>JAEIGO010000072.1:747500-1237320 GCA_018903765.1 Drosophila aff. chauvacae BK-2020
ATACATATATACATATATACATATATACATATATACATATATACATATATACATATATACATATATACATATATACATATATACATATATACATATATACATATATACATATATACATATATACATATATACATATATACATATATACATATATACATATATACATATATACATATATACATATATACATATATACATATATACATATATACATATATACATATATACATATAAACATATAAACATATAAACATATAAACATATAAACATATAAACATATAAACATATAAACATATAAACATATAAACATACATAAACATACACACATACACATTTACATATTCCTACATTTACTTCGGCCACAGTAACAGTGTCTTCACACTGCGTTACATTTCTACATTTCGCATTTCTGGTGGATGGTACTACTACATTCTGAATTTTTTCGGACGGTACTCAAATCACCGTATTGTTTCGTTTTCCGTCTGTTCACATCAGTACCATTCCGCTTTTCTCCATTCCGCATTTCTGGTGGACGGTACTTCTACATTCTGGATTTTTTTCGGACGGTACTCAGGTCTGCATATTTGTTTTACGGTTTCCGCAAAGTAAACTTTGCGTCAGATCAAACGACCGTTTCGTATACTTGCATCTCGACGTTAGTTAACTATATTTGGATCGGTTTACTCGCTTGAGTACAGAGATTAACACGTCTACTATTCCATTCCTACAGCAAATCCTTGAACCTTGTATAAAAACAATAAATAATAAAATAATTACAAGCATCATTTTCCAGCCAATTTATTCGGAAGAATCAAGTCACCAGTTTACACGGTTGTCCTCTATTTCTTTTTTGGTGTTAATTTTGCGCTTTTTCTCAAACAACTATTATGATGTCTGAAGCAGGCCAGAAGCGGGATCCTAGCCCAAGGGACGCAGGGGCCGGACCCGCTGGGAATTTGAGGTCAAAAACTAGAACCCCCTTAGACGCTGCGGTGCTTGATTTTATAGCCACCAGCGACCGGCTTAGCAAATTTGAAAGCCAGATTTGTGCGGCATCCTCGTCCTCTGCCGAGCCCAATGCTTTTACACTAAAGATCCGCCTAGACCAAATCCAGTCCCTCTGGGACAAGGTTGGAGGGAATACGAAGCAGTCTCCCGACTAGCCCTTCACGAAGGAAGTGGCGAAAGCGTTCGGCAGCTTCAGAGCAAATATGAGAATTGCTACTTGGTTTATGAGAGGTGTGCTTCCCAATTAAACGAACAGATTGCCAGTCTGTCCGCCCCCAGTTCTCAGGGAAGTTCAAATCCGTCCGTTGAGACGTTCTCGAAGGGTTGCAGGCTTCCGCCATGTGACACAGATATATTCATTTCGCCTCCAATCGGCAGGGCATCCTTTTAGGAACGGCCATTGTCCAAGTCTGTCACCAGGGAGAAAACTTTCCCGCACGGGCTTTGATAGACTCAGGCTCCGAGGGCACCTTCATCTCCGAGAAGCTTGCAACTCGAATCAAGCTTCCTTGTCAGGCCGTGAGAACTAGAATCACGGGGCTGAACCAAACCAGCACAGGTGTCTCACAAAGGATGTGTCATTTCCAGATGGGCACGGCTGCGAAGCCGATGCTCAAGATAGACACGACTGCGTTGGTGTTGCCCAATCTGGCCGGGAATCTGCCGACGAGTTTGATCGATCGCAGCATTCTCGGAAGACTTCCCAATATTCCGTTGGCTGATCCACTGTTTTTCCAGCACTCCCAGATCGACCTTCTAATAGGGGCGGATATTCTTCCGTCTGTCCTCCTCTCAGGCTTGAAGCCAACTTATGTGGGTCACTGCTAGGCAAGAGACCATTTCGGGTGGATTTTAACCGGCCCAGTTTCTACAGCCACTAGTAGGGTTTCGTCCTTCACGACAAAGATATCCATGGAATCGGAACCTACCATGGAGACACTTCTCACAAAATTTTGGGAGGTGGAGGATCTTCCATGTAAAGTGGTAAAGGAGTCGGATAACTTGTGCGAAGAAAACTTCGTTCGAACGACTATCAGGTCTCGGGACGGGAAATATGTAGTATCCCTACCCTTTAAAGATGCTGAGCACATCAACTTGGGGCATTCCAGATTGTTTATGCGAGGGGCCACTGTGCCGCCTCTGCGGACAGAGCTTTCGCTCTCGTCCGCTCTCGCCCTTTTGAGCTTACGCCTCTCGCGCTCCGAGTTCGGGATCGGGTTTCGTCGTTCTCGCCTAAGCGGCTCTTTTTCTGTAAGCTAGTTTTAGTTCCATGTATGAATGCGAGAAATACACACTGAATTACCACGACGCCCCCGCCTCTTTAATTTCGATCTCCTGGTGCCTTCGCTTTTTCTTCTACTCGGAATTGTTTCGCTTTGCGCCGTGGGAATTTGTGCCCTTTTCATCCTCTACGTGATCGCTGCTTATCGTTGGAAACCTCGATCGCCCCCCTACAAACATTGGTCCTACAGAGCCAGATAAGGATTCTTCTTCTGCCAGCAGTTCCCGGCCTTTGGTTCCCCAAGATAAGTACGAATTTTCGTCATTTTTCTCACTGCCGGTCTTCAGCAGAGCTCCGAACATTCCATTTCGGTCGCACTGCTGCAAGATTATTTTTTCCGTGTCAATTCCACCTCCGCGAATTTTCCTGACATAACGGCAGTTGAGAATTTCATTCCTCCTCGTCAATATTCGTTCCATTTGTCTCCGCTTCGTTTCTTTTTTCGCGCCGCCATATTCCGCGCCGTTTTTGGTCCGTACATCAAAGTGCAAACGGTCGCGGCATAGGTACATATATATGTGTGCGCATTCATCCCGTACATGCTGGCACATATATATGTACACATATTATTATATGTCGGCGCGATTAAAACTCTGCAAGTGAAAAGTGAAATTGTGTGGTGAAAAAAGAAAGACTAACAATATCGGCCAACGAGTGTGCACTGTGCGGTAATTTTCCCTGTTCGCCGAACAGTCTGCCGTTGTTTCGATATTCTTTCTGTGTTCATTCCGGTGCGTGTCTTTTTTTCGCCACATAATTTTACTGTCCTTTTCAAGACAGTCAATTAATACAGTCCACTTCATCGATGCTCTACTGTGCCCTTACATACATATGCATGCATGCCCTTGAATATTTTCTTGAATATTTTCTGCACCGATTCCAGGAAATTTTAAATTAAAATAAAATACGAATTTAAATACAAATTAAAAAGAAGAGACATCCAACAATTATTAATAATTATTACTGCAAATCCACACGGGCGGGACCGCGATTGCCTTTTTCATTTTTTTGGACATTCCGCAGCAGCCGAGTTATTGCTGTTGCTGTTTTTTTCCGTTGTTGTTCCGTCTCTTTGCACACGCACTGCTTTGCCGACGGCAAGCAGGGAGGCCGTTGCCGAACCAAGCCAAGGGTTTGTTAAGTCCGCCTTTCCGGCTTCTCGATATTATTATTCTCGATATTACGTTTAAAAATAATTAATTATTAATTATTAAAAAGGAAAAGAAACAACTATTGCAAATCCACACGGGCGGGACCGCGATTGCTTTTGTCCAAATCTTTGGGTTTTCCGCCGCAGCCGAGTTGTTGCTGTTGCCGGGTTTTTGGTGTTCCGTCTTTTGCACACGCACTGCGTTGCCGACGGCAAGCAGTGGAGCTTTGTCAACCAAGCCAAGGTTTTTTAAGTCCACCTTTCCGGCTTCGCAGTATATAAAGAAGAGTAAATATTTTTTTCCGGTTACTAATTATTAAGGAAATTATTAATTAATTGATTTTGGGATTACGGCGACCGATCGACCCTGTCGCGAGCCTAATTTTTCTCCTGTGTCAACGGCAAAAATATCTGAGATCCACGTCTGAGCCAAGCAGTACATATATTTCTACCGAAATATTTATATTTCCATTTTTTTTTCGTTCCCGACCGCAATTTTCCTGCCAATTTTGGCTATTTTTTTTCTGCTGATCCGCATAGTGCAATATCCGCCCGCAGCAGCAGTCGGCCGTCAAGAGTGCTTCCTGACCGAATTTTCGTCTGTGCCTCCTCGAGCCCGCGCCACTTTTGCCTGACTCCGTTGTTTTTTTTTGGGCTTCAAATTATTCCCTGGCAAGGGATTCCTGGATTGTTGTTCTTTTTGTCCGCTGTAAAAAATACTGCAGTATTTCAACCATCGTTAGCGGCCGTAGGCAACCTTGATTCGTATCAGATTCTTATTCTTCTGATCAGCTGAGGATTCTGAGAATGCCCACGGGAGGCGACAAAAAACCCCGTCTGATCCCATCCATCCGCTTAGACAGGTCGCAATCCGCATCTCCGCGGTCGTCCCATTTAAAGCCAAAGGCTGCCACTGCCATTCCAAAGGCAAAAAGCGACGAGTCAGTCGACACTGTCTACGATCCCGAGCCAAGGCTTACTCGGTCAGTTGCAAGGATGACACAGAGTGCGTTAGAAGTCGCCCTGAAGAAGTTCACGGCCACGACAGACGGAGTTAGCCAGTTCGAAGCTGACATCCATACTCCGGGCGCCCCTGGCACTGACAGTTTCTCCCCCTATATGTGCCGAGTCCATCTGGACGAAGTCCGGGGCTTATGGGAAGATGTCAAAAAGGACTACAGGAGCTGCTTAGACCTTCTATCCGTGTCCGCTGATGACCCTGCCACTTCAACAGTGCTGAGATCCAAATACAGCTACTGTTACACCGTTTTTTCGAGGTGTGTTGCCCATCTTCAGGAAGTGGTAGAAAAGGCCGCCGTCCAGCCCGCTCAGGCTCCCGCACCCAGCCAACTGCCCGCTTCTACGGGGTGCCGGGTACCGCCAGTGGACACCGAAGTTTTCGCTGGTGATTACCTTCGGTGGCCCACATTCAGAGACTTGTTCACCGCCATTTATATCCGCAACTCGGGGCTCACACCGGTGGAAAAGCTGTTCCACCTGTTGTCGAAGACAAGTGGCGACGCGCACGCCATTGTCTGTAAGGCCCCGCTAACCAATGAAGGTTTCGTCTCAGCGTGGCAAGGCCTGACCGATCGTTTCGAAAATCGGCGGTCTTTGGTCAACAGTCAGTTGAAGATCCTCTTCAATATCCAGACTGTTCCCCAAGAGTCCGGAGCCGCTCTAAAAGAGCTACAAGGCACCATACAGAGTTGCCTCACTGCCTTACGCATGTCTTCCATCAATGTCGAGGCTTGGGATTGTCTCCTGATATATATGGTGTCGTTGAAGCTTCCCAAGATCACGCTTTCTCTGTGGGAGCAATCAGTCCACAACAAGGCCGAAATTCCAACCTGGGGTGAGATGGACGCATTCCTGACAGAGCGCTATCGGACTCTGGAGGCAATCGACGACATCAGACCTAGCGTTTCGGGGCAAGTTCCGCCAAGACCGTCAACTACGAGCGCTCCACCGCGCAGGCTCAACTCGTATGAGGCCAGGGTGGCTCCAGCGCCCAGGGGGTGTGATCTCTGTTCTAGGGAGAACCATCCCATTCGCATATGTCCACGGTTCCTCGAAATGAACGTGGATGGTCGCTCCGATTACATCAAGAGAAGGCAACTTTGCCTTAACTGTTTTGCCCGGGGGCACCAGCAACGGGACTGCACCAGTGCCCACAGCTGTTTCACATGCCACAGCCGGCATCACACCCTCCTGCACCGCGGTAATCCTTTCGCGACCGCTCCAGGTCCGTCGACGACAGCCAGGTCTCGGCCCGCGCCTACTCCAGGAGGCACTGGTGCCTCAGACGACTCCGCCGATGTGCAAGTATGCTTCGCCACTGGTTCAAGAGCCGTCCTATTGGGCACGGCCCTTATTAACGTGTGCCATCGGGGATGCAATTTCCAAGCGCGAGCGTTGATTGATTCTGGGTCGGAAGCGACCTTCATTACGGAACGGCTGTTCAACCTAGTCAGACTTCCTTTCAAGACTATCCAGGCCCAAGTGTCCGGCCTGAACCAGACCGTTGCCGCCCAGTCGACTAAACTGTGCAATTTCTCCATTCAGTCGCCTTCCAGACCTGGAATCCAAGTAGACACTACAGCTTATGTTCTTCCGCAGCTGGCCGGTAATCTGCCGTCGTATCCGATCCCACGGGATCTTCTTAAGGACCTCCCTGACGTCCCCCTTGCGGACCCCAAATTCTTCGAGAGCTCCCAGATCGATGTCTTAATAGGAGCAGATATTCTTCCTTCGATCCTCCTCGGCAACTCCAAAACGAACATTTGCGGTTCGCTTCTCGGCCAGGAAACAATTTTCGGGTGGGTGTTGACAGGCCCAATCCACTCGACAGGCCCCCGCAGCGTGGCTGCCTTCTCCACGCAAGTTTCATGTCGCCTCGAAGACTCCCTGGATCAGCTCCTCACTAAATTCTGGGAGGTGGAGGAAGTTCCCACTCAGATCGTCTCCGAGGCTGATTCTTTTTGCGAACAGAATTTCGTGAAAACCACCAAAAGGGATTATCATGGCAAATATGTTGTGACGCTCCCCTTGCGCGACCCCCGAGCACGAGGGTTCCGAGCTAGCAGCTTCACGATCCTTCGCTCTAGCTCAGTTCCTCCGGAACGAGCAGCGCCTGAAAAGAGATCCTCTCCTCAAAGCCCGGTATGACGCTGTGATCCAAGAGTACCTCGACTTGGGACACATGACCGAGGTTCCTACGACGAGCAGCTCCGCCACATATTACCTTCCGCATCACGCCGTTCTCAAGCCCGAAAGCACGACTACTAAAGTGCGGGTAGTTTTTAATGCCTCTAGCCCTTCCGCAAACGGGACCAGTCTGAATGACATTCTATTCGCGGGCCCAGTCTTACAGTCCGACCTTACTATTCAGATCCTGAAGTGGCGATACTTCAGGTTCGTTTTCAACGCCGACATCGAGAAGATGTATCGGCAAATTTGGGTAGACCCCCGGCACACCCCCGCTCCAACGCATACTGTTTCGCAACCCCGACGGGGAAATCCGCGACTATGAGTTAAAGACGGTGACCTTCGGGATCAATTGTGCCCCATTCCTGGCAATACGCGTCCTGCAACAGCTCGCCAAGGACGAAGAGTTAAGGTATCCGCAGGCTAGTCAAATCATCCGACATTTCATGTACGTCGACGACGTGCTCGCTGGGTCAGACTCAAAGTCGGAGGCGCAGGCAGCTATCCGAGAGCTCGAGGGGGCCCTGGGTTCGGCAGGGTTCCCACTTAGGAAATGGACGTCCAATAGCAAGGCGATTTTGGCAAACATCCAGCCTGACCATCTCCTTCGGGCTGATTTCCTTGAAATCGACGCAGAAAGCACGGCCAAGACTCTCGGCGTACGCTGGAAGGCTACGTCTGATGAGTTCTTCTTTATTCCGCCAGAATTGACCCGGGGATCATCGTTCTCGAAGCGTCAGGTCCTGTCCCAAATTGCCAAGTTGTTCGATCCCGCCGGCTGGCTAGCCCCCTTCATTGTCCGGGCGAAAATGTTTATGCAGGACATTTGGCTCCAGGATCTGGGCTGGGACGATGTCCTCCCTCAAGACTTCTGCGAAAGATGGGTTGACTTCCTGAAAAGTTACTCAGTGCTCGATCAGATCCGCATTCCCCGCTGGGTCGCGTTCCGACCACACTTAAAGGTGGAGCATCACGGCTTCTGCGACGCCTCGCAAAAAGGCTTATGGCGCCGCCATTTACGTTCGAGTTGAGGTGGGGTCCACGGTAGCGGTGAACTTGCTAACGGCAAAAACACGGGTGGCCCCAGTCAAGACGGTTTCACCCCGAGGCTGGAGTTGTGCGGAGCCGTCCTTTTATCCGAGATGGCCAACGCCATTCTTCCGAAGATGCCCGGGCCTGCGTCCGCTCTCCATTGTTGGACGGACTCGACCATTGTTCTCGCCTGGTTGCATAAGCCGGCATGCCACTGGACAACATTCGTGGCAAATAGGGTGACGAAGATCACTCAATGCACGGAAGGGAGAAATGGGCACATGTCCGGTCCGAGCATAATCCGGCAGATCTCGCTAGCCGGGGAGTAGGGCTGCAAGACCTCGCGGACAGTCAGTTGTGGTGGCATGGTCCGGCATGGCTGCAAGGGCCGCGTTCTGAGTGGCCCAGTCAAGGCAATGACTGCCCCGAGACTGACCTCGAGAAGCGAGCGGTTAAGGTCCACGTTGTGAAGGCCCCGCCGGAAGATATTCTTGAGCGTTTTTCCACCTTCGACAAGGCGTTGCGAGTCCTCGCTTATGTTCGGCGCTTCATCCAGCGCTCGCGAGAGGCCAAGACTTCGTTTGAAGACCACTTGACGTCTTCTGAGATTGCGTCGGCCGAACGTCTCCTAATTTCCGTCACGCAACGCCAGCATTTCATCCAGGAGATTGGCTGTTTAAGCCAAAGCGTCCACTGCCAGCAGGCAGTCCGATTCAAAACTTGAACCGTTTCTGGATTCTCAAGGGCTCATAAGAGCTTCCGGCCGGGTTACAGCCTCCGAACACCTCCAATATGACGAACGGCATCCGGTAATCCTTCCATACAACTGCCATCTGTCTCGTCTCCTCGTCCATTTTACTCATCGCATAACGCTGCACGGCGGCAATCAGTTGACGATCCGTCTGATCCGTTCCAAATTCTGGATTCCGAAGGTGAGGAATTTGGTCAAGTCCGTGATCTATTCGTGCAAGGTATGCGTCATCCACAAAAAGAAGTTGCAAACGCAACTCATGGGAGAGCTACCCAAGGAACGGGCGTCTTTCTCGCGTCCCTTCACACACACCGGCATGGACTATGCTGGACCCTTTGACATCAAGAACTATACGGGACGAGCCTGCCTCATTACAAAAGGGTATGTGTTGGTATTCGTGTGCTTCTCCACCAAGGCCATCCATTTAGAGCCGACCTCCGACCTCACGACTGAAAAATTTCTCGCCGCTTTCGCCCGTTTCGTGTCCCGAAGGGGATGCCCCGTCAAGTGCAGTCGGACAATGGAAAGACCTTCGTGGGTGCGGCTAGCCTACTCTCCCGCGATTTCCTCCAGGCTCTCAAGGGGGCTGTGACGAGTGCTTATAGTCACCAGCAGCTGCTTTGGGATTTCATCCCTCCGGGAGCCCCCCACATGGGAGGCTTGTGGGAGGCGGGCGTCAAAAGTTTCAAGGCCTTGTTCTACAAGTCTACTGCCACGCGGAAGTACACTTTCGAAGAGCTGTCTACGCTCCTGGCTAGGATCGAAGCGTGCTTGAATTCGCGTCCGCTCGCGCCAATGTCCGAAGACCCCGCTGACTTATTAGCCCTTACTCCTGGGCACTTCTTGGTGGGAGGCCCTCTACTGGCGATAGTGGAACCTGAGATCAAGGGGGACACCACGACCATTATAAACCGCTGGCAACATCTGAAGGCTCTCCATCAGCAATTTCGTCTGCGATGGAAGGAAGAGTACCTGAAGGAACTCCATAAGCGAAATAAGTGGCGAGCCCCCACACGAGATCTCAAGGTCGGAGATATGGTGGTTGTCAAGGAGGACAACCTTCCGTCCAATGAGTGGCGATTAGGCCGAGTTGACGCAGTGTTTCCAGGATCCGATGGCCATGTCCGGGTGGTCGATATCCGCACTGCGCGAGGGCTCATCAAGCGTCCCATCGCCAAGGTCGTGCTTCTGCCAATGGAAGCATCGGCTTGCGCGCAATAACCGGTCGTCCGTCCAGTCCAATGTTCCACGTCACTGTGCTGTTTTGTAGTTGTCCAATTCGTAATATTTTACCCGTACTGATTGCGACGTTTTTTCTCCTATTCCGCTAGACATATCAAGCACGATGTCTCCACGTCCACGCAGCGCCAACGCATTGGAAAGCAGATGTACTCGAGGTACCAACTCCTACCGATGCCGAGTCTGCACTGGGATTCATCCGTTACGGAAGTGCCGCCGATTTCTGCGCTTGAATGCCGAGAAGCGGCTACGGGCAGTCCTCGCCAACCGGTACTGCCCCAGTTGCTTGGCGCACGAGCATTCCGACGGAGCGTGCCGGCGAGGGGGACTGTTGCAAAACGTGCGGCCAGGATCATCACACGTTGCTGCACCTTTTCGAGCAACCGGTGACTGCGCGCCAGCCGCGTCAGGAGGCTCGCCGATCGCCGGACCACTCCCCACGGGACTCTTCGGCTGCTCGTCGCCGGTCGTCTGTTACTCCACGGCGTTCCCCAGCCGTGCGTCGGCCCTCATCCGCCACTCCACGGCGTCCTCCAGCCATTCGTCGGCCCTCATCCGCCACTCCGGCCCTCCTCCGCCGCTCCGCTCGTCTACATTCGTCCGCCGCTCCTCGGTCCTCGACCATCACACCACAGCGTGCTTCGAGGGCTCATCAGCTGCCGTCCGCCGCGCATGGGCATGTTTCTGAGCGAGGCCACCGCTCCTTCACTGTCGTCGCTGTTGCAGCGGCACAGCGTGAACCTGCTACCGACTGCGCTGGTACGGATCCATACCGGGACGCAGGTCTTCGATACGGCGGTGCTCATCGACCCGTGCACACCCACGAGCTGCATCGACGCGTCGCTGACGACCGCTTTCCGACTGCCAACGACTCGAGTTGGGGATGAGCAGGTGTGTGCGGCCACCGTGGGCTCCAGACAAGACAGGAGTGTCCGGTTCGAGGTCGTATTCAAAGTCGAACCCCATGTGCGCATTCGCACTCCAGTCCGGGAGCTGAGCGAGACGGTGCGGGCACACTTCCGGGATGTTACCCTGGCTGATGAGCGGTTTTACCTACCCGCGACCATCTCCGTGGTCCTAGGCGCGGATATGTATCCGCGTGTGATGCAATCCGGCTTCATGAAGATCCAGGAAGGACTACCAGTGGCCCAGAGCACGGTTTTCGGATGGGTCGTGTCCGGAGCCTGCCACCAGCCGTAACTAGACCTATGTTGCAACCCGGGTGCTTGCAAGGGGGGCGGAATGTTTATGCGAGGGGCCACTGTGCCGCCTCTGCGGACAGAGCTTTCGCTCTCGTCCGCTCTCGCCCTCTTGTGAGCTTACGCTCTCGCGCTCCGGAGTTCGTGATCGGGTTTCGTCGTTCTCCCGTGCTCGCCTAAGCGGCTCTTTTTCTGTAAGCTAGTTTTAGTTCCATGTATGAATGCGAGAAATACACACTGAATTACCACGACGCCCCCGCCTCTTTAATTTCGATCTCCTGGTGCCTTCGCTTTTTCTTCTACTCGGAATTGTTTCGCTTTGCGCCGTGGGAATTTGTGTCTTTTTCATCCTCTACGTGATCGCTGCTTATCGTTGGAAACCTCGATCGGCCCCCCTACAAACACAGATCATTCGCTCTCGCACAATTCTTAAGGAATGAGACTCGCCTGAAAAGGGATCCTATTCTCAAAGATACCTATGGCTCAGTGATCAAAGAGTACATAGATCTTGGCCACATGAAGCCTGTGCCTCCGAATACGGACACGGTGAATTTTTATCTTCCCCATCACGCGGTGTTCAAGCCCGAAAGTACTACCACAAAAGTCCGTGTGGTATTCAACGCATCCAGTCCTTCGTCAAATGGGAACAGCCTGAATGACATCCTGCATCCAGGGCCAGTACTTCAGTCCGATCTCACCCTCCAGATCCTAAAGTGGCGAACATTCCAATATGTCTTTAATGCCGATATCACCAAGATGTATAGGCAGATTCTCCTAAACCCTGCACACACCGCTTTTCAGAGAATTCTCTTTCGAGATGATCGTGGGGACATCAGAGACTATGAGCTTCAGATTGTCACGTTTGGAGTTAATTGTGCCCCGTTTCTAGCTTTTACGAACGTTGCGGCAGCTGTCCGAGGATGTCCACGCCCTATATCCACGGGCGTCTCGAATAATTTCAGATTATATGTACGTGGGCGATGTGCTTGCAGGGAGCGCACACGAAGGTCGAGGCTACTTTAGCCATTCAGGAGTTGAGGACAGCTCTGAGCTCCGCAGGTTTTCCTCTCCGCAAGTGGACAGCAAATGAGCGAACTCTTCTAAAGGCACTTCCTTCAGACCACCTGCTCTCAGGTGACTTCCTCGACATCGAAGAGGTGAGCACCACTAAAACGTTGGGAATACGGTGGAACGCCAAGGCGGATGAGTTCTATTTTGTCCCGACTGAGCTTGTGGTCAATGCGAATTATTCCAAGCGCGACGTCCTATCGCAAATCGCAAAACTGTTCGATCCCGCTGGATGGTTGTCCCCATTTGTAGTCCAGGCCAAGATCCTAATGCAGGATATATGGTTAGCCGGCATTGGATGGGACAAGTTTCTCCCTGCAGAGCTACGGCAACGCTGGCATGATTTCCTTCGCAGCCATAGTTCCCTCCACAAGGTTCGCGTCCCGCGTTGGGTACAATTCCGACCGGGAGCACAAGTTCAGATCCAAGGCTTCTGTGATGCATCTCAGAAGGCCTATGGGGCAGCGATTTATGTTCGCATCCAATACGACGGAGGCATTTCGTCGAGTCTGCTCACGTCAAAGACTAAAGTCGCCCCTGTCAAAACCGTGTCACTCCCGCGCTTAGAGTTGTGTGGTGCAGTTCTTCTTGCTGACCTGTGGGCCGCAATTCTTCCTCACATCCCGTTCGGTCGAATAGAGACGTTTTTCTGGACTGATTCCACCATTGTGTTGGCATGGTTGAACAAGCCACCATGTCAATGGACCACCTTCGTTGCGAATCGAGTGACTAAGATTGCTCTAAATACAGATGCCAGCCAATGGTCACATGTGCGTTCCGAGCACAATCCAGCAGATCTAGCCAGTCGTGGTGTCACGGCTGAAGAGCTGGCAAGTAGTGACCTCTGGTGGCATGGCCCTTCGTGGCTGACTCAGCCGCAAGTCTCCTGGCCCACGTCGCACGAAGCGGTATCGGACCTTGAACTCGAAAGACGATCCATCCGGTGCCATTTGGCGTGTCCATCATGGGATCTCTTAGAGCGGTTTTCAAACTTCAATCGCATGCTGCGAGTCATGGCTTTTGTGCAGCGGTTCATCAACCGCTGCAGACGCATTCCTACGCCTTCTTCTACAGACTTAAGCAGTAAAGAGCTCGCCCATATACAACTCGTGCTTATTAGGCAAACTCAACGGGCCGACTATCCAGAGGAATACAACATCCTGCAATCCAAAGGACAGCTTCCTCGTCCAGTTGTATCCTCAACCTTTATCCGTTCCTGGATGCTGACGGCATCATGAGGTCATGCGGTCGTTTGACTGCATCTGACTCGTTATCCTACGACGAACGTCATCCTATCCTTTTGGCGTACCATTCCAAACTAGCTGAGCTTCTGGTCACATTTACTCACCGTATCTCCATACACGGGGAAACCAGCTGATGGTTCGTCTCATCCGGACGAGATACTGGATTCCGAAGCTGCGGAACCTGATCAAACATGTGACCACGACCTGCAAGGTGTGTGTCATTCACCGGAAGAAGGTGCAGTCTCAGCTAATGGGTAAACTACCTCAGTCCAGAGCGACCTATTCGCGACCCTTTACACACACAGGACTCGACTTTGCGGGACCATTTGATGTCAAGAGCTATTCCGGGTCGTGCCTGTCGAATCACGAAAGGCTATGTCTGCGTCTTCGTGTGCTTCAGTACGAAGGCCATCCATTTGGAAGCCACTTCGGACTTGACCACGGAGAAATTCCTCGGAGCCTTCTCAAGGTTCGCGGCCAGAAGAGGGTGCCCTCTACATCTTTACTCGGACAACGGAAAAACCTTTGTGGGCGCGGAGAAGGCCCTCACAGAAGATTTCATCGCTGCGGTTAAGGAAAAGGTTACCTCGTCATTTAGTCACCAGAGCCTATCCTGGCATTTCAACCCTCCAGGCGCCCCCATATGGGAGGCCTGTGGGAAGCAGGAGTCAAGAGTTTCAAGACTCACTTCTACAAGACGACAGGTAACTTTAAGTATACCCTTGAAGAGTTATCCACTCTACTGTGTCGGATAGAGGCATGCCTCAACTCTAGACCAATTTCCGCGATGTCAGAAGATCCGTCGGATATCCTCGCTCTCACTCCGGGACATTTTCTGATAGGCGAACCGCAACTCGTCCCCGCCGAGCCTCCCACTGCCGGCGAAGCCTGTTCTATCCTGAACCGATGGCAGCGACTCAAAGCCCTTGTCCAGCTTTTCGCATCGAGATGAAAAGCTGAATACCTGAAAGAGTTCCATAAGAGGACCAAGTGGCAAATTGCAACCAGGAATATGTCCGAAGGCGACATGGTGATTATCAAGGAAGACCACGTTCCATCGTATGGATGGAGGTTAGGGCGTGTTCAAAGGGTTTATCCTGGCTCTGATGACAAAGTTCGCGTCGTAGACGTCCGCACGGCCCGTGGTATCCTCAAACGGCCTATTTCCAAATTAGTTTTCCTTCCCATAGACAAACATGTCCAAAGTCTATGCGTTCAATGTCCACTACTGTGAGAGTAAAGAGTATCCACTAATTATTATTTTTGTTCTATCCTCCAGTTCTCTTTTTTTCTCTGCTTCTCTCATCTCTTTGCGCCAGCCATGCCATCACATCGCAACCAACGTCGCCAACTCATCGACAGATGTTCTCGAGGAACTCGATCGTTCCGATGCCGAGTCTGTCAGGGGATTCATCCGCTTCGGACGTGTTCGCGGTTTCTCCGGCTAGATGCAGAACGGCGGCTCCGTGCGGTCCTCATCAATAAATACTGCCCGAACTGCTTGGCGCTGCCGAGTATGTGGGGAC
This sequence comes from Drosophila aff. chauvacae BK-2020, assembly GCA_018903765.1. Taxonomy (NCBI): domain Eukaryota; kingdom Metazoa; phylum Arthropoda; class Insecta; order Diptera; family Drosophilidae; genus Drosophila; species Drosophila aff. chauvacae BK-2020. Next base: position 762,207 of record JAEIGO010000072.1, read on the forward strand.
GCTCATCACACCTTGCTACATCTCCATCGGCGGGAAAAGCGAGAGCGGTCTGCTAGCGTAGACAGGCCCATCGAGACGCCAGAGCCGAAGGCCAACATCGAGCAACCCCGCCTCTCGGCAGTGCTCTCCCACACTGCAACGGCTATCCTGCCCACCGTCAATCTTCGGTTCGACCTCGGGGACAAGCGCTTCGATGTGCGGGCCATGGTCGATGCGTGCTCCACCTTGAGCCGCATTGACGGATCGCTGGCCGAGGCCATGGCCCTCCCTATCCTGGGAGTCGGTGATGAGAGGGTGTGCAGAGCCACTCTCATCCCGATTCATACAGAGACGCCGCGGATTGAGGTGGTGTTCCACGTCGAGGAGCAGCTGCAAATGCGGACTCCTGCCCGAGAGCTGCCTGACGCCGCCAAAACAGTGTTCACCAACCTCATCCTGTCGGACTCCAGTTTTCACAGGCCGGCTGGTACCTCCGTCGTGCTGGGTGCGGATGTATCCCACGCTAATCCAGCCTGGTGTCATGCACAGCCAGAACGGGCGCATCGTGGCACAGAGCACGGTGCTAGGATGGATGCTCTCCGGAACATACACCCACTGATGCATCGCGGATTCTTTTGCAATCTGTGGCATTGCAAGGCGGGCGGGATGTTTACACCAGCTCCCGTGTGCCAGTTCCACGCGTCCCCTAAATGGAGAAGGGAATCCACCCACTCCCTTTTGAAAAAGGGAGTATTTCTTCCATTAGGGACCGCTGGCCACACTTTTACTTACTTACTCTTTTTCTACACCACGAAAAGACACGATCTTGGAACAACTTTGAAGTCACGACTCTGGAACATTCTTTATACACCTATATATTGTGACGTGGTTTCTATAGCCGGGGTAAGATCTCAGTCGCAGCCAAGGAACCTACACAAGAAATTTGTATAGAAGGGATGGGACCTGTAGCTAGGAATTATGTACGTGGGAGCGGAGAGACCGCCAGAAGTACTGAGGCATAATCCTCTACCGTTTATCGTGACTTGTTATCTGGGTGCTGGCCCATTCTCGACTTGCGGCCACGCTGCTGAGCGGCCGACAGTCGGTTGTGTAACACAAGGACGTCTCTGCTGTTAACACGTGGCGATCGCCTGGCTTGGCGATCGACGACCCGGACCACGTAGCACGTTCTGGTAGCTCTGGGGACGTTGACTGATCTGGCAACCCTAGTGGATTCGGTTGATCTGGCAACCCTGGCGACTTTTCGTTGATCTGGCAACCCTGGTGATTTTTGGTTGATCTGGCAACCCTGGTCAATTCTATCGATCTGGCAACCCTGGTGATTTTTGGTTGATCTGGCAACCCTGGTCAATTCTATCGATCTGGCAACCCTGGTCAATTCTATCGATCTGGCAACCCTGGTGACTTTCGGTTGATCTGGCAACTCTGGTGACTTTTGGTGGATCTGGCAACCCTGGTGACTTTTTGTTGATCTGGCAACCCTGGTCAATTCTATCGATCTGGCAACCCTGGTGACTCTCGGTTGATCTGGCAACCCTGGTCAATTCTATCGATCTGGCAACCCTGGTCAATTCTATCGATCTGGCAACCCTGGTGACTTTCGGTTGATCTGGCAACTCTGTCTGGCAACCCTGGTGACTTTGGTTGATCTGGCAATCCTGTCAGCGATCGCCCTGCCAACCTTGATCGGCCTATCTGGCAACCCCTGTAGGAAGCTTGTGGGACGAGGGGCGGGGAAGTCAAGGGGGAATCCTCGGGACACTGGGGGCTTCTCGGGCCGCCGCCTCCGGCTAGTCACGAAGGCTCCGGGATTCCGACTACTCCGGGTGCATGCGGAGGCTACTGGGGGTTAACGGGCAGGCCAAGGGCGCAGCGGCGAGAACTCGGCTGTTCCGGTGCGGATGCGAGACCAAGCGCAGGGGAAGCAGTCGGGCCACGCAGCGTACGCTGGCAGAGGATCGGGATCAGTGGATAGGCCAAGGGCACAGCGGCGTGAACTCGTCTGTTCCGGTGCGGATGCGAAACCAAACGCAGAGGAGCCAGTCGGGCCACGCAGTGTGCTCTGGCAGAGGATCGGGGGGAGGGAAGCAGAGGTGCAGACGTGGAAGGTTTGGGCGGGTGCGAAACCACCTGCACAAAGTTCCCGGCGCACTCCTCCAAGCTAGCATGCAAAGGGGATGGGGGCCAAGGAAAAAGGCACTACGATCACTATATTATGGTCTTTATTTATTCAAAACAATAACTTGCCCGTGGCTGCGGCCAGCGGGGAGGGGAAACAGTGGCTTACGTGGTCTAACGCTGCAGCGGGAAGAGGCTGTCGCCGCTGGGGTCGCCGTTTGTAGTTGAGGTGCAACGGGAAAACGCTTTCGCCGTTGGTAAATGCTCGCGCACTCGCGCGTCTCTCGCGATCGTCTGGTCTGGCGGGATACTGTCGTCGCCGGTACTTGCGCTACGCACTCGCGTGTCTCTGTGAGCCTTTTTGGTCGTCGATGCCGCGTGTTGTAAAAAAAATCGTTCCGCTGTTCGCTCGCGCACGTCTACCTTACTCGAAAACCGGAAACCAAAAGCCACGATCTCCGGTCTAGAGGTCGCACCTCGTCGATCGTTCCTTTTATCGATATATCATATCGGGCTATCGGGGTCTTGGGTTTGCCACCTGGGCACTCTAGCGTACCGATATGGATGAACTTAACAGATGGGGGATGGACTTCGGGTCCCTTAATACGATAGTTATGATCAAACAGATGGTGGATGGACTTCGTGTCCCTTAAGATAACAGATGGGGGATGGACTTCGTGTCCCTAAGGCTATTGTTAATTCTAAACTTAATATTTAATGCGTATTATTTACAAAGAAGTATAAGAAAGATGATTATTATTATTTACAGTGAAATATATATATGGAAATTTGTAAGATCCTCGGCGAGGATCATTACATCCCCTCCGTACGTCGGGGGGGATGAAATTGATCGTGACGGTTCCGGCCGGCTTCATCGTCACCTGATACGATCCTTCTCCCGTTTGGACCCGGAATCGTTGTCTCCTTTGTCGGGCTGCTTGGCGCCGTTCCTGTATTGCTGTCCAGACGACTGTCGGCAACTCGTTGTTCGGGACGGTGCCCACCCAACCGGCTGGTAGGGGGTGGCACCTCTCCTTCGGGAGGTCGTGGCCGGTGTTGTCCCCTTCGTCGATGCGGGTCTGAGCCGGGGGCGAAGTGAGTGGAATCCGAGGATCCCAGGCGTCAGGGAGGTCCTGAAGGTACTCCTCCCACTCTGCGGGAACTTCCTCCATTAGTAGCCCACGCGCGCCGGGTGACAGGCCGAGGTCTAGGTCGGTCTCGCTGGATGCGGCCGTGCTGCCGGGAGCGTGTCTGGGCTCTGGTGTTGCCACTGCAACCAGGGGTGGCATGATGTACGACGTGAGCTGGCTGGGCTCGCCTGGGGCCCTCTGCCTCCTGGGGCCTCTCGCGGCGCCGAAATCGTTGGCCGGTGCTCGCCTCCTCGTCGCTCGTCTCACTCTCCCATTCCATGGCCTTGCTGGCCGGCGTGATGGGCCGGGAGGCGGTTGGCGCTTGCAGGGTGATCGGTTGAACGATCGGCGAGGGTGGTGCTCGTACGGGGTGTCCGTCGTTCGCCGGGACATCCTCCGCAGCTCGGGTGTAGGTGCCGGAGGTCGTTAGTGGTGAGTCCATGATCCACACTTCTCCATCTTCCGCTCCGTCCCATACCGGATGGTGATCTGGGCCCATCACACAGAGCCTTTCCGGCGATGGTGGGAAGGTTATGATCGGGCTCGGCGTTGGGCGGAATGGTGCTTCGATCTGGATTACTTGATATGTAGTGTGGGTGAGGTATACCCACGACCCGCGATGGAAGGCGAAACGGTCCTCGCCCTCGTATATATAGTGGGCGGCTCCTTCTCCTGGGGTGTGCCTCACCAGAACAGTTGCTATCAGCGTCTGACCCGTTCGTGGAGTCGTCCTCGACACGGACGTTCGGGCCTCTGCCTCCGGAGTCCGGGTGTGGGGGCTGAGGAACTCCCTCTCGTCCCCATCCTCCTCGTCGCGACCACACGGGTCGTAGATTTCCCCGTCGTCGGACACCGACATCTCATCGGGATTGGTGACCGGGTTTGCAACTTCTTCTGCTCCGAAGTCCGGGCAGTTCGAGTAGACACTCTCGTCCGTGTCATAGCTCGGGGAGGCAGTCGGCGCTGCCCGTTGGGCCTGTGTCCTATTCCAGGAGGCCTCTGGTGAGGGTTGAGGCGCTCGACCAGAGTCTCCCGGCTGGCTCCCACCCATCGGACATGGTCGTGTGGGCCGCCCGACATACGCCGTTCCCGGACGTAGTCGGGGGTCACGGTTGACTGCCGGCTGCCTGGAGGGCGCTGTTGCGCCGTCGTCGCTGTCGCTCGAAATGGATATTGTGTCCATGCTGGTCCTGTGGAAGAGAGAAAGAAAAAACCTTTCTTAGTACTTGTATGCGGTAGGCAGGGCCGCGTGGCCAGCAGTAGGGCGTTGGTTAATACGTCGGTCGGTTCGGGTAGGTTGCTGGTAAACCGAGCGCGGTTACAAGTACGGGTCAGTCTTTGGGGCCAGGACTCTGGTTTCACTGGGCGACAGAGTCGTTCATGCCGACATCTTCGGCGTCAGGGGCTGCGAGAGGAGATGAGTGGAATTGTTTTAGGTCACCTATATTGACCAGTCGACCCTTGCGGTGACCTGGTAAGCGGACACGGACCACGTTCGGGGATGGAAACGCAACCACCTTGTATGGTCCGTCGAACTTTGGTGCGAGCTTCGCGGCAAAGCCTTCCACCGCTTTGGACAGGTGGTGTTGTCGCACTAGGACCAAGGATCCCATCGCGGGTTTCCAGCTCCTTCGGCGCAAGTTGTAATGTCGTCCTTGTTCCCGGCTGGCCTTCTGTAGGTTGTTCTGGACGATGGCGAAGATCTCCTTGAGGTGTTCCGACCTCTCGAGCGGTGACTGAGGTAACGCGGCCGAACCCGGCGTGACCCGTTCATACCATGATCCAGGTAACCTCGGTTCTCGGGCTTGAAGCAGGAAGGCGGGACTATATCCCGTCGTCTCCGAGATGCTGGTGTTGATCGCAAGTGACAATTCCGGCAATAAGCTATCCCATGTGTTCTGGTTGGTTTCGACGTACTGCGAGATCATAGTTTTGACCGTACGGTTAGCTCTTTCGGTCGGATTTTCCCTGGGGCAGTATGGAGCAGTGAATTGAAGGTCTACTCCCATCTCCTGGAGGAAGTCTCTGAATGCCTTACTCGTGAACTGGGTGCCATTATCACACACCAATTTCCTGGGCGCTCCGAAGTGACTGAGGATCCTCTCGCGGAACGCTCGTATCAGTGTGGCCGTGGTTGCCTTCCGTAGGGGTATCAACTCGACCCATTTCGTGAAACTATCGAAGAATACTAGGAGCATCGTATTCCCCTTCCTTTGACCGGGGCAACGGCCCCACGGAAGTCTGCGCATAAGATGCCGAAAGGTTCACTGACTTGCCGGGTTAACATCTTTCCGGCTTGTTGTCGTTGTACTGACTTGTACTTCTGGCATGGGAGACATTGGCGCACATGTCGTCGTACGTCGCGGAACATTCCAGGCCAGTAGTACTTCTGCGAGATTCGGAGAATCGTCTTCCGAATGCCGAGGTGGCCGGCCGTGGGAGCGTCGTGGCATTCCTGGAGAATGCGCTCTCGATGTTCGTTCGCTATGCACAATTTCCAGGGGATATAATCTTGGTCGTCAGGGCGGTGTCCTAAGTGTCGATAAAGTTCTCCGTTTTCGATGGTGTAATCGGGGAACTTCTGGGGTTCCCTTTGACCTCTTGGAGCCTACGTCGAAGCCACTTGCACTGGTGACCGTCGTGGGTGAGCATCTGAAGGTGTTCCAGGGGTTGTCGGGATAAGGCGTCGGCGACAACATTTGTACTTCCCACGTCTGTAATGCACGTCGTATTGGTACTGTTGGAGCTCTAGTGCCCATCTCGCGATCCTTCCGGTTGGGTTCTCGATGTGATCGAGCCACTTAAGGGCCAGGTGGTCGGTAATCACGTCGAACCTGTAACCCTCGAGGTAACAACGGAGTTTTCGGATACTCCAGACAATAGCGAGGCATTCTTTCTCTGTGGAAGAATAGTTTAACTCTGCGGCATCGAGCTTCCGGCTTACATATGCAATGACCCGTTCTTGGCCGTTGATTTCTTGGGTTAATACTCCTCCGAGTCCGTAGTTGCTGGCGTCGGTCTGGAGTGTCATCTTCGCGGAGAAATCCGGGCATACTAATACGGGTGCGTCTGTCAGCAGGTTCTTGAGGAGGTCAAAGGCAGCCTGTTGCTCCTGTCCCCACTTCCACCGTTGGTTCTTCTTCAGCAGGTTCGTCATGGGTTGGACTACGGCCGCGAAGTTTGGTACGAAACGCCTGTACCATGAAGCCATGCCGAGGCATCTCCTTAGTTCTCTCAGGCTCGTCGGCGGATTCAGGTTTCGTACCGCGGCTACTTTGTCTGGGTCAGTGTGTATCCCTCTGTCGCTGATCATGTGTTCTAAATAGGCTAGCTTCCGTTTAAAGAAAGAACACTTTTCTTGGTTAATCCGCAGATTCGCTTTCCTCAAGCGTCCGAACACCTTATGTAGATTAGTCATGTGTTCCTCTAAGCTGGCCCCTATGACGATTATGTCGTCAAGGTATGCGAAGGCGTGTGGGTCAAGATCTGGCCCGATCACGCTATCTAGCGCTCGCTGAAAGGTCGCTGGTGCGGAGTGCAAACCGAAGGGCATGACTCGCCATTGGTACAGGCCGCGTCCGGGTACTGTAAAAGCGGTGCAGGCTCGGCTCTCTGCTGCCATGGGTATTTGCCAGTATCCATTGCGTAGATCCAACGTGGAGATAAACTTTGCGTTCCTCAATCGTTCCAGGATGTGGTTGATACGCGGCAACGGATACGCGTCCGGGACGGACTTCGCGTTCAATTGCCGATAATCGACACACATTCGCCATTGGCCGGTCTTCTTCCGTGCTAGAACCAAGGGTGCGCTATGAGGGCTGTGTGACGGCTCTATGCATCCTTGCTCCAGTAAGGCATCCACCTGCTCGTCGATGATACGTTGCATGGCGGGGTTCTTTGGGAAGTAGCGTTGTTTAATCGGTCGGTCGTCCTTCATCGTTATTCGGTGTTCGGCTATGTTGGCTACTCCTGCCATGCCTTCGAATAGTGCTAGCTGCTCTCTGAGGAACGCTCGTACGCGGGGCGGAATCGTGTCATCGTCTTCTGGGTTTCCGGGGTCGGGTGTCCGTGGACCCGGTGCCTCTGGCTCTGGGTTATCGTTTCTCTGGGTCTCTGGTTCTGGGTTATAATAGCTATGTGTCTCTGGCTCTGGGTAATAATAGCTATGTGTCTCTGGCTCTGGGTTATAATGACTCTGTGTCTCTGGCTCTGGGTTATAGTGACTCTGCGTCTCTGGCTCTGGGTTGTAATTTCTCTGGGTTTCTGGCTCTGGGTTAGAATCGCCTTCTGATTCCTCTACGTGGTTCTCCTTGATTATTTCTGTATTTCTTTCGTTCCGTGGTCTTATCTCATGATCCGTAATGCCGAGGCGGGGTTCGGTGGTCGAGGTTTGCGAGGTCCTTGTGCCGTCTATTTGCCGGGGTGGTCTCTGGGGTCGAGGTCGAGGCTCGGGTTTCCTTTGCGCGTTTTGCTCGGGGGGTTATGTCTGGCCGGGTCGTTATCTCCAGGTCTGCGCCGAGATAGTGTGAGACTGGCGGTCCCACATCGGAGGGTAGTACCTATGGTGGCCAAGAAGTCCATCCCTAAGATCAGGGGTTCTAGCATAGCTGGCATGACTAGTAGAGACACCTGGATCGTCTTCCGAGCGAGCGTTACGTTTGCCAGCAGCAATCGGGTGACCTCCACTCGCGACGTGTCCGCCAGATTAATCTGGGTGCGGATCTCTCGGAACTGGTGGGGTTGTCCGACCACTTCGGCAATGTCTTGGCTTATGAAACTCTAGAAGCCCCCTGTGTCGATGGTGGCTAGTCGCACATGTCCACCAATCTCGACTTCGGCGGCGATTCTCCCCCTCTCTATCCTCAATGGTGCATTTACTGGCGGCGTTCGGCTGGGTTGGTCCCCGACGGATTCCGCCGATCGCGGGGACCCGTCTCGTTTCCCTGTTGTGGTCGCCGGCAGCACTCCACCGTGCGTATGCCTCGACGGCCGCAGTCCCAGCAATAGTACTGGCGAGGGTTTCGGCAGTCATGGCTGAGGTGTCCGGCCTCTCCACAATTCCAACAGGCGTCTCGCACCTCAACGCGGGGAGCGGGCGCTGATACTCTGCTGACTCTGGCCGGCATTGCTACTCTGGATTCGGGGGTGCGCCGTATATTTCCCCCGGCTGTTTTCTCCGTGGGACAAAGGCAAAGCTCGGGTCGGAGCGGGGGCACTCGGTACAGGCATAGCAACTTGGTTGGCGTTATGGCGCCCTAAGTCTCGTATTTTGACCGCTTCGAACTCAGTGGCTAAGTGAACCAGGTCTCCGATGGTCCGGAACTCGCTACGGCGGATATACATTTGGTATTCCGGAACCATGTTTTCATAGAGCCTATTCAGCTCCTGTTCTTCAGTGTAGCCGGCGTGACGCATGAGAATGCGAAGGTCTAATATGTAGTCCTTGAAAGTCTCCCCGTCTAGCTGCTCACGACGCCGAATCTGGTCGTCTAAGCGCTGGAGATACCTAGGCGGGAGGAAAAACTCTAGGAACTCTCTCCGACAGCTGGTCCAATCAGCCCCTTGCAGGCGGCTGGTTTGGAACCATTGATCAGCCCTGCCCGTCAGCAGTTCCGCCATGGCTCGGGGAAGGAGTCCGAAGTTTATGCCATAAGATACGGCGCGGCTCTCTACCTGTTCTATGAACGCAAGTGGGTCAGAATAACCGTCGAATTGAGACCCCATTTTGCGGATCCTCTCCGGCACGCACACGTACTCGCGGCGGTGTCGATCGCCGCCCGGGTCAGAGGGGTTTTCTTGGGTCGTGTCGAGTGAAGAAGGGGCAGAGACAACGATATTCGGGGCATTGCGACTACGAGGGGAGGTTCCAGGGTTTGGACCGGCATTGATACTGGCGAGGTGGCCGCTGGGGCCAGGCCGATCCTCATCGCGAGGCGCGGGGCTACTGGTTCGTATAGTATATCGCTTCTCCAAGTCATAGAGTCGGGCCCATACTTCTTGGGTCTGTTCCGAGTCTTTGACCAACGTGGCAAAGTTTCGGCGTAGGTCGTCGACGACGCCGTCGGCAGCGAATCCGAATTCCTCGGCAAAGGACAACAGTTCGACCTTGAGTCGGCTATAGATCCACCGTGTGGAGACCCCGGATTCTTAATTTTACGTGGAACGAACTCACCGGGCACTTTCTGGTCGGCGTCCATGGCTGTGAGTCTCGGCTCTGGGGCTTTCTCGTCCTTCAGCTGGTTCTAAGCGTCTTTCCTCCTTCTCGGATGGTTGTGTCTTTGCGTCGCTGATTTACAGGCACTGATCTCGCTTTCCGCTTCGGGGATGCGTCTCTATAGTCTAAGTCTTTGTTTTGACTTATCACTGCACTGGCACTCGTTCGCGTGGACTGGGCGGTTTCTGCGGCTAAGCACGTGGGCTTGGTTCTGGACGCGCGGATTGTTAGTTCGAGTGTTTTGCACGGTCGCGGGCACTTTGTTCACCTTTTTGGTCATTTTTCGCGGTATTTTGAGGTTATGTCCCTATTCCGAGGCTTCGCACTCCGTATACAGATGGTAATATTCCTGGTATTTCTCCCTATCAAGTCCCTGTTCGGGCGCCACTTGTGACGTGGTTTCTATAGCCGGGGTAAGAGACCGCCAGAAGTACTGAGGCATAATCCTCTACCGTTTATCGTGACTTGTTATCTGGGTGCTGGCCCGTTCTCGACTTGCGGCCACGCTGCTGAGCGGCCGACAGTCGGTTGTGTAACACAAGGACGTCTCTGCTGTTAACACGTGGCGATCGGCTGGCTTGGCGATCGACGACCCGGACCACGTAGCACGTTCTGGTAGCTCTGGGGACGTTGACTGATCTGGCAACCCTAAGTGGATTCGGTTGATCTGGCAACCCTGGCGACTTTGGTTGATCTGGCAACCCTGGTCAATTCTATCGATCTGGCAACCCTGGTGACTTTCGGTTGATCTGGCAACTCTGGTGACTTTTGGTGGATCTGGCAGCCCTGGTGACTTTTGGTTGATCTGGCAACCCTGGTAAATTCTATCGATCTGGCAACCCTGGTGACTCTCGGTTGATCTGGCAACCCTGGTCAATTCTATCGATCTGGCAACCCTGGTCAATTCTATCGATCTGGCAACCCTGATGACTTCTATCGATCTGGCAACCCTGGTGACTTTCGGTTGATCTGGCAACTCTGGTGACTTTTGGTGGATCTGGCAACCCTGGTGACTTTTGGTTGATCTGGCAATCCTGTCAGCGATCGCCCTGCCAACCTTGATCGGCCTATCTGGCAACCCTGTAGGAAGCTCGTGGGACGAGGGGCGGGAAGTCAAGGGGGAATCCTCGGGACACTGGGGCTTCTCGGGCCGCCGCCTCCGGCTAGTCTCGAAGGCTCCGGGATTCCGACTACTCCGGGTGCATGCGGAGGCTACTGGGGTTAACGGGCAGGCCAAGGGCGCAGCGGCGAGAACTCGGCTGTTCCGGTGCGGATGCGAGACCAAGCGCAGGGAAGCAGTCGAGCCACGCAGCGTACGCTGGCAGAGGATCGGGATCAGTGGATAGGCCAAGGGCACAGCGCGTGAACTCGTCTGTTCCGGTGCGGATGCGAAACCAAACGCAGAGGAGCCAGTCGGGCCACGCAGTGTGCTCTGGCAGAGGATCGGGGGAGGGGGAAGCAGAGGTGCAGACGTGGAGGTTTGGGCGGGTGCGAAACCACCTGCACAAAGTTCCCGGCGCACTCCTCTAAGCTAGCATGCAAAGGGGATAGGGGCCAAGGAAAAAGGCACTACGATCACTATATTATGGTCTTTATTTATTCAAAACAATAACTTGCCGTGGCTGCGGCCAGCGGGGAGGGGAAACAGTGGCTTACGTGGTCTAACGCTGCAGCGGGGAAGAGGCTGTCGCCGCTGGGGTCGCCGTTTGTAGTTGAGGTGCAACGGGAAAACGCTTTCGCCGTTGGTAAATGCTGCGCACTCGCGCGTCTCGCGATCGTCTGGTCTGGCGGGATACTGTCGCCGGTACTTGCGCTACGCACTCGCGTGTCTCTGTGAGCCTTTTTTGGTCGTCGATGCGCGTGTTGTAAAAAATCGTTCCGCTGTTCGCTCGCGCACGTCTACCTTACTCGAAAACCGGAAACCAAAAGCCACGATCTCCGGTCTAGAGGTCGCACCTCGTCGATCGTTCCTTTATCGATATATCGTATCGGGCTATCGGGGTCTTGGTTGCCACCTGGGCACTCTAGCGTACCGATATGGATGAACTTAACAGATGGGGGATGGACTTCGGGTCCCTTAATACGATAGTTATGATCAAACAGATGGTGGATGGACTTCGTGTCCCTTAAGATAACAGATGGGGGATGGACTTCGTGTCCCTAAGGCTATTGTTAATTCTAAACTTAATATTTAATGCGTATTATTTACAAAGAAGTATAAGAAAGATGATTATTATTATTTACAGTGAAATATATATGGAAATTTGTAAGATCCTCGGCGAGGATCATTACAATACTCTACACCCACTGAATAAAGATTATCTTTCGGAGAAACCGAACCCCTCGCCTCTGCGTTTTTAATTGGAATCCGAACAATCCCGTTCTCAGCCATACCAACCCCCAGCAGAACCCTCACTACAGAGTCGGACAAATCTGTTTCATTAATAGGTTTACTAGATACTATAGAAACCATAGACTGACTCGGCGGCCCAACGGGCATATATCAAAGATATATCAAGCGCCATACCCGAATTCAACGGTGAAAAATTAAATCTGGAAAGATTTTTAACAGCCGTTAGATTCGTCAATTTAACAAAAGGACCATTTGAAGAATTAGCGGTAGAGGTCATTAAGTCGAAAATAATCGGGTCAACCTTGTACAAGGTTAAAAATGAGACCACTATCTCTTCGATAATTGCCATATTAGAAGCAAATATTGTCGGCGAATCGTCCGATGTAGTAAAAGCTAAAATGGCCAAAACGATGCAAAAAGGTAAAACTGCAGAAAAATTTACCAATGACATTAACCACCTTTAGGAAACTCCTCGAAGCATCATAAGGGTTAATTTTTATTGAGATACAGACAGATAAATATATAATTCCACATGATTTTCATATAGTAGATCCATATTTTGCAATACCATGTGATGGAATAATAGGCATTGATTTCATAAAGAAATTTAATTGTCAACTAGACTTCAAACCCAACGAAGATTGGCTTATAATGAGACGAACAAATTTGAATTTCCCAATTTATGTTCCAATAACATACAGTTCTGGTAATAATTCCATGATTCTACCAGCAAGATCTCAAGTGGTCCGTAAGATTCACATATCATCAAATGAAGATAGTGTACTAATTCCCAACCAGGAAATTCAAAATGGTATTTATGTTGCAAACACAGTTGCAACTGTCAAAAAAGCATTTGTCCGATTGTTGAATACAACCAATGTTGATAAAATAATAAATATTAATGATATAAAATATGAAACACTTTCGAACTACGAAATAGTTCAAACTAATCCCAAAGCAAGAGAAAAAACTGTATTATCTCAACTAACAAAAACTTCGCCCCACAATTCAAAACAAAATTAACAGAAATATGCACCAAATATAGTGATATATTCGGACTCGAAACCGAATCAAAACAACAAATAATTTCTATAAACAAAACTAAGATTGACTGATGACGAACCGGTATACATAAAAAATTAAAGAAATCCTCATAGTCAAAAAGACGAAATACAGGTACAGGTACAAAAGCTAATCGATAATAAAATAGTCGAACCATCCGTATCACCATACAATAGCCCACTTTTGTTAGTTCCAAAGAAATCCCTTCCCGGTTCTGATAAAAAAAATGGAGACTAGTAATCGACTATCGTCAAATTAATAAAAAACTGTTGTCGGATAAATTTCCGCTACCCAGAATTGATGATATTTCAGATCAACTAGGAAGAGCGAAGTACTTCTCATGTCTAGACTTAATATCTGGATTCCATCAAATCGAACTCGAAGAAAATTCAAGGGACGTAACATCTTTCTCGACGAACAATGGTTCATATCGTTTCACGCGATTACCATTCGGTTTAAAAATAGCGCCAAATTCATTCCAGAGAATGATGACTATAGCATTCTCCGGATTAGAACCTTCTCAAGCTTTCCTTTACATGGATGATCTAATAGTCATAGGTTGTTCTGAAAAACATATGCTTAAAAACTTAACTGATGTTTTTGAGAAATGTAGGACATACAATCTAAAATCACATTTTTGGGACACAAATGCACAGATAAAGGAATCTTGCCTGACGACAAAAAATACGACGTCATCAAGAATTATCCAGTCCCACATGATGCGGACGGCGCTAGAAGATTCATAGCTTTTTGTAATTACTAAAGACGTTTTATCCAAAATTTCGCCGAATATTCCCGTCACATAACAAGATTATGTAAGAAAGATGTTAAATTCGAATGGTCAACTGATTGCCAGAATGCCTTCGAACATCTTAAATCGGCACTAATAAATCCAAATTTATTACAATACCCAGATTTTAGCAAAGAATTTTGCATAATAACGGATGCTAGTAAGCAAGCATGTGGAGCAGTTTTAACTCAAATCAAAAACGGACTCCAGCTTCCAGTTGCGTACGCATCAAGATCGTTTACTAAAGGCGAAAGTAATAAAAGCACCACAGAACAAGAATTGGCAGCAATTCATTAGGCAATAACTTACTTCATTCCATACGTTTATGCTAGACATTTCACTGTCAAAACTGATCACAGACCACTCACATACCTGTTCTCCATGATAAATCCAAGCTCAAAGCTGACGCGAATGAGGCTTGAACTTGAGGAATATAACTTTACAGTAGAATATCTGATGGGCAAGGACAATTACGTAGCCGATGCATTATCCAGAATAACAATATCAGATTTGAAGGAAATGCAAAATAAAAATTCCATTCTGAAAGTCACTACCAGAAACCAAAGTAAACAGAAAAATTCCTGCGCAGGAAAAGAACAAGTAGATTTGCCCAGGCAAACTCGAAACAAAGCTTCTCAGCCCAACGTATACGAAGTCATAGTAAATGACGAGGTACGAAAAGTAGTGACCTTGCGAATAACGAATTCACTATGTTTACTAAAACGTGGAAAAAGTTATAGCAAGAATTGATGTTAGCGAAATGTACACCAATGAAATTCTCGACTTAGGTAAGTTCTTTCAAAGGCTTGAAAAAGAAGCCGGTATACTTAATATCCGCCAACTCAAAGTGGCACCGAGCGAAAAGATCTTTGACACCATCTCAATAGAATCTTTTAAAATTATGGGCAATAGAACATTACAATCTCTAAGAGTAGCGCTACTCAAGCCGGTGACCCTATTATCAAATAATGAAAAAGAGAAAGAAGCAATACGGTAGCAAAAGCTATATTTGAAGATTTTATTCGGAAGTACGGTCCAATGAAGACGTTCATTACGGACATGGGAACAGAATATAAAAATTCAATAATTGAAGATTTATGTAAAAATTTGAATATAAAAAACATAACATCTACTGCACACCATCATCAGACTTTAGGAACCGTAGAAAGAAGTCATAGAAGACTAAATGAATTCATCCGGTCCTATATCTCACTAGACAAAACCGATTGGGACAATTGGATCCCATATTTCACGTATTGTTTTAACACTACGCCCTCAATGGCACATGACTATTGTCCATATGAGCTAGTATTCGGTAAATCATCGAACTTACCGATACATTTTAATAGCATAGATAGAATAGAACCACTATACAATGTGGATGATTACGCTAAGGAATCTAAGTATAGGTTAGAAGTAGCCTATAAAAGAGCTAGATTAATGATAGAAGATAACAAACTTAAAAATAAGGAATTATATGATAGGAAAGTTAAAGATATCCAACTAAAAATAGGAGACCAGGTTTTGTTAAAAAACGAAACCGGACATAAGTTAGATTTTAAATATACTGGACCATATAAGGTAGAAAGTATAGAGGAAAACGAAAATATTATAATTTCAAATAATAAAAATACAAAATAATAATAATAATAAATACAAATATATTAATGCACTTAATTTATAAGTCAAAGACCCTTGCAATGGGCTATACAAGTGCTGAGTCCGAATTTCATACATGCGCGACATACGTGAACATTAATACCTTCCCCCTATCTCAGCGACCCTTCGCCGTCGCTTACTTATATGTATATGCATATAAGCGTCGCAGCGCTGCAGCCTACGCCGGCAGCGCTGCTACCTGAATTAGGCTAAGAAACCTTTTGTATGAATAATTTAAGACATTAACAAATCTACTTTCATTGGAGCGGGACCTTGCCTGCTCCAATTAATAAAAACCAAATCTTAAAACCCAAAACCTAAAAATGACTTATTATATGGTGACTTATAAAACCTCATACCAGAACGGCCTCTAAACTCTTCTCAATATATAGTAGACCCGAACGGCCTCTAAACTCTTCTCGATATATAGTAGACCAGAACGGCCTCTAAACTCTTCTCATTAATTAGTAGACCAGAACGGCCCCTAAACTCTTCTCGATATATAGTAGACCAGAACGGCCTCTAATCTCTTCTCGATATATAGTAGACCAGAACGGCCTCTAAACTCTTCTCATTAATTAGTAGACCAGAACGGCCTCTAAACTCTTCTCGATATATAGTAGACCAGAACGGCCTCTAAACTCTTCTCAATATATAGTAGACCAGAACGGCCTCTAAACTCTTCTCGATATATAGTAGACCAGAGCGGCCTCTAAACTCTTCTCATTAATTAGTAGACCAGAACGGCCTCTAAACCATTCTCACCAATTAGAAGACCCGAACGGCCTCTAAACTCTTCTCAATATATAGTAGACCCGAACGGCCTCTAAACTCTTCTCGATATATAGTAGACCAGAACGGCCTCTAAACTCTTCTCGATATATAGTAGACCAGAACGGCCTCTAAACTCTTCTCATTAATTAGTAGACCAGAACGGCCTCTAAACCATTCTCACCCATTAGTAGACCAGAACGGCCTCTCAACTTTTCCCGATATATAGTAGACCAGAACGGCCTCTCAACTCTTCCCGATATATAGTAGACCAGAACGGCCTCTAAACTCTTCCCGATATATAGTAGACCAGAACGGCCTCTAAACTCTTCTCGATATATAGTAGACCAGAACGGCCTCTAAACTCCGCACTCCCCATACTAATTAGTAGTCCCGACCGGTCTCTACCCACTCTCATCCGTAGGAACCTGACCGGCCACCCCAGGCGTGGGAGAAGTTCGTGGGCGAGTACCCGAAGACCTACGGGCCGCCTCTGTCGGAACCTCGACGCTGCCCCGTGACCCAGAGAACGGGATAGGACGACTCCGAACCGGACGGTCACCCGTGAGCGCGACAAGGACCGCGACCCCCTGACTCATTTGTAACCAATTGCGTTCGTACAATAAAGACCCCGTTTGCAATTACTGTGTAATGAAAAGATGGGCAAGATGGGCATTAGGACTACAACCGTTCCAATTCGAAGTACAATACCGGAAAGGAAAGTTAAACGCGGTTGCCGATGCGCTATCCAGAACACCCAACGCCCAGTTGAAGACGCTCGGTACGGAAAATTGGTGGGATAAGAAATACCGGGAGGTAGAAGGGGCGAAGGAAAATGAGGAGTTCGGATAGAAGATGGAAGGCTCTACAGAATGGACGAAAGCCGAAAAGACCAACAGCCGTGGAAGTTGTGCGTGAAGGAGGACGAGGTGCAGCGAGTGTTGACGGAAAACCACAGTACGGCGGAAGCGGGCCACCTAGGGATATTCAAGACACTGAAACGGGTGAGAGCGAGATACTTCTGGCCACGAATGGCGAGAGACGTGAAAAAATTCGTGAAGAAATGCGAAAGTTGTGAGAGATACAAAAAGTCGCAACAGAAAGCCGCTGGGAAACTGCTGACAAGAATCACGGAAGCACCCTTTGAGACCCTATGCGTAGATTTCGTGGGACCGCTACCCCGGACCAAGCACGGAAACACTATGCTTGTGGTCATTGTAGACAAATTCTCGAAGTGGGTCGAGCTAGCAGCAATTCGACAGGCAACGGCAGAGACCTTTTTACGAGTTTTCCGGGAGCGGATTGTATCAAGGATTGGAGCAACCAAAAAGTTGATATCGGATAACGGGGTACAGTTCACGGGCCGTACAACGAAAGCGGCCATGGAGCGGTGGGGCATTCAACAGCAATTCACTGCCCCATATACGCCCCAGGAGAATCCCACAGAGCGAACAAACAGGACGGTGAAAACGATGATTGCGCAGCTGGCAGGAGAAGACCAGACCACATGGGATGAGCAAGTGCCGGAGTTAATGCTGGCATATAACAGCAGTACGTCAGAATCGACAAAGTACAGTCCACCGCAACTCGTGTTCGGCAGGGAACTCAGGCTACCGAGTGCGTTATTCGACACCTTAACGCAAGGGTCGGGACTAAAAGTGGAAACTGTGGAAACCCGGTGGAAAAGAATGAGGGACATACGCAAGGAGGCGACCGGACACATGGAAAGCGCTGCAGAACAACAAAAGCACAAATACAACTTGCGAAGACGAGAATGGAAACCATCAATCGGGGACCTAGTCTGGTGCAAGACGCATTTTTTGTCAAAAGCTGCAGATCGGTTCAACTCCAAGCTGGCACCAAAGTATGACGGCCCCTGGAAGGTGACTAAATTTATATCACCGGTAATCGTCCACTTGAACGACCCAAAAACCAGGAAATCGAAAAGAGCTTATATCGGGGACATAAAACCATATAGCGGGGATTCAACATAAAACCATACACAATCCGACACTAACAAACACACATTAGTAACACTAGGATCTCGATAATCACACAACACTAACCAATACACATTACACAACACTGGAAAAACTATAGCTAGAAACACTAGAAACGAAATCATACACAACACTAAACAGCTGGCACAATAAGAAAAGTAACAAAAAACGAAATTTTATTGCAGGCAACGAGATGCATCGGCTACCGGACAGCGTGAGAAAATTCCGGGAGAGCCACCAGAAGCTAGCGGCCAACAGCAGCAGGGCCATACTATTGGAGGCGGCGGCGATGCCCGGCACGGCCAGAAAGAGAACGGCGCCGGCCAAAATGGGAAAAGCGGCAGCAGAAGGAGGCACGCGGGCACCACCAGCCAAGGTCACGATGGCGAAGACGGCGGGCGGCAAGAAGAGAGTCGCACACGGCACGCATGATAAAGGAAATGAGGCGAGCTCAAGGCCTCTACAGCCCGCGGGCATCCGATTGGCAAGGCTCCAGGCAGCGCAGCGAGCAGAGGCACAGGCTCCAGCACCAGCTCCACAGCGAACAGAGGAATAGGCTCCAGTAACGGCTCCACAACAAGCAGAGGCACAGGCGCCGGCACCCGCACCACGGCAAGAGCTGGGGGTGGCATGTCCCGGAGGGTGCGCGGTTGTCGGCGGGAGCCGTGAACGAGATCCGGAAGAGGATGGCTCTGAAAAAATTCGGGAAGCAGCTGTCGTGTCTTGTGGAGGACGGCGAAAGGACGTGGAGCGTAACCATCTCGCGCTCGAATGTGGTGAAAGTGAAGGAGCACACCTTTTCGTAAAGGAGGGGGTGTGACGCGCCGTACGCGCACATAGGAAATAAGAGAAACACATGAAGAGAAAAATAAAGGTTAAGCAAATAGTATAAGGAAAGAAACACTCATATAGAAAATAAGAAGAAGTAAAACATGAAGTCAAACATTGAGAATAAATAAAGGAGACACAGAACTGAAAGAAATGAAGAATAAATAAATGAAGAAAAGCCACACACAACCGCATTCAAATTCAAACCCGATGCGCGCCCGCGCCACTGATCGCACGCGACTGGGCACACCGACCGCGATCGGCAGGGCACACTAATGCGGCCAAATGCGGGCGGCGATGCGGGCACACTAGCCCCGCCGAACCGCTATATAAAGCGCACCCCAGCACTACGGAGCTCATTCAGTTTCGGCCGGCAAACGGCAAAGGTCTCCTGACTAGAACCAACTATCAGCAGCCTAGGACCAGCGGACAAGGACGAGCAAGGAGCATCGGTAAGGACGACATCAGACATCAGCGGAGACGGGTAAACGGCGTGGTAATTAACTAATCCTAGTAGCCTTTGCATAGTACGTCTCATTCTACGGCTCGGTCTACCGATCCGCAGGTATCAATATATAGTAGACCAAAACGGCCTCTAAACTCTTCTCGATATATAGTAGACCAGAACAGCCTCTAAACTCTTCCATTAATTAGTAGACCAGAACGGCCCCTAAACTCTTCTTGATATATAGTAGACCAGAACGGCCTCTAAACTCTTCTCAATATATAGTAGACCAGAACGGCCTCTAAACTCTTCTCGATATATAGTAGACCAGAACGGCCTCTAAACTCTTCTCATTAATTAGTAGACCAGAACGGCCTCTAAACCATTCTCACCAATTAGAAGACCCGAACGGCCTCTAAACTCTTCTCAATATATAGTAGACCCGAACGGCCTCTAAACTCTTCTCGATATATAGTAGACCAGAACGGCCTCTAAACTCTTCTCATTAATTAGTAGACCAGAACGGCCTCTAAACCATTCTCATCAATATATAGTAGACCAGAACGGCCTCTCAACTCTTCCCGATATATAGTAGACCAGAACGGCCTCTCAACTCTTCCCGATATATAGTAGACCAGAACGGCCTCTAAACTCTTCCCGATATATAGTGAGACCAGAACGGCCTCTAAACTCTTCTCGATATATAGTAGACCAGAACGGCCTCTAAACTCCGCACTCCCCATACTAATTAGTAGTCCCGACCGGTCTCTACCCACTCTCATCCGTAGGGAACCTGACCGGCCACCCCAGGCGTGGGAGAAGTTCGTGGGCGAGTACCCGAAGACCTACGGGCCGCCTCTGTCGGAACCTCGACGCTGCCCCGTGACCCAGAGAACGGGATAGGACGACTCCGAACCGGACGGTCACCCGTGAGCGCGACAAGGACCGCGACCCCTGACTCATTTGTAACCAATTGCGTTCGTACAATAAAGACCCCGTTTGCAATTACTGTGTAATTCTCTCGTCTTTTCCTCTGGGACCCGGGTCGGATTCTCTTACAGCAACCCCACCTGAACCAAATAAAATATCTGCGACGACCCCTGGCCATCCCTGAGCCATCCGGACACTGACTGATCGTCACAAAGCAGGACCCTGAAGTCAGCAGGATACGTAAATGTTGGTTATAGCCTTACTCCTGGTTACCTGGCTCCTAATCCTGGTTTGGCTGCCTTGTTGCTGCTGGCTGGTGATTTCCACCTTGGTCGACTCCGACCACTGAATGATCGCTCTGAGGCCAGTCGCCCGCTTTATATAGCGCTGGGCTGGTTTTAGTGTGCCCACTTGGGCTTTCGATTTGCTTGACTTAGTGTGGCCGGATCTTGGGTTTAGAGTGACCCTTGGTTTGTTTGGGCGCGCGCCCGCGCTTTGTCTGAATATTTTTCAATTGTGCGCGGCACGCGTCACAAAGTATGTATTTTTAAATAAATTCATCTTGATTTTTAATTATTAATTTATTTTAGCGTTTAATTGGCAAATATAGAAGTGTAGCGACTTTTATTGGAAAATACTGGTCAATAATTATACTCTTTGTTTGTAGTAACTCACAGTATAAATTTTCCAGCGACGAAAGATCGATCTCCCGAGCGATGGCTGTAAAAGAATACGACTTAACACGCATCCGTCAATTTGACACAAGACAAAAATTGTCGAAAAACAGCACAAACAAATTTTTTTTTTGTGGTTTTTTTGCTATAATTATCTATTATTATTATTATTTTATTTTTTAAAGTGTTTATATTTTTTAACTTTTTTTTTAATAAAAAAAAAATTAATTATTTTCACCATTTTGACAAAGATTGAATCTGTGGTCTGGACAGACTTTTTGGAACATTTATCGCATTCCAAAAAAGCGGGCACTGCGCCCGCTTCCTGGACGGGATGTGGTGCGTCACCAGGATGTTGACGGCTCCTGTGAAATTCCCCTCATTTCATTCACTACTGCCATGGCTCCTTCCCCTCTGGGGGTCCTCTCCCGTAGGACAATAGTTGGTGAGACAAGTGTAGTGCGAATATTCCACAGAGGATTCAGCTCCGTATACGCAATGTACGCATTCAAGGCTGACATATCAAGCCTGTTCCACCTGTTCACTTTCCTCTTGCAGCGATATGTGCCCACCATTTCGTTCATCACGTCGACACCACATTTGGTTTTGTTGTAATAGTTTATTATTTCAGGCTTCATTTTATTGTCGCTTTGGTCAATGATTTTCTTTTTGTGGTATGTGCTCAACAGTGTTACAAATCGCCTACACTGCGTTACATATGACACCAGTGTGGCTCCCAATGTTGCCACAAACACAAATTGAGAGTGATAAAGTGGCTTCTTTTTCATGTAGACGATCAATGGAGTGAACAGGTGGCCAGTCGCATTTTCTGCAATATGCTTGACAGATTAATTACGTTTCGTGTTGCCACGCCCCCAAGCCTCCTAGAAAAAAAATTCTTCTTGATTTTGAAATTTCGTCAAAATTCGTTCAGTGAGCCAAAATTTTATTAAAATATCTTTGCAACTAATGACCGAAAAATCGACCTAAATATGAAAATTGTGTCAAATTGACACAAGGGACGGATGCGTGTTCACAACTTGTAGCCAGCTAAACCTTGTAAAAATTTCTTTTAACCTTAAGCCATACTAGTTCATAACTGCTTAATCATTAATTTATTTAAAAATATTTACGGAATGG
This sequence comes from Drosophila aff. chauvacae BK-2020, assembly GCA_018903765.1. Lineage (NCBI taxonomy): Eukaryota > Metazoa > Arthropoda > Insecta > Diptera > Drosophilidae > Drosophila > Drosophila aff. chauvacae BK-2020. Next base: position 784,321 of record JAEIGO010000072.1, read on the forward strand.
CTAAGTCATTTCATGACATAATTTAACGACTTCAAACACTTTTAAATCTACAAAATTAATTTAATTAACGAATTTTGGTTTTTCTAGTTAATAGTAATTCAATTTTAATTTAAATTATTTCAATTCAAAATTCTTTCTCTCGGTGTAATTTATGTAATCAAGCGTTGGCAGCATGGCACTCGCCAAAATTAAAAATAATGCATGGCTCGCCTTCGATGAATGTTCGTTTCTATTATCGAGGAATCACTGTAGGGGCCGAAAAGCCAACATTTTCGGAATTAACCACAATTTTCACCCTATTCCCTCTAACGAACTGAGTTCGGACACGAGTATGGGGCTTAAATCTGCCTTTTGGCCACCTTCACGGCTATGGCCGGCTGCACTGAGAACACTAGGGACTACATCCGCACTATTTATTCACTTAAAGTTCTGGCTAGAGGCTGCTACACTTTGAGGTTAAATTCCCTCGGTGCTCCGCTGAACGGAGGTGCTCCTCGGGGCGGAGGTGCTCCGCTAGACGGAGGCTTGGCGCGGCTTCCTTGGCCGCCGAGCTAGTTGCTGCGCCTTTCTAGGCGATGATGCGGCTGTTTCGCCAAATTTTATTTGTTGTTTAACTAAAACTACTTGAAACTAAACTCTAAGCCCTAAGGCGCTTTAATTAGGAATTTAAATTTTTGAAATATGTGTTTATTCTAAGTTTGAACTTCGGCACACTGCTAATACATTTGAGGTTGACCGGTAACTGGTTCCAAGATCGAATAGAGTTTATAAAGAATTGTCTCTCTGCTGTTAGAGATCTGGGCCTAATGCACATAATGTTGTTCGTTCTTCTTGATGTCATGAACTTTAGTTTGCCAAAAAGGTATGATGGTTCCTTACTATATATTATTTTATGCAGATAGATTACGATGCGAATTTTTATCCATTTTGTCAGCTTAATATCAAATATTTGATTGGCGAATCCAGATACATGCTCTCCTCTGTGAAGGTCGAATATATATCTCGCAATATTGATTTTGTTTTGGCTATTGGCATCGCAGAATGCAAAGAATTCCAGGCCATAGAAAAGAGCAGGAATGATGCATGTTTTGCTATTAATAGCCGCATGTTGGTTGGCAGAAAAAAATTTGGTTATTGAGAGTGACCTTAATATTCCATACATTTTACCAACTACCCTTGTGATGTGATCATTCTACGTCAGAGTGCTATTAAAAGTAAATCCTAGATTTAACGCATTCTCTACGTAGTCCAAAGGAGTGTCGTCAATCTTGAGTGGACGGAGATTATTCAGGATACATTTTTTCTTACTGATTACAAGACATTTTGACTTCACTGGGGTTATACCAAGGCCGTTTTTTTAGCCCATACACTTATACATTCAAGTTCACTGTTACACACGCTTATACATTCGTGTATTCTACTTAACGGACGGTTAACATATAGCTGGACATTATCCGCATATACGTGAATGTTACACTCACATAGAACACTGGGAAGGTCGTTAACATACAACGAGAACAATAATGGTCCCAGGACTGAGCCTTAAGGGACACCACAACTGATGTCATTTTTAAATGAAGAGGAAGCGTTTTGTATCACAACAGATTGGCGACGATTACTAAGATAGGAGGACAGAAGTTTGACAGAAGAGCTCGAGAACTGAAACATATTACGCAGTTTTGTACAAAGTATAATATGGTTAACAGTGTCAAAAGCTTTACTATAGTCAAGTAATACTAAAAAAGTCACATCTCTGCCGTCTAAGTGTTCCCTAATGTCGTCAGAAATTTTTAAAACTGCTGAAGTATAACTTCTATTTTTCCTAAAGCCAGATTGGCTGTTATTTAGCATTTCATTGTCAGATATAAAGCGGGTTATTTGCACATCCATTAAATTTTCGAACACCTTTGATAAATAAGGCAGAATCGAAATGGGTCTGTATTTTTTATTTGCTTTGGGAATTGGTATAATTTTTTGCAACTATCCAGCAGTCCGGAAATGCAGAAGTTGTAAATGCACTATTAAAGATGTAGGTGATATGTGGGAATTATGTATGATAGTATAAGTTTTACAAATTTTGGATTAATGTCGTCAAGTCCAGTAGCGTCACTCTTATTTTTATCTATACATTGAAGGACCTCGCACTGACCAACACACGCAAAACTAAATATATTATCACAGAAATCTTCAGGTACAGGTTGTAGGTTTAGATTTTGGTATGTATGATCAATGATCTCAGGTACTTCGCATGTTAGAAATTTATTGTTTAACGCGTTGAAGTCTATGTCCGGGTCGTGACTTGCTTCGACTTTACGTACTCCCAAGCTTTTAATGACTTTCCATCTTTGGCTAGTGGAAACCGCGCCGTCAAATTTACGAGAGTAAAAATTGATTTTTGCGGATTCGATTAAATTAGTTGCAGATTGCCTTAAAAGCTTAAACCGAGAATATTCTTGTGGGGTTTTGTACCTTATCCACTTGCTGTATGCTTTATCGCGCTGTGTAATAGCCCTGCGTATAGTATTAGAGAACCAAGGATTTTGAGTCGTTCCGGTACAAAATAGTTATAAAGGGATTGTATATTTCGTTGCAGTTGGTCAACTTGGTCTTCAACTCTTGGTAGGGAGTAAATTCTATCCCAATTGTAGTTCCTTAGTGCTGCACTTAAGTGATTAAGGTTTAGGTTTTTACAGTCCCTAAAAGCTATTGACTAATTATGATATTGAAGGTCAAGTGTATATGTCATTTAAAGCTACTTTATCTTTGTTAATCACAAAAAATACATCTAACAGTGTGATATGGTAAAGTGTGTGGAGTGTTGCAATTACCCAATGCATGCCTAGCGAATTCATATTGTCAGTCAGATGTGATTCTCTTAATATATCGCAATTTAGATCTCCTGTTAAGATAATGTCTGCATACGTCCAGCAAATTTGAGATTTCTACCGCTCTTCCTTTTTCAAAGTTTTCATAGTGAACATTTACTCAACTCAGCCCAAATTTTTGGCAAGTTGTCAGCGTTTCTGTGGTATTTATTATCCATAAACAGCTGGTTCAGTTTAAACAAAGACAGTGACTTTATTTACGTAAAACTAGTTTGGTTTTACATTTCATCAGATTGCTCTGCCTTTCTGTTCTTGCGCTCTGTGTTTACCGCTTATCGCTGTATCGCCTAGTGTTTGTTGTTGTGCATGTGTTTTGCATACGCGAAATCAATCACACAAACTTATTACTTCTCTGCGCTCAGAAAAAGCTTTTATTTTCGCGCTTTTCGATCATTTGTTTTGATCGGTTCCTTCGCCGTGATATTTGTTAAATTTTATTGCTCGATTTGACTGCTCCTGTGCAAATTATTTTAAAATAATGGCAACCTGTTGCATCAATCCGTGTCCGAGCGGCGGTGCAATTACCGCGCGGCAGGCCAGTGTTTATTGTTGGCTCTGCGACAATATCGCTCACCCTGCATGCGCCGATCTTGGACAAATTGGCCCGCGTATTGCTGATCGCATACGGAGCAATTCTGGATTGGATTGGACCTGCCCGAGCTGCCTGCATATCAAATCGGACATGAGGGCTTTTATGAGGCAAACTCACCTCGATTTTCAGTCCTTGACTGCCGGCTTCAGGGACTTATCAAGCAGTTTCCAGAAGGCGGACCAGCACTTTAAATCACTTAAGCTGCTAAGTGACTCCGCAAATCAACAAATGAGCAACCTTACTAATAGCTTCCTATTTGTTCCAGACCCTGCGAGCCCCCTTATGCGGTTTAGCCCTCGATCTAAGCCTGCTGATAACACCGCGGCCGTGGTCAACGGCCCTGGTGAAGTTGCGGTTCTTGCCCCCATATCTGGCGGGAATAGTGTCGACATGGTTTTGGGTCTGCAACCAGCCAATTTCGACGTGCCTTTGGATCTACATCCCGTCAACGCCGACCAACCTTCCACGTCCGTCGGGGACCAACTCAGCCGAGCACCGCCAGTAATCGCACCATTGTGGATCGAGAGAGAGAGGACGACCATCGCCGCCGAAGTCGACATTGGGGGTCACGTAGGGCTAGCCACCATTAACACAGGGGCCTCCAGAAGTTGTATAAGCCAGGACACCGCCGAGACAGTCGGACAACCTCACCAGTTCCGCGAAATCCGACCCAGATCACAGAGTCCACTTCGCCCGATAGCAGACACTAGCCATCCGCCACAGCCCCGACCCAGATCGCCACGGCCCCCGCCCCAGACCGACGACGCAAGACCCTCGCCACAGCCTCGACCCAGACCACCCCTGGTCTGGAGATCCAACCCGGCAGAGCCATCACCCCGACAGAGCCATCCCTCCGGCAGAGCCAGCCCGGCAGAGCCAATATACAGGCAGAGTCATCCTCCCGGCAGAGCCAACCCGGCAGAGCCATCACACCGGCAGAGCCATCCCCCGGCAGAGCCAACCCGGCAAAGCCAATACCCAGGCAGAGCCAACCCGTCGAAGCCAAAGCACCGGCAGAGCCACGATTCCCAGTCAATTCAACGGACCAGACAGATTAGTCACTTCCCAGTCTCCGAACGTTTTCCGAATACGTCTACCCGGCCCTGGGAAGGGGCGTCTTGCGAGCATTGGAGACCTAAAAGCGTTTCATCCTTCTTCTTCCACAGATGGACACCGACGACGATGTAGCATAGGACGACACCGCCGCCAAGACGCACTACCCCCACCTCAGCCTTCTCCACGCAGTGCATGGATACCACCGGCGGCCGCAGCGCGCCAGGGCTCTACCCATACTGCCTGCGCTCAACCGGGTCGTATGAGGAAGGAGCCTATGACCCCGCGACCGCACTGGCTACAATGAGGAGGAGCTACCGACCTCACCTTGCCCAGCAACATGATGCCACCACCGACCAGTGGCCCAGGGCCGCGCACAGTAGACACAGACGAACAGCCTGCACCCCCCGGAACACCGAGGACCAGGCCGCAGGACTCGCCCCCATGTCGCCAAAGGGTATGATCCCGGATTTGCCAACCGGATGGGATCCCTTTGCCTCCAACTCCCAACCAGAGGAACATCTCTTTTGTCCCCCCCGAAGTACGGAGGGAATGTAACGACCCTTTTTCAAGGGTCATACAAACTCTTAATATTACACGCCCCCAGTACATGTAAATAATATATAAGTACTAAGTATTAAGCTTACAAGGTTATTAGGGACACGGAGTCCATCCATAGTTTATTAGGGACACGGAGTCCATCCATTAGGGGCACGAAGTCCCAAGGAATACCCCTCATAAGTGCCCAGGTGGCAACCTAGAACACCGATAGTTCGATACGATAGTTCGATACAAAAGCGATCGAAGAGGTGCGACCACTAAGCCGGAGATCGTGGCTTTTTGATTTCCGGTTCCGAGCGAAGTAGACGTGTGCGTAAGAAAACTGAGCGATCGTAGAAAACACGCGGCATCGAAGAAACGAAAAGGCTCCCAGAGACACGCGAGTGCGCAATCAAGCATCGGCGGCGACAGCATTTCCCGCTGCACCAGACAACCCAGAGACGCGCGAGTGCGCGACTAAGAAATCTTGGGTGCCCTCTCCTGACTCGAATTTTCTAGTTCCCACTACACCTCACGATCTTATTTATAGCCTTATCGACCTTTCATTGGGACAATTAAATTTTATTAAGAACTGTGGAGACAAAGTCGTAGACTTAATTTTTCGTCGGAGTTTGCCAATGCTTACGTCTCTAGAATCGATCCTCTCTCCAGCCCTGAAGATGCTTATCATCCCACATTGGAGTTAATTCTAGAAGCTTCGACTCCACTACTGCCGTGTCCTTTAGCTGAGCCAGCCTCTTTTCGCTGCTGTCGTAAAGCTAATTTCACTGGCATGATCTCTTATTTATCATCAATCGATTGGACTTTTCTTGACTCCACTGACGATCCTTTACACATGGTTGAGCGCTTTTATGACATACTATACTCCGGTTTTGACATGTTTGTTCCATCGTTTCCCTCTCCTGACATTTCGCATAAGCCTCCTTGGTTTTCTTGTCGACTTTCCTATTTAAAAAACATGAAGTCCAGACTTTTTAAAAAATTCAGACGAACCGGGCTGCAAGTCGATCGTTACAAGAACCACCTGAATCGATGTAGAACTGAGTTTCAGGCTAATCCCAAGCAGTTCTACGCTTTTGTTAATTCAAAACGAAAGTCGCACATTTTCCCATCCTGTCTTCACCTCTATAATGAGTCCGCCTCGAACGAGCATGACATTGCGAACTTATTCGCTAAATTTTTCAAAACTACTTATACAACTATTAGTTCTGACTCGACCACACCATATCCTTACTCCCTTCCGCACTCTGACAGTATTTTTTTGCCCACAATCAGCGAAAATGACGTTTTTCAGCAACTCAAATCACTTAAGCTATCGTTCTCTTCTGCTCCTGATCTTGTTCCTAGCTGTGTTTTGAGATATTGTGCCAGTGCAATATGTAGTCCTCTGTCTAAATTATTTAAGATATTCCTTCAGCTTTCATTTTTTATAATGTCCCAGGTCAACTTCCACAAACCTTCTGGAGTTTAGTACTGTTATTAGAAACTCATTTAAAAATAACACCCAAACTGACGTTGTTTTTACGGACTGTAGTAAAGCCTTTGACTGTGTGAATCACCAGCTGCTGCTGAAAAAACTTACGCTTTTGGGTTTCCCTGTCTTGTTGACTAATTGGATCGCCACCTACCTATCCAACCGAACTCAAAGAGTAGCCTTCAAGGGTTCTTTTTCTGACTGTGTCCGCGTAACTTCGGGTGTTCCGCAAGGGAGTCATCTAGGGCCACTTCTGTTTGGCATTTTTATTAACGACTTGCCCAATGCTGTTCTTCATTCCCAAGTTATGATGTACGCTGATGACGTCAAACTATGCTTGCCACTGACAAACCCTGACTCTTATATGCTTTTACAATCTGACCTAAACAACGTGCAGTCCTGGTGCATTAACAATTTGCTGTTTCTTAACAACTCTAAATGTAAATTTATGTCATTTTTTCGTAAAAACTGTTTCTCTGCAGGTTATTCTTTAGGGATGAGTGATCCTGAGCGCATACATTCGGTTACTGATCTTAGAGTTCTTTTTACCCATAATTTGAATTTTTCTGACCACATTGGCATAATTGTTGGGAAAGCTAAAGGTGTTTTTGCCTTTGTCAAGCGTTGGTCTAAGGAGTTTGACGATCCTTACACCACAAAACTTCTTTATGTCTCTCTTGTTCGTCCTATTCTTGAATACTGTTCGTGTGTTTGGTCACCTCAATATGCGAAGTATCAAGACCTTATTGAATCGGTTCAGAAACAATTCCTTTTGTTCGCTCTTCGGGGATTTCATTGGGACCCACATCGCCGCCTCCCGACTTACATCGACAGGCTGCGTCTTCTCAGTCTTCCCACTCTGAAGGATCGTCGGACCTGCCACGGAGTGATTTTTCTATTTAAATTAATTAATGGTCATGTTTGTTCGTCCTATCTTCTAAGTCAATTGCATTTCTCAGTCCCTGTTAGACCTTCTCGTCACTTTCGTCCTATTGCTCTTGAATTTTGTGCACCAGCCACCTCACTTGCAACTTCATCAACTCAGCCATCGCCATCAACATCAACATCATCAGCATTAGTATCATGCTCTCATTCCTCCCCGCAACCTAATCATTCATCATCAAGCCCTCCACCTGAACCCTCAAATATTATGCCGATCGACTACGTGTTGCTTCCAACTGCGATTATTTACGTAAGAAATCGAGTTGGAGAATTTATGCCTTGCAGAGCAGTTTTAGATTCGGGCTCTCAGCTAAACTTCATAATTTCTCGCTTAGCTAGTCAACTAAATTTAAATCATAAAAGATTGGAAAGCTCTATCTCTGGGATCGGAAAATCTTCCATGATCTCTGATAATGCAGTCGACATTATTGCGCAATCACGGGAAGCAAGCTATAGTGCTTCGTTCGCAGCTGTTGTGACTAACAATATAACGGATTATCAGCCTCACTTCAATATAAATACAAAATCTTGGAAGATACCACAAAACATTTCGCTCGCTGATCCTTATTTTAATCAATCACAACAAATTGACCTATTAATTGGCGCTGGTTTATTCTTTGAAATGATTTCTACAGGACAAATTCATTTGGGCAGGACGTTGCCAACTCTTCAGAACACCAAACTTGGTTGGATAGTATCTGGAGGGATGTCGAGTATACCAAACGCAGCAACACTTTTGGAAGACAGGGTGCACCGGCCGTCATCGCCACGGCGTCATCAGAGTATCAATGGTCCGTACAGCTACGGGTATAGATTAAAATTAGCCGTTCTGCCCGTCGATTCGGAAATGGTTGGAACCGTGCCTCTTCCAACGGGGGAGTATGTTCGGAGCAGACCGCCAGCACCTAGGCATGCGCGCATGGGTTTTCCGCTGCACCTGCAGCTCTCTTATCTTTTCTCGCTTCTTTTCTTTCGCCAAATCTGTCGCGCTTTGTTGTTTGTTAAACTACAATTGTCAACCGCTGCTCTATGATATATATTTGGAAGCCGAGCTTCACTCGGCACCTCTCTATACTTCGCAAACACATATCGATCGAGACACAAATAAACAACATAGATATATATTAATAGAACCTATCGTGCGTTTTAATTATTAATATAAACTAAAGTACCAATTTACGATTCTGTCAATTAAGACCTCAAACGCACGACGCGTAATACCCCGAAGTTCTTCCGTGTTCTATTTATCGAGTGTTCAGGTTAAAGCCATCCCCCTCCAAACATTTGGTCCTTCGAGCCGGATAATTCTATCTCCAGCAGTTCCGGTGGCTTTAACACCGCACAAGATAAGTGAACATTTTATTATTGCTGCCGGTCATTTTCATGATTTTGTCCAAATCCGAGTCCGATTAATCCGGCACTACGGCAGCTAATAATTCCCGGTTCCGAATACATAACTATGGTTCCTTAATTCCTTAATAAGTGTTTAAATATATGCCAAGCCACAGTGAAACTTCCTATTCCTATTTCTCTTCGTTCACTGTGTTCCGCTTGCATTGTGACGCGGGGCGCGCACAAATGACTAAATAATAAATAATAATAAACTAAATAAATAATAAATAATAACAAACTGTAAATAAATAATAAAACATTATAATAGACTGTAAATAAATAATACATAAACATAATAATAAACTGTAAATAAATAATAAACAACCACCCAGTGATAAAGAAGTTCAAATTCGAACAAGATTCGCGCGCACGCCCAAACAAGCGAAGGGGCACTCTAAACCCGAAAGCCGGCCACACTAAGTCAGGCAAATCCCCAGCCTCGGCCACACTAATTCGGGCAAAGCCCACGGCCCAAGCGGGCACACCAAAGCCAGCCAAGCGCTATATAAAGCGGGCCGCTGGCCTCATATTGATCATTCAGTGGTCGGCGTCGAAGGTGGAAGTCACCAGCGAGCGGCAACCAAGCAGCAACTCAGGATTAGGAGTCAGCGGTAACAAGGAGTAAGACTTTAACCACACTAAGTATCTTGCTGACGGCTTCGTCCTATTCAACCATATTACGTATCCTCCTGACGGTTTCGTCCTGCTTTATCAACACTACGTATCTTTGCTGACGGCTTCGTCCTATTTAACCATATTACGTATCCTGCTGACGGTTTCGTCCTGCTTTATGAACGCTAAGTATCTTTGCTGCCGGCTTCGTCCTATTTTATCAACACTACGTATCTTTGCTGACGGTCTCGTCCTGCGCTATCAACACTACGTATCCTTGCTGACGATTTCGTCCTGCTATAACCACACTACGTATCTTTGCTGACGGTGTCGTCCTGCTATATCAATATTACGTATCCTGCTGACGGTTTCGTCCTACTCTAACCATATTACGTATCCTGCTGACGGAGTCGTCCTGCGATATTAATCTTTATCCCAACCAGGGCAAGGAACCCCATACACGGACCCCGGACACGAGGAGCTTTACCCGGACCAGGACGTTCGTCACCACGGACACCGCCCGTCTTCGTATCCTGTAGCATTATAAACTGTCAATAAACTAATAAACTTCGTATCTATCTATATATATATAAGCCTAGTAAGGTTAAACTCTGCGAGTTCTCACTGGGACTCGGGTCGGGGATTCCTTTTCTAGCACCACTTTCCTTAACCAAATAAATGTCCTGGATGACCCTGGCCAGCCGTGACTACCCGAGGCTCGACGGAACGTCACAGGTGGCGCCAGAACAGGTTTAAGTGGTGTTTAGAGGAAACCAACGCCGAAAGAGTGATGTCCAGTTGGGTATATATGGCAACAAAACCCGAACTGATAGAATACGCAAGTGAATTCGGATTGGACGCATCAGGAAAGAACGAGGAGATCATTGGCCACTTTTTCAAAAAGGACGGACCACGCAGAAACAGTAAGGAAGAAGCTGACACTGCTGGCAGAAAAATACAGGAAAGAGAAAAGCCCCACCAGGATACCGGAAATCATAGTAACGGAAGTAAAAACAAGGATGGACAACGAGAAGGAACCGAAAATGGAAGGAAAGAAGGAGACAGGGATAATTGACAAGGTGCGAAATTGGGATATCAGATACCAAGGGACGTCAAACCCGCTAGAATTCCTAGAAAAAATTGAGCAATGGGCAACCGGATATGGACTCCATCTGGATCAGCTGGTCCAAACAATGCCATTCATACTGGAAGGGATCGCAATAGACTGGTGGAACACGACACCAACAAGGATCACCTCATGGGCGCAAGTACGAACGGAACTGCTGGAGTACTTTTTACCGCCTCGGTACGGAGAGCAGCTGGAAACCCAGATAGCGCAGTTAAGACAGAGAGAGAACGAGCCAGTAAGGAAATACGCGATGAACCTGAGGAAGCTGATGAGGTTGACGAAACTGTCGGAACAGGAAAAGCTAGACTGGGTGTACAAGAACTGCAGGAGCAAGCTGAAACTGTACGCAAGAAGGACCGGATTCGCAACACTGACGGAATTCCTCAAGCTCGCCGAGGAGGTGGAGGAAATCGAGCAGATGGAAGCACAAACCGGGCAAACAGTACCACAACCGGTGAGGCAAGAAATATGCATGAGATGCGGCGGAACCAGTCATACGGGACGCACATGCGGCAACCCACCAAGGCTGTTCTGCTGGGTGTGCGGGAGAAACGGAGTCAGAACAACAGAATGTTGCCGGGCCAGGTCGGGAAACGCCGGAGGCCTGAGCGGGTAGACTTGGCAGCTCAGGCGCGAAGAATAGGTCCAGCAGCGGGTGATATGAGGTACGACGGCTACCAGATAGTAGCGCAATTTGGAGTAGGGTGTAGGAGTGCCAAGGGAATAATAGACACCGGAGCAACAAAAAGCGCGATAAGCAAAAATATGTTCCAAGATCTGAGAGAGGAAGGAAGGTGGAACAGGATGCATGCCGAGATATCACTGGCGGACGGATCTCGACAGAAGGCGATGGGAGGATTCAAGACAAACGTAGTGTTCGGAGGACGGAGATTTGAAATAACATTCATGATCCTACCGAACGTAGAAGGAGGAATCCTCTTGGGGATGGACTTTCTGGCAGGAGCAGAGAGCGTGCTCAGATGCGGCGGATTGGAGCTGAAAATCCGGGGAACCGAAAACCGAATGGAGAAAGGAGAGACGAGACACAAGAGAGACAACGTCGCCAAGGGAGCTGTCCGAGGAGGAGATCAATGCATTCTTGGAAGAAAACAAGCGGATATTCGAGAACATGGAAGGAGTCAGTAACGCAGCCGTACACAAAATATACCTCAAGGACGACAAACCCATCAAACAGAGGTATTATCCGCGAAACCCAAAACAACAGGCAATAATCAACGAACAGGTAGATGAGTTGCTAAGCCTGGGCCTGATAGAGCGGTCACGGAGTACATACTGCGCACCGGTAGTATTAGTAAGGCAAAAGAATAACGAATGGAGAATGTGCATCGACTACAGGTTACTGAACGACAGGACAGAAAAGGATGCGTACCCAGTACCACGTATGAACTTCATCCTCGACCAACTACGGGAAGCCAAATTCATAAGCACCATCGACTTGAAATCAGGCTACTGGCAAATCCCATTGGAGGAGAAGAGCAGACAATATACGGCATTTACGGTACCAGGGCGAGGGCTGTTCCAATGGACTGTAATGCCATTCGGGCTGACCACAGCGCCGGCAACGTTCCAAAGAGCACTGTATAACGTCATCGGACCAGAAATGGAGCCATTTGCCTTCGCGTACTTGGATGACATAATCGTGATAGGGAGAACCAAAGAAGACGGACGCCAGCGACGTGGGCATCGGAGCCGTACTGACCCAAGAAACAGAAGACGGAGAACACGTCATATCGTTTGCTAGCCGAAAGTTGAGTAAGGCGGAGCAAAACTACAGCGCAACGGAAAAGGAATGTCTAGCAATCCATTGGGGCATCGGGAAGTTTAAGATGTACCTGGAAGGATACCAATTCATAGTGGTGACAGACCATATGGCGCTAAGGTGGCTGAACTCTATCAAAAGCCCGGCAGGAAGGATAGCGCGATGGGCATTGGGACTTCAGCCATACCAATTTGAGGTGCAGTATCGGAAAGGGAAACTGAATGTGGTGGCGGACACACTGTCAAGAGCCCCATCAGTGGAACTAAAGGCGATCAGAAACACCGAAGGCTGGAAGATCAGGGAACTGCAAGAGGATCCACAAGGCACGGAGTTCCGAAGAGAAGGAAAACGGCTGTATAAACTGAGTCAAGACAGAAGGGACCAACAACCGTGGAAACTGTGCGTGCCAGAAGAGGAAGTTCAACAGATTCTGACGGAGAATCACTGCCAGGCAGAAACAGGACACATGGGGATGTTCAAAACAGCGAGAAGGATAATAACTAAGTACTTCTGGCCGCAACTAACGAAAGACGTGAGGAACATCGTACGGAGCTGTGAAAGCTGCCAGCGATATAAAGTGGCGCAGCAAAAAGCAGCAGGGAAGATGCTGACCAAGGTCGCGGAAGCCCCGTGGGAGACAGTATGTGTCGACTTCGTAGGGCCGTTGCCACGGTCAAAGCATGGAAACACGGCACTACTGGTCGTGGTGGATAAATTCTCAAAATGGGTGGAGTTGGCGGCAATAAGACAAGCCACAGCAGACTCATTCCTGCGGGTGTTTCGAGAAAGAATTGTGACTAGGTTTGGAGCACCGAAAATATTAATATCAGATAATGGAGTCCAATTCACCGTGCGCAAGACGAAACACGAAATGGAAAGATGGGGCATTCGTCAACAATTTACGGCTCCATACACCCCGCAGGAAAACCCCACAGAGAGGACCAATAGGACCGTGAAAACAATGAAATTCAGGCGAGGACCAGACAAACTGGGACGACAAACTCCCAGAACTAATGCTGGCTTTCAACAGCAGCACGTCGGAGTCCACCAAATATAGCCCAGCGCAGATAGTGCTAGGGAGAGAATTACGAATACCCAACACGGTATTCGATAGGGAGACGGAAGGCTCAGGAATGAAGGAAGAAAGCATAAAGGAGCGGTGCATCTTCCCAGGAGTAGCGGTGGACATCCACGGAGCAGCCAAGGAACAAGGACAACGAAACAACCGATGACGACCACAGCACCGACTACAGGACAAAGCCATGGAAAACGAACAACAGAGACACCGACCACTCTCATAAACTTCCGGACAGCCGCAATCAGGGGCACGGCATCGATGGACACAACGCCGCGGGATAATTCACCGGATAAAGACGTCCTGGAGCTCCACACCGACAACACAGTAAACGAGTTATGATGGACGATGCCAGCGGGAGCCCGAATCTCGGATGAGATAATGACAAAAATAAGGGCGAACCTGGCACAGTAGAAGAAGAAGACCCAACAGCGCTGGTTGGAGAAGGACGGGAACGCATGGTGGCGAATTACCTTCAACAGGGGAAATTTCGTGACGATGAAACGTCACTTCCCAAAGGAGAGGGGAAGTGTGACGCGGGGCGCACGAATGACTAAATAATAAATAATAATAAACTAAATAAATAATAAAACATAATAATAAACTGTAAATAAATAATACATAAACATAATAATAAACTGTAAATAAATAATAATAAATAATAATCCATAATAACCAAGACCCATAAACAACCACCCATTGATAAACAAGTTCAAATTCGAACAAGATTCGCGCGCGCCCAAACAAGCGAAGGGGCACTCTAAACCCGAGAGCCGGCCACACTAAGTCAGGCAAATCCCGAGTCTCGGCCACACTAATTCGGGCAAAACCCACGGCCCAAGCGGGCACACCAAAGCCAGCCAAGCGCTATATAAAGCGGGCCGCTGGCCTCAGATTGATCATTCAGTGGTCGGCGTCGACCAAGGTGGAAGTCACCAGCGAGCAGCAACCAAGCAGCAAATCAGGATTAGGAGTCAGCGGTAACAAGGAGTAAGACTTTAACCACACTAAGTATCTTGCTGACGGCTTCGTCCTATTCAACCATATTACGTATCCTGCTGACGGTTTCGTCCTGCTTTATCAACACTACGTATCTTTGCTGACGGCTTCGTCCTATTTAACCATATTACGTATCCTGCTGACGGTTTCGTCTTGCTTTATCAACGCTACGTATCTTTGCTGACGGCTTCGTCCTATTTTATCAACACTACGTATCTTTGCTGACGGTCTCGTCCTGCGCTATCAACACTACGTATCCTTGCTGACGATTTCGTCCTGCTATAACCACACTACGTATCTTTGCTGACGGTGTCGTCCTGCTATATCAATATTACGTATCCTGCTGACGGTTTCGTCCTACTCTAACCATATTACGTATCCTGCTGACGGAGTCGTCCTGCGATATCAATCTTTATCCCAGCCAGGGCAAGGAACCCCATACACGGACCCCGGACACGAGGAGCTTTACCCGGACCAGGACGTTCGTCACCACGGACACCGCCCGTCTTCGTATCCTGTAGCATTATAAACTGTCAATAAACTAATAAACTTCGTATCTATCTATATATATATACTAGCGGCCCAGGCGAACTTTGTATCGCCCCTTATTGTTGTTTTATATAGTTATAGAGTGATAATAATACGCAGATAATTCAATTCAATTAAATTCTAGCTTTAATATCAGGTAGTTGCACCTTCCCAGACGCGCAACCCATCCCGGCTGGTTCATTTGTGAATTTGAGAGCATGATAATGCGGTCATTCCTTGTCCATAGCACCAATTATAACTTTTGAATGAAAATAATATTCAATATCGGGCTCATACCGGAATGCAAGACGCACGCTGGATCTGTTCCTCTGTTCTTTCGTCTCTTCTGCTTCGAAATATTCTAGAATTACTTGAGCTTCGGCTCAAATTAGCCCCTTTGCGTTTTGTTGTCTTTTTTTTTCTTAAAATAACACATATAAATATATCTAATTGAATCACTTTAAATCATGAATCTACTTTTTAAAAGAAACTCACAGGTCGGCCACAGAAACCTCTTCCTTTCCAAAAACCAAAAAAGTAATACCGAATTGCCACAGCACTGCCACATAAATATTATTTGGGTATTTTAAAATACAAAACTTGACGTAAATTTCATGGCTACCACATCCATAGATTCAAAATTTCTAATCTTACAGTCAGCAGGCAGCGACTAAAGCTGTATTGCGGACTACCCTTATCGGTTAGGGGTACAAAAAATAGATGTTAGCCGATTCTTAGGCCTACAGAATATCCTCTCAAAATTTCATCCAAATCGGTCAAGTAGTTTCGGAGGAGTTTTGGTACAAAGAGTGTGACAGCAGAATTTTATATATAAGATAAGCCTAGTAAGGTTAAACTCTGCGCGTTCTCACTGGGACTCGGGTCGGGGATTCCTTTTCTAGCACCACTTTCCTGAACCAAATAAATGTCCTGGATGACTCTGGCCAGCCGTGACTACCCGAGGCTCGACGGAACGTCACAGCATTTATATCCAATTATACACCTTCCTATGTACAATACAGTCCACTCCACTGTCAACTGACATATACATTCTCCGCAAAATTATATTTAATATATTTACACCAAATATAATTAATACAAGGGCACACAAATATCGGCACGGGTATTTTTTAATAGGGTAAATAATTTACCCAACAATTTATAATAAATATATTGATATATATTCATATCCTGGATAATAATAAGAAATAAACATTCCAAAACAAAATAAAACACTACAAATACAGTCCACAGCTCCTAAAAATAAATAAATATACCAAAATCACGGCACAGAAACGCCGACTTAATTTGTGCATTTATTTATCTACTTTTCCTGCTCTATCCTGAGCTGAGCTTCGTCCAAATAAACATATATACATTTATTGTCTCTCCTCTGCTCTAACCTGTGCAAGCATAGGCAAACATATCACATTGCAATTACATACGTAATCGACTGCAAGTCGACGCTCCGATTTTTTTGCAATTTTTTCTGCCTCTCCGTTGTATCCGCTATTCTGCATTGGCAAACGGCTATTCACACATACGCATTATCTCCGAAAACAGTACCGCGACAAATACAGCAGCGGTCAACTAAAAAGTCCATATACATAAAAATAATTTTCTAATTATTTTTCAAAACAATTCCAACTAACTAATTCAGTTAGAAATTTATTTGCATTGAAAAAATAAATTTCATAAATTAAATTCCTAATACATTCCGATTGGTTCCTAAATTCCAATTCCAGCTTCGACACGTATAACTAAATCGTCCCAAAAATATAAGTTGTTTTTCGATATTTCAACTGGTTGTACGCTTTATCCAGCGTTCGAAATATATACGTTTTTTTTCGATCCAATTGGTTGCACGCTTTATCCAGCGTCCCAAATAGAAGTTGTTTTCGATCTTTGAACTGGTTGAACGCTTTATCCAGCGTCCCAAATATAAGTTGTTTTTCGATCTTTCAACTGGTTGTACGCTTTATCCAGCGTCCCGAAAATAAAAGTTAATTCGATCAAAAGTAAAACCATAAACAAACAATCCAGTTTGTTCCTAAAATATATCCAAAATGACTTCCTGCATTTTAAATAAATTTACGATGACCTGTGACCGTCTGAGTCACTTCGAGTCCAAAGTCTGCAATCCAGCAGCACCAAGTCCATCCAAGTACACTTGCCAAATTCAGCTCGACCAAGTCCGAGCGCTATGGGATAAGGTCGAAGAAAGAAAGGTGTGCCGCCCAGCTCATGGAACAGATCCATACGATCTCTTCTACCGCAGCTCCAGTCCAATCTTGTGCGCCCTAAAATTCCTATCCATCCGTCAGAAACGACACCCTCCGACGCACAGTGCACATTGGGCAAAATGCCCGATTTTTTGGAAAAAACCCCAAAATTTTCATGGAAAGCTTTTCGTGTTTTGATTTTGTATTTTGTAAGTAGATACTCTAAGATCATTTATGCGGTAAATTAAAGTTGTATTGTGGCAACCCTGGTTTTGTACCAGGGCGTCAAAGTCAAACATGTGTTCAGCGCTTTGTTTACATGTGGAACAATTAGAAATTTCGCTAGGTTTAAACGTCTACAACTATTGGAAATAAAAACTTATAATTATTATTTTTAATTGAAAATCAAGATCCAGGTATGTTTAATATAAATTGTATGTTAGAATTGTTTATTATATGTTAATTGCTTTATGTGTGTCTTGTGTTGTAGACCGATTTTATGTTCATAACTAAACCCGTCTGCTCGTCTTTTATGGAATAGAACTTTCATGGCGCGAATTTGCGCCAAAATGAAATATGTTGCGTATTAAATAAAATTATACAGTTTTAGAGGGTATGATTTTCATTTGCGCATTTTTGCGCATTTTTCAAAAATTGAATGTGTTTGCAGGTGCTTTTGTCTTTAGCAATTTACAATTACTTGAAGCATGGAGAAACATCCGCACGGAAAATATTAATAAATATGTTCATAATTTGAAAAAAATATTATATTTTGTCATATTGTTTCTTAATTACACAATTTTGTTATCAATGGGCTTCTCTGCAGACTTTACAAACTTTAAAATTACGCTTCCTAACTTCATTATTTTAGTTTTTTCCAAAAATGTGGGCATTTTGCCCAATGTGCAGTGGCGCATTAGATAGTTTTGGGTTGCAAAAATTATAGCTCTTGAACCAGTTGAGATATTTTCATCATTTTTTCTTTTAATGAAAGGTAGTTTTAGTACCTTTCGATTGAGTGGTCATACTATATGGTGTGATTAACAGTAGATTTTATACTCGAAAATTTATGTTTTTCGAGGCAGTTTTCTCAATTTGTATCCAATTTCGAAAGATACTTTTCATTTCTTTTCTCTGAAAATGCTAATATGGTGCATATTTAATATTTTAAAAAACAAAAAACAAATAAAATTTATAAACAAAAAAAAAATTTTTTTTTTGACCAAATTTTTGACCAATTGTTAACAATTTGTGCACTTTTTTGTTCATGTGGCGACACGTCGCACAATGGCGCAAAAGATACAGATACTATACAAGAATCAACTTTTTGATGACAACGGATCGTAAAATTTGTTTTTGCATTCGACAGGTAATAGTTCAAAATGGTTGAATCCAAAAAAATTATTCAAATCGGTTTATTATTTTAGAAGTTACACGTGTTCAAAGTTGAAGCTTTTTGGGTTGCAAAAGAAGCATATCGTTTTTTAGAAAAATTCTGCCTTTGCGGTCGACTTTTAGGTAAAATATGTAACCGACCGGCATGGTTATGGTCTCTATCGAAGGGGTCATCGAATCTCAGTAAAACCAAGGTAGAACAAAATTATAATGTTTATTGCACGTGCTGGCATACCTTTTTTTACCGAAGTACAAATTTTTCACCTATTTTTCAACTTTGATGGAATGGCAAAATGGCATTTTGGTGCATTTTGTGTTTGGCGTATGAGGTGTTGTTCTTCAATATGTTCTTTATCATATTCAAAAAAGATCGGCTGCCCGAATCTGCCTGTACGAATTTCCCACGCAAAAGATATTTTCAACGCAGCGTAAAAAACGCTCGGCTTCATACAAATTCTGCTACAAGCACAGTTGCTGCGCATTACAAAATTGTATTGCGGGCATACATTTTTTCCTGTTTTGGCGGCTTGTTTTTCAATTCCTGACTTTGTAAGGACACTTAATGATTTAAAATGAATGTATAATGATTAAATGTTGTTCAAAAATATTAAATGAAGGAAGGATTTCCGATCGGCGGTCCCTGCGAACCCGAAGGGATTTCCGGTCGGTCCGCCTATGCCCCTGGACCCGGAGGATTTTCCGGACGATCCACCTATGCGCCACACCTGGAAGAGTTTCCAAACGGCGTGCGCCCCTGGACCCGGAGGATTTTCCGGACGGTCCACCTATGCGCCACACCTGGAAGAATTTCCGAACGGCGTGCGCCCCTGGACCCGGAGGGATTTCCGGACAGTCCACCTATGCCCCACGCCTGGAAGAATTTCCGAACAGCGTATGCCCCTGGACCCGGAGGGATTTCCAGACGGTCCACCTATGCCCCGCCTGGAGGAATTTCCGAGCAGCGGGGTCCCCAGCGACGCGAGAAAGGGGGCACAGAAATCCGGAGCGCAACACGGGACAAAATAAGAGGCGGGTTCCTTAGCTTCAGAATTATTTGGCCGGCGGCCAGAAAGAAACGGCGCGGGGAAAAAGGGGCCCTAATCCGGCGGGCGCCTTTGCCCGACGGCAGCAAAACAACTTAATTAATCACATATATATATATATGGCCGGCGGCCCAAAGAAAACGGTGGGAAAGGGGGAGAGAAGGGCCTTAGTTCGGCTGGCACCTTCCCCCGGCCCCTAACAAATGTTGGCCTGCGGCCATGGCTCACCCGCACACACCTCGATTCCCCTTGGGGCAGTCGTGTCCTGGCGACGATCCTGTTGCAGGTCCTGGGCGCGCTGATGGCGTGACACTCGCGGCGGCGGATACACGTTTTCAGATTTTCAACCGCGTGGTGGCGGGATCGCGGACTTAATTTTCGGCACTTAGAATTTGGGCTTCTGTTCACTTTCAGAGTCGGGAACTAACTGCCAAGCTCGTTTTCGCACGGCTTGGTCATGACCTGATTCTGTCGCCTGAGCGTAGGTGGCGTCTCTTCGGCTCCCTCTCGCTCCTACAGGCGATCGTGCCGGCAGCACCATTCTTCCGCTCTCGGTGTTTTAGCGCATGCCCCGTCGCTCTTGCTTCGGCTTTTGCACTTATGGCGTTTGCCGATCCGGCCAATGGGGAAGGCGGCTTGGCTGCGCCGTTCTCCCACGTATGCGCTGTTGCTCGGCTATGCTTTGGTGGTGGCGGCGTCGTCGCTGCTCTCCCGGCGTTCGTCAATGACGTGGTATTTTTCTACTCCCGAGGGTGCAGCATTCGCCGTCCAAGTTCCCTTTTGGCGCGTGACGACGCCTTTGCCGGCGATCGGCAGCTGCTCTCTCTCGTCAGGGCTTGAGTGTGTTCTTCCGTGTGAGTGGTTTGTGCGCGCCTTTGAGTGAGTGTGGGAGTGTGCTTGAGTGAGAATTGCCGGAGTGCGTGGGTGAGTGCCTATTGTGAGTGGGAATGAGTGGCTTGTGCCCGGCCAGAATCTTTTTTTTTTTTTTTTATGCTTTGCTTTTATTTATTGAATCTTCTCATTTACGAGACTAACAATAAGTGTATCAAATCTTATACTATAACCCAACTAGGAGTCATGTAGGCTTAGACAGTGGCCCTGACAAGTTATGGCTGGGTTGGAAGGTCTGTACGTTGCAGGCGGGTTCGGCTGGAGACCCGAGTCAAGACCCTTGCTAGAGGATTTGGGTGGAGAGAGAGTTTTTCATTGTAGGACGCTTTTTTCTTGTCTATTTCATCTTTTACTGCGACAATTCCGAGGTCCCTGTGGATGTTTTGTTTACGAATATACCATGGTGCCCCGGTGATAGTAAGGATCGCAGTGTCGTCGGCGAAGGTGGATGTTGTTAGTCGGTCACTCGTGGGAATATCTGCTGTGTAAAGGACGAATAAAGTTGGCCCAAGTGCGCTACCTTGTGGGACCCCAGCTTCGATAGTGTAGCTGTCGGAAATTGTTGTGTTACATCTTACTGCGAAGGCTCTATTGTAGAGGTAGGATTCAAGGAGTTTATGAGTGTACCCGGGCAAGTGTGTTTTAATTTTATGCATAAGACCTTTGAGCCAGACGCGGTCGAATGCTTGAGATACGTCGAGGAATATCGCTCTGCAATATTCCTTATGTTCGAAGGCTGTGCGAATTTCTGATGTTATTCTGTTTACTTGCTCTATAGTTCCGTGTTTTTCTCTGAAGCCAGTTGTGGGCTCCCATATATGGTAGTATGCGCGTTAGAACACATTTTTCGAATAATTTGGACAGGCATGATAATAAACTTATTGGTCTGTAAGATGACGGAATCGTGTGATCTTTTCCGGGCTTCGGTATCATTATAATAATTGATTTTTCCATTTCCTTGGATAGTAGCCGAGACTTATGATTCCATTAAAGAGTTTACAGATGACCTCAATAGCACAGTACGGAAGCTCCATTATCATTTTTGTAGTTATTAGGTCACCGCCTGGGGCCTTTTTTTGGTTTTAGCTCCTGATGACTTTTGTGATCTCGTTCGGCTAAAATGTAGTTGGCGTGGATTCAGTTTCGAGGTGGATTTGCGGAGAAACATAATCATTAGCTGCGGGGTTCGGCTGGAAGACGCCTCTGAGATGTAAGGCAAATGATTCGGCTCTATCTTTGTCGCTGCGGGCCCAGCACCCTGAGGAATTCCTTATAGGGGTGACGGTTTGAATTGGAGAGCTTAGATTTGGGTGAGCCCTCCACAAGGGATGCTTTGTACTAGTTGGCGAGAGTTTTCCAATATATTTAAGTTGTTCATTTTCAGCTTCTTGCTTCAGGGCCCGGTTTAGATTGCGGGTGGCTTCAGTAAGACGTTGCTTTGAGCATGGCGATCTGCTGGTTTGCCACGCTCGTCGCAGACGCCTCTTTTCCTGAACCAGCTGTTCGATTTGCCGGTTGGTTTTGAACTTCTTAAATTCCCCATCTTTCCGTATAGGGGTTGAGATCCTGGCTGCTGTGACGAGTACCTCTTCCAGGGCGGAGGTGGAGCAGTCGATGCCCGCTTCGATATTTAGTTGGGGAGTTAGCTCAATGTGGGAACTCACAAACTTTCTGTATTTTATCCAGTTAGTGTTGTGCGACGTCAGCCTGTAGGGGTGGTCCGCAATTGCTGGGCTTTGAAGAAGGCTTATCAACAAAGGCGAGTGGTCAGATGAGAGATCCGGTAGTGCTATGGCGCTTAATAGATTGCGTGGGATGTTTTTTGTCACCGCGAAATCAATTAGATCTGGGATCTTTTTTGGGTCTGCAGGCCAATATGTGGGGCTACCAGGAGAAACGTAGTCCAGTTTATAAGTTCATAAGTGCATTATTATTATTATAAGGGCCTTGTTGCACTGCGACCAGATGTTAGGTCTTTTGTGCCGGCCTGTAGGATTAGGGAAGAGCCCTATACCTAGGCTTTTTTATAAAGGAAAGCACTTTGTAGGGTCTATTTGTTCCCAAATCCTGTAGGTGGGAATAAGTCCACCTCCTAGATGTTGAAGTCGACGTCTGATTAGCGAGGGGCACTCACATAGGATGTGTTCCGATGTTTCTTGCTCCATCTCGCAGAATCTGCATGTGTCGATTTCTGAAAGTTTTAATTTCTTAAGGTGATACCTAAGGTTGCAGTGACCCGTTAGGTAACCTGTTAGAGTGCGATTTTCACTCTTTGGTAGGTTGATGATGCATTTTGATCGCGTCATCTGGGGGACGAGAAATTGTTTGGCTTGTCTCAGCCCTGCACTGTCGGTCCAGTGACGGTTTATCTCCGCTTCCTCCCATTTCCTGAGTAGTTCTCTTGTGTGTCCTTTCGATAATCCACAGAACGGCTCAGGGCCGATAAAAGGTGTCATCGCCCCGCGTTTAGCTAAGGAGTCTGCCACCTCGTTTCCTGTATGGCCTCCATGTCCTGGTATCCAACCCACCGTTAGGGTGCTTTTGGAGGCAAGGGCATTCAGCTGTTGGAAACAGGTCTCTACAAGTCCAGACGAGATCGTGAAGGAACTCAGCGCTATGAGCGCTGCCTGACTGTCCGAGAAGATGTAAATCCGTGCGCCTTGCATTTTCCTGCGAAGGCATTCACGTGCACAGATTTCTATGGCGTGAATCTCTGCTTGGAAAATGGTGGCGACTTTCCCATGGATATGGATTTGTTGAACCTTGGTCCGAAAATACCAGCCCCGGTGTCACCGTTTTCCAGTTTTGACCCATCAGTGTACCATGTTTGTGATAGACTGGGTAGAGATATTGATTGTGTTTTCCATTCATTCCTAGTATACAGGACTACAGAGAAGTTTCTGTGGAGAACAAGTCTTGGATTCTGATCGTCAGTTACGCGCAGAATGGGATCATTTATTAGGGGTTCAAGGAGCCTAAGATGTCCGGTAAGATCACCGCTTTTGATATTGGTGATGTTTTGAAGGCGAAGTGCCCCCAGGCAGGTTATGACAGTTATGACTCCTAGTGCTGCAGTGGGGCATGTCCGGATGGCTCCAGTGATGCCTATGCAGACCAGTCGTTGTAATTTGGTAAGTGCAGCCGCAGCTGTCCTCTGGGTAGATTTCGTCCACCAAGCAAGATATGCATAGGTTTAGATCGGTTTTACCACAGTGTTAAAAGACCAGTAGATCATTTTGGGACTTAGGCCCCATGTTCTGCCGTAGAGCCTGTTATACGCAAAGTGTGCTCGAATGGCTTTGTTTATGGTCTTTTCCAGGTGTGCATTCCAGTTAAGCTTGGAGTCAAGTGTGACTCCTAAGTAGTTGGCCTCAACCGAAAAAGTTAATGATAGACCCATTTAGTGATGGTCTTTTTAGGGAGAGAGACCTTTTCCTGGTAAATGGGACTAAGACTGTTTTTGATGGGTTTATGGACAGTCCTTTGTCCTGACACCATCTGTTGCCTATATCAAGAGCTTGCTGCATGCGGTCCGAGATGGTTTGCTCATGCCAGCCCACTATATAGATGACTAGATCATCAGCGTAGCCTTGAGTGGGGAAACCTGAATTGTTGAGCTCATAAAGTAGCTCGTCGATGACCAGAGTCCACAATAGGGGAGAGAGTACTCCCCTTGAGGGCACCCCCTTGTGGCTGTGATTGAGGTCATGGTTCCTCCAAGGTCTACAGTTATGATTCTGGATTTAAGCATTTCCATAATCCACCTAATAATAGGTGTGGAGACATTCTTGCGTACAAGAGAGGCACGTATAGCCTCATATGAAGTGTTGTCGAAAGCTCCTGAGATGTCTAAAAAGGCACCTAGTGCTATCTGTTGAGCGCCAATGGCCTTTTCAATGGTTGTTGTAAGGCAATGTATGGCAGTCTCAGTTGATTTACCCGCTTGATACGCATATTGGTACTTGTTTAGGGGATGTTGCTTGAAATTTACCTCCCTGATGTGCTGGTCGATTATCTTCTCCATAGTTTTGAGGAAGAAGGAGCTAAGGCTAATCGGTCTATATGATTTAGGCAATTGGGAATCTTTCTTCCCTGCCTTTGGGATAAACACGACTTTTACTTTAGCCCAGGTGCTTGGTATGTGTCCAAGCAGGAGACTGGCTCGAAATAGACAGACCAGGGGGGAGTGCGATTAGGTGCAGTCCCCACTGCAACAAGCATGGATAGATCCCATCTGGTCCGGGTGATTTGTATGGGCTGAAATTTTGTATTGCCCATTTTACGCTATTTTGATGAAACAGTCTATAGGGCATGTTTCCAATGTGTTCTGAGCGATAGGGGGTTCCCCTCTCTCAGCCCCATTAGAGTCTGCCACCATAGTCACGTGCAGGTGCGGGCACTCTCCAGTCTCAGAGAGGTAGGTTGGTGTCTCACGCTCTGAGATGGGTTGCTCCACAGCCACACACCCAGGGAAGTGAGTAGCCAGGAGTAGACTGCTCGTCTCCTCTGGGTTGTTTGTGTGTGTTCCATCCGGCTTTTTCAGCGTGCAGATGCCGTTTGAGTGGTCTTTGGAGAGGGCTTTTTGTAGCCCAACAGCTTCCGGGAGAGATGAGATCTGCCCGCAGTGTTGACGCCAAGTAGCCCATTTTGACCTTCTCAGCTCTTTGTTGTAGAGCGTTAAAGCAGTTGTGTAGGAGTCCCATGAGACCCTCCCACCCTCGCTTTATTGAAGAGCCTGCGCGCAGCCTTTTGAGATCGCCAAGGCTTTTGTTCCACCAGGGAACAGTCCTTTCGGTCTTGCGTACCTTTTTGGTCGCAGCTGGCGTGATATGCTAGTTCAACATTTCTGTGAAGCACAGTAGCTTCACGCTCTAACTCGTCTATGGATGTTATTGGACGGGTTGAGCAGTCTCTGGTTTGCTCAAGTTCGAAGCAGAAGAGATCCCAGTTGGTTTTCCTGGGATTTCTGGTGACTAGGTCACATTGCAAGGCACATCCTATGTCAAATCTAATGTGTTGGTGATCTGACATAGTGATCTCATTTGCAACGTGCCAGTTTGAGACAACGGACAACATATTTGTGCTACAGAGAGTCAGGTCAAGGACTTCCTCTCTATTGGCATTAATAAATGTGGGTTCGCTACCCTGGTTTAGTAATCCTATGTTATTACTAATAATGTATTCAAGAAGGTACTCACCCCTCTTGTTGATGTCACTGCTCCCCCAGACCGTGTGATGTGCATTGGCATCACAGGCGATTATCCATCTGAGCCGGTTTCTCTGGCAGTGCTCTATCAGGGCACAAGTAGCCGCCGTAGGCACCTCCTCCGAGTCGCCGGGTAGATAGGCGGAGGCCAACACTGCCTCCTGCTTTGGGCGGTGGGTATTTTAACCCAAACCGCCACCAGGTCCTCAGTTATGAACTGTGAAAGGGGAAGAAATGTTAAATTTTTTGTTAATTAACAACGCCGATCTAGGGCGGGGTTGGTCATTTGCATACAGCAACTTACCGGATGGGGTGCTAAGCCCCAGGACATGTCCTGCATTTATCCAGGGCTCCTGGATGAACGCAATGTCCATTGTAGCGAACCTCTCGCAAAGTACATCAGATGCGGCCTTTGCGTGGTGGAGGTTTGCTTGGAGACATCGGAGGTGTCTCCTGTTGGGGAGAGGGGGAGAGAGAGAGGGAGGACATTAGTCCGCCCTCTTGCGGCCCCTGGCCGCTATCTTCCGGCCGCGGTTGGTGCCTAGAAGTGCCTCCTCCTCCTGGGTGCGCCTCGCACTCTTGGGTACGCGCCCGGTGCCTCGTGTGGTGCGCCCGGTTCCGCGCGTGATGCGCCCATGGAGTGGGGGGCGCAGGAACTTCCGCAGTACTGCGGGCTCCTGGGCCATCGCGGTGCCCTGTGGTGTCGCAGCAGCCATAGCAGGGGCACTGGCAGTAGAGCAGGTGGGCTTCTCCGCTGCGGGAACGGGAGCCACTGCCTGTCTTTTTGCCTGCGTGTCGGCCTTTGGCTTAAGGGTAGCCTTGCCAAACGCGAAGTTTAGGCTATGCCCTAGCTCTCTCAGCCGATTGGCCGAGACTGGGTCCAGCGCGATTGTTATGATCGCCGTGTTCTGCCTTGATTCGCGGTGGAAGACGCGCCAGTCTCCCACGCTTAGGCCACTGTTTTGGCCTTCAATCAGGTCCAGAACCTCCGACGTTTTCATATCCGCATTAGGGAGCGGAAAGTAGCCGATGTAGACAGCGGCACGTGGAGCCTCTGTCTCGGGGACTACTTTAATGTGGGCGTCCTTCCACAACCGGAGCTTGGGCACCTCGGTTCTCCGCCACTCGGCTGTCTTTGCGTCACCACATGTTACGGCCATCCAGCCTGGTCGGAAGGTGCAGCCAGAAAACAGCGGCTTCGTAGAGCCGCGTTTCAGGGCCATCACCCTCGACAGAATGGCAGATTGCACCGTCTTTAGCTGCTCCGTCGTGAGCAGACTTTTCGGGTAGTCGTCAGGGAGTATTGCCATCTTCACAGAGCAGGCTACGTCCCTGTAGGAGGCCATGCCACCGACTTGGGTCGACTGCTCCAGTGCTGCCTGCCTGGCCGCAGCAGCGGATGTGGAGGCTACTGGAGCCTCCGTGGCAAGCGGTACTATTGCAGGACCCTTCGTCAAGGCACTAGATGCCGCGGTTTTGGTCATGGGCCTCTTATTCGACACTCCTTCTGGGGTCGTGTTGGCCGATCTACCTCGTTTATTGGTCCCGCCACTCTTGCTAGGCACTGCCCTAGGAGGGTCCATAGGCTTCTGGGCGAGCCTTTTGGACTCCTCTAAGGGTATGCCGTTCGCAAGGTGTCTGCGCAACCTTTTTCGTGCGGCGCCCGATAGAGCGATCCGCTTTATTTTAGCTACCTTGGGAGAGGCGAGAAGGGCTTCTTCCTCTTCCTTGGTGATGGTGTCGGTGCCAGAGCCTTGTGAACAGACGTCCATGGCTTCTTCGGGCTCCCGGGTTCAATATTAATCGATTTGGGGCTGCTAGAGCACCCTGTTTTTTGAATTACTGTTACTGGTCTCCATATATTGGTCCCACGAGTAGTGAGGAAGGGAAGTATCCCCGGGGCAGAGCCTCATACCCCGGATCGGGCGCTTGTACGACCGGAGGTGCCAGGTATCCGGAAGCCACCGTTAAAAGACACACTAACGTAGTGCCATTCATCACAGGGGCACGGTACGGTAACACCGGTGATTACGGGTTTTTTCAAGTTGTCTTCTCTAGATCCGCCATATTTAGTCTAGAGCAGGGGCACCTCGAGCAGGATGTGGTTCTTCACCAAGTATGGTCGGTCTTTAGTAGTCGACATGTGACTGCCAACCACCACTAGCTGAGTAGGATCGACGCGGCGACAGGCGCACACGCTTCACTTAACCCAGCTTTAGCCCCCATAAGTGCATTATACAGTTGCCTTCCCTTGGGAGTCCTGAGGCGTGATCCCCAGTGCGTGTGTTTGGCGTTGTAGTCTCCTGCGGCTATGAAGCGATCCCCCAGAGTGTTGTAGAAGTCCAAGAATTGACCATCAGAGATATTAAATCGAAGTGGGCAGTATACAGCGGCAATTTGCATTGCCGTTTCCTGAGTGCACTTTTATGGACGTGGCTTGCAGGTAATTTGTTGCAAACCTTTGATGAAAGTGGTGTTTGATGCGTTCTCTGATTAAGATGCCCGTTCCGCTGTTGGCCTTGCCATCCGGATGATCTGTGCGGTAAAAGGTATAACCTCTTATATGGAAGTTATATCTCCCTGTGAGGTGCGTTTCAACCAGCAGCATGGCGTCGATGTGATTTACGTTTAGGAATTGAGTTATTTCAAGTTTATGCCGTGATGTGCCGTTGGCATTCCACATGGATATACGTAGATTAGTTATTTATTATTTGGACTGTTGTGCTACAAGCAACTGGTTCTGAACAAGGGTTTGCATAGTTGTTTTCATAAATGACATAAGTTCCATCATACTTTGTTGCAAGGTGAACATCATAGATTCCAATTTGCTTTGCGGCTGCCCTGGAACCTGCTGAGCATTTTCTGAGTGAGGCTGGGGTGGATTTTCCATGCCTGTTCTTAGTGCTTCGGCGTAGGAGATTCCCTTGGTTGTATTTAGCTGCCCAAATGATGATCTGCCTTGGCGAAAAATACGTCATTTTGCGTATGTTGTGTGAGGTAGTTATCTGGGCTGGGATAGAGACTCAGTCTCGCCAGGGTCTCTCTACAGAAAATTTATAAAGAAATGGGACAATGTGACAAATATGAGGCGGTGGGCTGACGCGGGGTGGAGTTTGTCAGCCACCGAGTTACACTAAAAAAATATGCTGACAGGGTGTGACAGAGGAAAGGATCGAATTAGCCTTCATGCATGTTTGCGGCCGAAGGACCGAAAGGGAAGAAACGAAATATCAGCGAATTTGCTTCGGCCGGCTGTGCCTGGCCCGTCCAAAATATATTCAGTTCTACTGGGGAACTTCCAAAAAGTATAAATTTCGCCAAAATATAATTAATAAATAATAGATATAATTTAAATTTATTATATTTTTTTCCAGTGCGCCTCTAGCTTACTATTTTTCTTATTATTTCTCCTTTTCTCATCGTTTATTCTTACGACCATTTTTCTCCGCAAAGTTTTATTTCCATTCGAAACAATTTATTTAATTTTTATTTCTTTTCTTATATTTTGTCCTGGCTCTTAAAATATTTTCTCCCAGTGTAGCCGTCTCTATCTCGTGGTATTTAATTTAACTTGGCTTTAAATTATTTAATTTGATTTAATTAAACTTTGTTTGATTGTTCGCAAAAAGATTTTTTTCTCCCAGTGTAGTTCTCCCGACCTCGTGGTTTTGGAAAATTTCATATTTTCTCCGGCTATTTTATTTCCCGTATATTTCTGTTCCCATGGTTTCCCGTCTTCGATTTAATAAACGCAATTGGTTAAGTTTTAAATCATTATTATTATTAATTTTTGTTCTCAAAATATTTCCTCGCGGTGCACTCGCTTTTACATTTGTTTCCTTTTATAATTTCCTACTTTGCATAATTTCGTAATTTCATAATTTTTTTTATTTTTTCATATTTTTCCAAACTTTCACATTTTTTCCTCTGTATTTTCTATGTTTTCATATTTTATATAATTTCTAAGTGTCGCACACTTTCTCGCAGTGTTCTATAGGTTAGGTCAAGCACATGTATTTTTCTATAGTCGGTCTGACCGCACTCTCTAGTCACCACCGCATCGAGGGCTCGCAAAGATTTTCCTACACATACACCTGCTAGCCAACTCGTTGCGGTCTCACACTAACACTCACCCGTCTCGCTCCGGCACACACTATTAGACCGGCTCCGTCCCGCCGCTGGTCCTGGGCCAGACTTCGCCTTGTCCATCCTTCTCCTTGCTGCTCCTCCACACAAAAATCTGCACTTGCACTCTCCTTACGGTGGCGATCGCCGGCCCGTAGTTCTCCTTTTTAATTGTTTCTCAGGTTTTTGTCAAAGTTTGTTCGCGCACGCGGTTTGGGTTTTTTCCCGTCACTGACTTTGCAAACGCACGTCCGCTTCTGTTCGCCACTTTAATTCAACTCTCCTCCGTTTCGCTGCCTCCTCCTCCTGGGTGCGCCTCGCACTCTTGGGTACGCGCCCGGTGCCTCGTGTGGTGCGCCCGGTTCCGCGCGTGATGCGCCCATGGAGTTGGGGGCGCAGGAACTTCCGCAGTACTGCGGGCTGCTGGGCCATCGCGGTGCCCTGTGGTGTCGCAGCAGCCATAGCAGGGGCACTGGCAGTAGAGCAGGTGGGCTTCTCCGCTGTGGGAACGGGAGCCACTGCCTGTCTTTTTGCCTGCGTGTCGGCCTTTGGCTTAATGGTAGCCTTGCCAAACGCGAAGTTTAGGCTATGCCCTAGCTCTCTCAGCCGATTGGCCGAGACTGGGTCCAGCGCGATTGTTATGATCGCCGTGTTCTGCCTTGATTCGCGGTGGAAGACGCGCCAGTCTCCCACGCTTAGGCCACTGTTTTGGCCTTCAATCAGGTTGCCTTAAACCTCCGACGTTTTCATATCCGCATTAGGGAGCGGAAAGTAGCCGATGTAGACAGCGGCACGTGGAGCCTCTGTCTCGGGGACTACTTTTATGTGGGCGTCCTTCCACAACCGGAGCTTGGGCACCTCGGTGCTCAGCCACTCGGCTGTCTTTGCGTCACCACATGTTACGGCCATCCAGCCTGGTCGGAAGGTGCAGCCAGAAAACAGCGGCTTCGTAGAGCCGCGTTTCAGGGCCATCACCCTCGACAGAATGGCAGATTGCACCGTCTTTAGCTGCTCCGTCGTGAGCAGACTTTTCGGGTAGTCGTCAGGGAGTATTGCCATCTTCACAGAGCAGGCTACGTCCCTGTAGGAGGCCATGCCACCGACTTGGGTCGACTGCTCCAGTGCTGCCTGCCTGGCCGCAGCAGCGGATGTGGAGGCTACTGGAGCCTCCGTGGCAAGCGGTACTATTGCAGGACCCTTCGTCAAGGCACTAGATGCCGCGGTTTTGGTCATGGGCCTCTTATTCGACACTCCTTCTGGGGTCGTGTTGGCCGATCTACCTCGTTTATTGGTCCCGCCACTCTTGCTAGGCACTGCCCTAGGAGGGTCCATAGGCTTCTGGGCGAGCCTTTTGGACTCCTCTAAGGGTATGCCGTTCGCAAGGTGTCTGCGCAACCTTTTTCGTGCGGCGCCCGATAGAGCGATCCGCTTTATTTTAGCTACCTTGGGAGAGGCGTGAAGGGCTTCTTCCTCTTCCTTGGTGATGGTGTCGGTGCCAGAGCCTTGTGAACAGACGTCCATGGCTTCTTCGGGCTCCCGGGTTCAATATTAATCGATTTGGGGCTGCTAGAGCACCCTGTTTTTGAATTACTGTTACTGGTCTCCATATATTGGTCCCACGAGTAGTGAGGAAGGAAGTATCCCCGGGGCAGAGCCTCATACCCCGGATCGGGCGCTTGTACGACCGGAGGTGCCAGGTATCCGGAAGCCACCGTTAAAAGACACACTAACGTAGTGCCATTCATCACAGGGGCACGGTACGGTAACACCGGTGATTACGGGTTTTTTCAAGTTGTCTTCTCTAGATCCGCCATATTTAGTCTAGAGCAGGGGCACCTCGAGCAGGATGTGGTTCTTCACCACGTATGGTCGGTCTTTAGTAGTCGACATGTGACTGCCAACCACCACTAGCTGAGTAGGATCGACGCGGCGACAGGCGCACACGCTTCACTTAACCCAGCTTTAGCCCCCATAAGTGCATTATACAGTTGCCTTCCTTGGGAGTCCCGAGGCGTGATCCCCAGTGCGTGTGTTTGGCGTTGTAGTCTCCTGCGGCTATGAAGCGATCCCCCAGAGTGTTGTAGAAGTCCAAGAATTGACCATCAGAGATATTAAATCGAAGTGGGCAGTATACAGCGGCAATTTGCATTGCCGTTTCCTGAGTGCACTTTTATGGACGTGGCTTGCAGGTAATTTGTTGCAAACCTTTGATGAAAGTGGTGTTTGATGCGTTCTCTGATTAAGATGCCCGTTCCGCTGTTGGCCTTGCCATCCGGATGATCTGTGCGGTAAAAGGTATAACCTCTTATATGGAAGTTATATCTCCCTGTGAGGTGCGTTTCAACCAGCAGCATGGCGTCGATGTGATTTACGTTTAGGAATTGAGTTATTTCAAGTTTATGCCGTGATGTGCCGTTGGCATTCCACATGGATATACGTAGATTAGTTATTTATTATTTGGACTGTTGTGCTACAAGCAACTGGTTCTGAACAAGGGTTTGCATGGTTGTTTTCATGAATGACATAAGTTCCATCATACTTTGTTGCATGGTGAACATCATAGATTCCAATTTGCTTTGCGGCTGCCCTGGAACCTGCTGAGCATTTTCTGAGTGAGGCTGGGGTGGATTTTCCATGCCTGTTCTTAGTGCTTCGGCGTAGGAGATTCCCTTGGTTGTATTTAGCTGCCCAAATGATGATCTGCCTTGGCGAAAAATACGTCATTTTGCGTATGTTGTGTGAGGTAGTTATCTGGGCTGGGATAGAGACTCAGTCTCGCCAGGGTCTCTCTACAGAAAATTTATAAAGAAATGGGACAATGTGACAAATATGAGGCGGTGGGCTGACGCGGGGTGGAGTTTTGTCAGCCACCGAGTTACACTAAAAAAAATATGCTGACAGGGTGTGACAGAGGAAAGGATCGAATTAGCCTTCATGCATGTTTGCGGCCGAAGGACCGAAAGGGAAGAAACGAAATATCAGCGAATTTGCTTCGGCCGGCTGTGCCTGGCCCGTCCAAAATATATTCAGTTCTACTGGGGAACTTCCAAAAGTATAAATTTCGCCAAAATATAATTAATAAATAATAGATATAATTTAAATTTATTATATTTTTTTTCCAGTACGCCTCTAGCTTACTATTTTTCTTATTATTTCTCCTTTTCTCATCGTTTATTCTTACGAATAACAATTTCGAAACAATTTATTTAATTTTTATTTCTTTTCTTATATTTTGTCCTGGCTCTTAAAATATTTTCTCCCAGTGTAGCCGTCTCTATCTCGTGGTATTTAATTTAACTTGGCTTTAAATTATTTAATTTGATTTAATTAAACTTTGTTTGATTGTTCGCAAAAGATTTTTTTTCTCCCAGTGTAGTTCTCCCGACCTCGTGGTTTTGGAAAATTTCATATTTTCTCCGGCTATTTTATTTCCCGTATATTTCTGTTCCCATGGTTTCCCGTCTTCGATTTAATAAACGCAATTGGTTAAGTTTTAAATCATTATTATTATTAATTTTTGTTCTCAAAATATTTCCTCGCGGTGCACTCGCTTTTACATTTGTTTCCTTTTATAATTTCCTACTTTGCATAATTTCATAATTTTTTTTTTATTTTTTTCATATTTTTCCAAACTTTCACATTTTTTCCTCTGTATTTTCTATGTTTTCATATTTTATATAATTTCTAAGTGTCGCACACTTTCTCGCAGTGTTCTATAGGTTAGGTCAAGCACATGTATTTTTCTATAGTCGGTCTGACCGCACTCTCTAGTCACCACCGCATCGAGGGCTCGCAAAGATTTTCCTACACATACACCTGCTAGCCAACTCGTTGCGGTCTCACACTAACACTCACCCGTCTCGCTCCGGCACACACTATTAGACCGGCTCCGTCCCGCCGCTGGTCCTGGGCCAGACTTCGCCTTGTCCATCCTTCTCCTTGCTGCTCCTCCACATAAAAATCTGCACTTGCACTCTCCTTACGGTGGCGATCGCCGGCCCGTAGTTCTCCTTTTAATTGTTTCTCAGGTTTTTGTCAAAGTTTGTTCGCGCACGCGGTTTGGGTTTTTTCCCGTCACTGACTTTGCAAACGCACGTCCGCTTCTGTTCGCCACTTTAATTCAACTCTCCTCCGTTTCGCTTCGCGAAATTTCTTGCGGAGTTCTTTTTGCCTTCTTCCAGGAGTTTACCGTACGATCGGTTGCTCCCTCTCGCTCGCTCTCATGAGCGCTTGCCTATTTTCGGGTGGCGTGATCGCGGTGAGTTTTTGCTGTGTGCGCTGGTGTGTGTGTCGGTGTGTGCTAGCCTTCCAGGCTAACGGGGCGAGCTCGGGTTAGGGATGATAGTTTTGTAACTATCGTATCGGGTGTGGGTGCCCTACTTAAATTATTGGAAATTAAATCTAACTTATTCCGACTGCTTACATATTCTTATTATTATTTATTTACATATGATGATTATTATTTATGTGTGTATTGTTTAGGTTATTATTAATTATTTACATAGTTATTTTTTATAATTATTATTTATTTATTGTATTTAGGTATTGGTTATATATTTATTTGCGTATTCAGTATAGGTTAGGATTATTTATTTATTTTCATATTTAGTTTAGTGTTTATTTATATATCATTAATTTGGGAGGGCCAAACGGCTCCTCACATTCCCCTCGTTCTTCGGGGGACGCAGAGAAATGATGATCTTGTTGTCTGCGGGTGACGTGGATGCGATACTGCGCACCCATCGCGTGGAAAAGGAATTTGCGCAGTGTGCACCGATCCTGGCGCTCTTCCTCCCGCGCCTGTTCGACCAGGGAATGAGGCAGTCGGTCGCCTCCCGTGGTCAGGACCCAATGACTCGGGAACGGGACCATCCGATCCTCCGGTTCGGTGTTTGGGGTTCCCTTCGCCGGCCCGTCTAGGCCGTAACCACTCTCCTGGCCGACCTCGTCGTCTGCAACGCTGCTGTCGCTCTGCCGGCGGTGGCTCTCCGGCTCCGGGATCTCCTGTTCCGGCTCCGACTTCTCCGGTTCCGACTCCTCCGGCTCCGACTGAATCGCTCCACGAAGGACAGGTCGTCGATCCAGACCTGGGTGTCGTAGCCTCGTTGCCCGCGGTATGGTCCGTTTCCGGCGGGTAAAATGGAGAGCGTATCCAAGCGCACCTCCTCCGCGGGAACACGGCGACA
This sequence comes from Drosophila aff. chauvacae BK-2020, assembly GCA_018903765.1. Taxonomy (NCBI): domain Eukaryota; kingdom Metazoa; phylum Arthropoda; class Insecta; order Diptera; family Drosophilidae; genus Drosophila; species Drosophila aff. chauvacae BK-2020. Next base: position 819,411 of record JAEIGO010000072.1, read on the forward strand.
TCCGGGGGACTTGTGGCCTCTGCGACGTTCGTTTCTGCCATATCTATGGGGAGAGAAACAAGAGTTTTATAAGTCTTTTGTCTTACGAAGCAAACTAGGAACTGGTTAATAAACGTTAGTTGGGGTGGGTTAGCTGTGGGCCCTGGAAGCATTGAGTTTCCCCATCAGGGAAGTGGGGACGTTGGGAAGGCGCACCGTCCAACATGTGGCCCCCACTGACTCAGTCTTGGCTCCTGTCACAGTGCTCCTAGTTATTAATGGCTCTTGCCTGTCATTTCTTAGCCAACTGTTTGGCGTTTTCCGGGCCTCAACCCTTTTCTTAGCCAAATGTTTGGCGTTTCCGGGCCTCAACCCTTTTCTTAGCCAAATGTTTGGCGTTTCCGGGCCTCAACCCTTTTTGGTGGCAGAACCTCTGGTTCCTGCCACTGTACCGCCACTGCGGTCTTACTCTACGAAGCTTAGGGCCACACGCCGCTGACTTCCTCCTCGTTCTCCGGCTTCGCCGGTTCCAGATCGTTGGCTGTCTCTTTCAAGTCTCCTAGTGATGCAGTCCTGCGTTGCTTACTCTGGACGTGCTGCAGACGCACGATCGTGGGTGCCAGAAACTTGATGACCTTGTATGGCCCTTCATATTTAGGTGCCAGCTTCGCCGCAAAATTATCCGCCGCTTTGGATAAGTAGTGCTGCTTGACGAATACTAAGGATCCTAACCGTGGCTTCCACGCTCGTCTTCGAAGATCGTAATGTTTCCGCTGTTCGAGGGAAGCTCGTTGAGTGTTCTCCTGGACGATCTTGAACACGTCGCGAAGCATTTCCGCTTTCGCGACGGGTGCTCGGGGAACTTCGCTTGGTCCCGGAGTAACTTCGTCATACAAGGCCCCTGGGAGTCGTGGCTCTCTGCCTTGAACGATGAAGGCCGGACTAAATCCGGTCGAATCCGAAACGCTGCTGTTTATCGCCAAGTTCAGCTCCGGTAACAATTCGTCCCAAGTCGTCTGTTTATCCTCGATGTACTGGGCGACCATAGTCTTAATGGTGCGATTGGCCCTCTCCGTCGGGTTCTGCTGCGGTGTATAGGGTGCCGTATACTGGATCTCCATTCCCGCTTGTTTACAGAAAGCTTTAAAAGAACGACTAGTGAATTGAGTTCCGTTATCACAAACGAACCTGCGTGGAACCCCGAAATGATTCAGAATCCTTTCCCTAAATGATTTCTCGAGATATGCCGAAGTAGCTTTCCTTAAGGGGACCAACTCAACCCATTTAGAGAAAGCGTCAAAGAATACAAGAAGCATACTATTTCCGCTCTTGGAACGCGGAAGTGGCCCGACGAAATCTGCGCAGACAGTGTCGAAAGGTTCACTGATCTGCCTGGTAAACATTTTGCCCGCTGGTTTACTCTGACTGACCTTGAACCGCTGGCAAGTGTCACACTTGCGTACATACCTGGCTACGTCACGGAAGAGTCCCGGCCAGTAATACCTCTGGGCGATCCGGGTGGTAGTCTTCCTGATTCCGAGATGTCCTGCCGTGGGCTGGTCGTGGCATTCCGACAGTACTCGCTGGAGGTGTTCCTTGGCCACGCACAGTTTCCATGGCACCGAGTCTTCATCATCGGGTCGTGCTCCAATATGTCGATATAGCTGCTGATTCTCGTATACATAGTCCGGAAATTCTCCAGGCTTGTCCTGGACGAGTTTCAGCATCCGCTGGTACCAAGTGCATGTGGGTTTGTCTTCCTGAATCATCTGTATCACCTCCAAAGGCTGTCGTGATAGCGCATCCGCGACAACGTTCTGACTTCCGCGCCGATAGGTGACGTCAAATTGGTACTGCTGCAATTCTAACGCCCAGCGCGCGATTCGTCCCGTGGGATTATCGATTGAGTTGAGCCACTTCAAAGCGAGATGGTCCGTTATCACCTCAAACCGGTATCCTTCCAAGTAACACCTGAGTTTCCTGATGGCCCATATAATGGCCAGACACTCCTTTTCTGTGGTCGAGTAATTTTCCTCCGCGGCTATGAGACGTCGACTTGCAAACGCAATGACTCTCTCTTCCCCCTGGATTGTCTGGGTTAAAACGGCTCCTAGTCCTATGTCGCTAGCATCTGTCTGGAGGACAAACTTCTCATTGAAATCGGGGCACGCGAGGACGGGCGCCTCCGTGAGCTTCCTCTTCAGTTCTTCGAATGCGTCCTGCTGCTCCTGTTGCCATTGCCATTTCTTCCCTTTCTTCAGTAGGAGAGACATCGGTTGGACCACGCTGGCAAAGTTTGGTACAAACCTCCGGTACCACGAAGCGATACCTAGACATCTCCTCAGCTCCTTGCATGTGGTGGGTGGACTCAGCTGACGCACTGCCGAAATCTTTTCGGGGTCGGTGTGAATTCCTTGCTCGCTGATAACATGTCCCAAGTATACCAGGCTGCGCTTAAAGAAACTACATTTCTTTGCATTGAGGCGAAGGTTCGCCTTTCGTAGCCGTTGAAATACTTCCTTAAAGTTCCCCATATGCTCCTCCAAAGTCCGTCCGATGATAATAATATCATCCAAGTATGCAAAAGCGTTGGGCTCCATATCAGGACCAATAACGCTATCCAGCGCCCGCTGGAATGTGGCTGGAGCGGAGTGCAGGCCAAACGGCATGACCTTCCAATGGTACAGTCCTCTCCCGGGCACCGTAAACGCAGTGCACTCGCGACTATTTTTGGCCATGGGGATCTGCCAATACCCGCTCTTCAAATCTAGTGTAGAGATGTACCTCGCGTGTCGCAGACGTTCCAATATGTGTGTAATCCTTGGCAGCGGGTATGCATCTGGAATGGAGGCAGCATTCAGTTGCCGAAAATCCACGCATAGTCTCGTTTCTCCTGATTTCTTGCCAACAAGTACAATCGGGGCACTGTGGGGACTGTACGAAGCCTCGATGCAGTCGTTCCGTATCAACTCATCGATCTGTTCATCGATAATCCGCTGCATCGCCGGATTTTGGGAAAATATCTCTGCTTAATGGGCTTGTCATCCCGCATCGTAATCGTATGTTCGGCGATATGTGACACTCCTGTCAAACCCTCAAACAATGCTAGCTCCTTCTCTAGAAATTCCTTCACCCGCTGCCCTAAATCTTCCGTTTCTTCCGTCTCCTTGATAACTGCTATGGCTCCTCCAGCGTCGGGTAAGTTCTCCGGTTTGGCTGGGGAGTGAGTTCCGGGCGAGTCACTTCGACTTGCGTGGTTGGCTTGGGGTGCCTCTCGAGCTGGTTCTTCCCTCGTCTCCTGGGTTCGTCGAAACGGATTGTTCCGCACTGCCTTCTCATCTCGGGGTCCTAGTGATCTATCAGTCGGGGCTGCTTCTCTACTCTGTTCTGCGTCGATGACTGGAGGTTCTAATGCTGCGGGTTCGGTATTAGAAATCGGCTTCGGAGCGGAATCATTTACAGAAAGCGGAGAAAGGACTGTGTTTTTCCTAGTACTGGCTAAGAGAGGGGGACTGAGTTGAATAGAAGTGCGACTACATTGCAGGGTGGCGGATATGCCGCAGAGAAAGTCCATGCCTAACAGCACGTCTTCCATAATTGAAGGCAAAACTAAAAAGTGGAATTTGGACCCAACGTTGGTCCAGCTGAACTTTCGCTATCAGCGACTTGGTGACTTCTTTTCGTGAGCCTTCGGCCAGGCTAATTTGGGTGCGTACCGTCCGTACGTTATCAGGTGTACCTACGCATTGAACGACTCTCTCGCTCACAAAACTCCTGCTAGCTCCTGTATCTAACGTTGCATTGAATAGTTGCCCCTCAATCCGCACGCGCGCGATGATCCGGCTGTCTTGAACTTGTAATCTTCCTTCTAATTCCGGGGATTCCTCCTGGCAGTCTCCGGTCGTTCCCCGTGTTGGCGAAGACTCCTCTCGTTTCCCGGATTATTTTGTTGGCAGCATTCTCGGGTCCAGACTCCTCTGCGACCGCATCCCCAGCAGAAAACAACACGACGACTACGGCATCCGCTCCCATTGTGGCCTAATTCTGCACAGTTCCTGCAAGCTTCCCTGAAATTAGGCACCACTGATAAGTTTCCCACCCGGGGAACTTGTCCTGAAATACCCGCGGCGGGTATAGGTCCTCGTGCAGGTGGTGGTGCGACATTCGGGCGGTTCCTTTGGGGCATTCCAGGAGACGATCCGTGGTCCGTTCTCCTCGGTGGCTGCAGCTCGGCCATCCTCCTGGCATGGTTTCCTGCATCCCGATCCCGGGTGACCTCATAATTGACCGCTAAGACAGTCAACTGTTCCAGCGTCGTGAACTCGTGTCGCCTAGTAAAAAGTTGGTAATCCTGCTGAAGATTTTCATAAATCCTATCCAACTCCTGCTCGGGGCTGTATCCCGCTCTGTGCATCAGCAGTCGGATATTTACCAAGTATTGCTTAAATGTTTCCCCCTGTCGCTGATACCTATTTCGAATGTCGTCTTCGAGTCGCTGAAAATACCTCGGCGGCAAAAAGAAATCCAGAAAAGCCTTCTTGAAATTTGCCCACGATTCTCCTAACAGTTGGCTGGTCCTAAACCAGTTTTCCGCCGTATCCGTCAGTAGTCCGGGAATGGCTTGCGGCATCTTCTCCACGTTGACCTCGTCTGCGGTGGCTCGCTCCTCGAGATGCTGGATGAACGCGATCGGATCCGAGTTCCCGTCGAACGTTATTCCCCAATTACGAAGCTTCTCCGCCAGGGTGGCTGCTGTCATCTCGGGTTTCCTAGGTGAAACGTCTCTCCTGGCCTCTGTGCCTCCAGCACCGTCCACGGTAATTCCAGGTACTGGAATCTGTAGCTGGCTATGGCTCAGCGTGTGAGGCCTTGGGGCTCGCTGTTTCCGTTCGTTGATCGCGGCTAAAAACTCGGCCTCACATTCCTGGAGCCGCTCGACGACTTCCAAGACATTGTCCTCCTTGTTGTTAAACGCAGCCAACCGGCTTCTCATTTCCTCGACGCTTCCCGTTGCGTCTAACCCAAACTCTTTTAAAATCGCTTCCAATTCTCGCTTGCGGAGATACGAAATCCAACGTGCACCCATGTTTGCAAAAATTTAAACAATCTTCCTCGAAGCTAATTCCAGACACGAAAGAAATATTTTCCTACACAGCGAAAACTTATTGCGGGGTCAAACGAAGCTCACGGAATTCTCGAATTTATTTATAGAAACGGCGTATAAATTCTCAGGCGGACCGAAGGTAGCAACGATGAGGCAAAACGATTTCAAAATTCTGCAACGGCGATTTACTAAACCCAACTTAGTAGCGACTGTACTCGGCGACGGTTGTATGCGGACTCTGCAAAATTCCGTTGACTATCGTGGGGGTAGATCGGCTCCACTGCCGGTGTGAGAGAGAGACGACGATGAGAGTGAAACAAGATGGCCGTGCTGTGGGGAATATGTTAGCTTCTCCCTACCTCGTGTTCTAGAAAAAACCTTGCGACCTGATGGGCTGACCGAGAGAGGGCCCGCTCTTTTCTCGATTCTCTTTTGACCTGTTCTTATTTTCTGGGGCTCACGTGTTCTGCTGCCCACGTGCCTACAAGGCGGTGGGCTGACGCGGGGTGGAGTTGGTCAGCCACCGAGTTACACTAAAAAATATACGTTGATAGGGCGCGACAGAGGGAAGAGTCGAATTAGTCTGCATACATGCTTGGGGCCGAAGAACCGAGAGAGAACAGAAGAAATAATAGCGAATTTGCTCCGGCCGGCTGTGCCTGGCCCGTCCAAAAATATGTTTCAGCTTTGACTTGGGAATTTCCCACAGTACAGAGTTCGCCCAAAATATAATTAGCAAAGAATAAATATATTTTTAAATTTATTTCCCTTTTTTTTTATATTTTGGTTTGATGTTTTGGCAAATATTTTCTCCCAGTGTAGCCGTCTTCATCTCATGGGTTTTTTTTTATTTCATTATTTAATTAAATAATTATTTAATTTAATTTAACTAAATTTTGTTCGATTTTTGTTTAAAATATTTTTTCTTCCAGTGTAGCTGTCTCTATCCCGCCATTTCGTAATTTTTCCCACCTCGTGGTATTTAATTTAGTTTGATTTGAAATTATTTAATTAAATTTAATTGACTTTGTTTAAAGTTTGTAAATATTCTTCTCCCAGTGTAGCGGTCTCTGTCTCGTAGCATTTAATTTAGTTTGATTCTAAATTATTTAATTAAATTTAATTGATTTTGTTTAAAGTTTGTAAATATTTTTCTCCCAGTGCAGTTCTCCCAACCTCGTGGTTTCCCCGTCTTCGATTTAAATAAACACAATTGGTTAAGTTTTAAATCATTATTATTATTAGTTTTGTTCTCGAAGTATTTTTTTCTTAGTGCACTCGCTTTTCTTTTATGGTTTCTTATTTCTTATAATTTCTTACTTTGCTTCCATAATTTCCTAATTTATAATTTCTCAGATTTACTATTTCTAAACTTCCACCTTTTTTTCTCTCTGTGTTCGCTATGTTTTCATATTTTAGAAAATTTCTAAATTCTTGTTTTCCGTTTATACATTTTATTTCCGTGTATTCTATGGTTTGCATGTTTGATATAATTCCTTTTAAGTCTTGCACACTTTCTCACAGTGTTCTACAGGTTAGTTAAGGGGCTCAAACTTATATTTATTCTAGAGTCGGTCTGACCGCACTCTCTGGTGACCACCGCATCGAGGGCTCGCAAAGATTTTCCTACTCATACACACACACACTTGCTAGCCAACTCGTTGCGGTCTCACACTAACACTCACCCGTCTCGCTCCGGCACACACTATTAGACCGGCTCCGTCCCGCCGCTGGTCCTGGGCCAGACTTCGCCTTGTCCATCCTTCTCCTTGCTGTCTGCTTCCAAATCACTTGCTCTCCGCACGGTGGCAATCGCCGGTCCGTAATTTCTCCTTTTAAGTTTGTCTTTAAGTTTTCACAGTTTCTGTTCGCACACGCGGTTTCTGTTCTTCCCGTCACTTTTCAAAACGCACGTCTGCTTCGGTTCGCCACTGTAATCCAACTCAACTCCGTTTCGCTTCGCGAAATTTCTCGCGGAGTTCTCTTTTGCCTTCTTCCAGGAGTTTACCGTACGATCGGTTGCTCCCTCTCGCTCGCTCTCATGAGCGCTTGCCTATTTTCGGTGGCGTGATCGGGGTGAGTTTTGCTGTGTACGCTGGTGTGTGTGTGTCGGTGTGTGTTTTAGCCTTCCAGGCTAACGGAGCGAGCTCGGGTTAGGGATGATAGTTTTGTAACTATCGTATCGGGTGTGGGTGCCCTACTTAAACTATTAGAAATTAAATCTAACTTATTCCGATGCTTACATATACTTATGATTATTTATGTATGATTATGATTATTATTTATGTATGTATTATTTAGGTTATTATTAATTATTTACATAGCTAGTTATTATTTATTTATTTATTTTCATATTTATTTTGGTGATTATTTATATATAATTAATTTGGGAGGGCCAAACGGCTCCTCACATTCCCCTCTTCCTTCGGGGGGCGCAGCGAAATGATTATCTTGTTTGTCTTACTGACGTGGACGCGGTATTGTGCCCCCATTGCGTGGAACAGGAACTTGCGCAGTGTGCGCCGATCCTGACGCTCCTCTTCCCGCGCGTGTGTGACCAGGGAATGGGGCAGTTGGTTGCCTCCCGTGGTCAGAACCCAATGAGTCGGGAACGTGACCATCCGATCCTCCTGGCCGCCCTCGTCGTTGACAGCGCTGCTGCCTCTCTGCCGATGGTGGCTCTCCGGCTCCGGCTTCTCCTGCTCCAGCTCCTCCTGCTCCGACACCTCCACGCGCACTCCGAATACGTGCACCGGGTCGATCCTGTCGAGACCGTACACCTCGTCCCGAGTGACCTCGTCGGCTGGATCGGATGCCTTTAAGTTTTCACAGTTTCCGTTCGCACACGCGGTTTCTGTTCTTCCCGTCACTTTTCAAAACGCACGTCTGCTTCGGTTCGCCACTGTAATCCAACTCAACTCCGTTTCGCTTCGCGAAATTTCTCGCGGAGTTCTCTTTTGCCTTCTTCCAGGAGTTTACCGTACGATCGGTTGCTCCCTCTCGCTCGCTCTCATGAGCGCTTGCCTATTTTCGGTGGCGTGATCGGGGTGAGTTTTGCTGTGTACGCTGGTGTGTGTGTCGGTGTGTGTTTTAGCCTTCCAGGCTAACGGAGCGAGCTCGGGTTAGGGATGATAGTTTTGTAACTATCGTATCGGGTGTGGGTGCCCTACTTAAACTATTAGAAATTAAATCTAACTTATTCCGATGCTTACATATACTTATGATTATTTATGTATGATTATGATTATTATTTATGTATGTATTATTTAGGTTATTATTAATTATTTACATAGCTAGTTATTATTTATTTATTTATTTTCATATTTATTTTGGTGATTATTTATATATAATTAATTTGGGAGGGCCAAACGGCTCCTCACAAGCTGTATAAAATTAATCTCAATTTTTGCATTTTCATTCAAGTAAAGAATATGAGTACCAATTCACTGGTAACTCTTTTAGTAGATACAGGTGCAGAAATTTCTTTGCTTAAATGCAGAAATAATAATTTACATAATATAAATTCGCTGAATACAACTAGTATATCAGGCATAGGGCAAGGGGCAATTCAGTCCCTAGGTACTATAAATTTGGAAATATGTGCTGCAAATGCAGCAATATCATATGAATTCCATATCGTACCTGACAATTTTCCTATACCAGGGGATGGTATAATTGGTTTGGATTTCATTAAAAAATACAATTGTATTTTAGAATTCAACGACCAAGAAGATTGGTTCACTTTGCGGCCCGAAAATTTCAGGAATATAAACATTCCTATAATACATTCACTAGATAATGAAATAGTTTTGCCAGCTAGATCGGAAGTTATTCGAAAGATTCAACTAATGTCTACTGACACACATGTTCTCATCCCCAACCAGGAATTGCAACCTGGCATTATAATAGCAAGTGCACTCGTAAGCACTCAGAACGCTTTGATTCGCATTATAAATACAACCAATAAAGACGCTATTGTTAACAGAGCAAACATAAAAAGCGAATCAGTAGATGACTATGATGTTTACAATGCAAATACCGACCATAATGCACAAAGAACTTCAGAGGTATTACAACTTCTCAAATTCCCGTCGTTATTTAAAAACGATTTAACAAAACTTTGCACCGAGTATAGCGATATTTTTTGGTCTCGATACAGAAACCATATCAGCTAATAACTTTTATAAACTAAAATTTAGATTAAATGACAAAACTCCAGTCTACATTAAAAACTATAGAATGCCAGAAAGTCAAAAGCCAGAAATTCAAAGGCAAGTTGACAAATTAATAAGAGACGGCATTGTCGAGCCGTCTATCTCAGAATATAATAGCCCACTTCTCTTGGTACCCAAGAAATCTCTGCCTAATTCGGCGGAAAAGAGATGGCGATTAGTAGTTGACTATCGTCAAATCAACAAGAAACTGTTAGCAGACAAATTCCCACTTCCAAGAATAGAAGATATTCTTGATCAATTAGGACGAGCAAAATATTTATCGTGCCTAGATCTGAAACCTAGATCATCAAATCGAACTAGATGAAAAGTCAAGAAATATGACATCATTCTCTACTTCAACAGGATCGTATCGCTACACGCTATTACCATTTGGGTTAAAAATAGCTCCTAAGTCTTTCCAAAGATGATGACTCTAGCATTTTTAGGTTTAAATCCTTCGCAAGCTTTTCTGTATATGGATGATTTAGTAGTTATAGGTTGTTCTGAAAAGCATATGCTTAAGAATTTAACTGACGTTTTCAAATTATGCAGACAACATAATTTAAAGCTACATGCAGAAAAATTCATTTTCTTTATGAATGAGGTTACTTATTTTGGTCACAAACGTACTGATAAAGGTATATTACCAGATGACTCTATCTCAAAAACTGTCGGTTAAATTGGGGATACATTTAATTCGAAATTAGAGAATAATCTCCTCTTTCGTTTAAGGTACCGTGCATATCTGCACAAACTCGAAAAGTTTTGTAGGAATTTTTTGAAAAGTTAGCGTCGAATTTTGTCTTCGTTCGCGTTCAGGGATGCACAGTCATATCGCTGTGCGAACAAGAGCAATAATTGAAAAAGTGAGAAATTGCGAATTTCTCATCAACGACTGTACGGATGTGGATGAAACACCTACCAAAGTGCTTAGAATGACAACGTCGTTAATGGGGCATGCATATTTGAACAATTCATTAAAATTGACAATAAGAATTATTTATTGGCGGGGTATACATCGATAGGAGCACGAGGCGGACTTATCGATGTAAATGTACCAGTGTTCATTAATCGGCTCGAAGAAGAGAAACACTTGAATTTCTCAAAAACTGTCGGTTAAATTGGGGATATATTTAATTCGAAATTAGAGAATAATCTCCTCTGCACAAACTCGGAAAGTTTTGTAGGAATTTTTTGAAAAGTTAGCGTCGAAAATATTGTCTGGCTCACGCCATGAGGCGTTAGTGTCATATGCAACAAGTGTTCATTAATCGGCTCGAAGAAGAGAAACACTTGAATTTCTCAAAAACTGTCGGTTAAATTGGGGATATATTTAATTCGAAATTAGATAATTTTCTCCTCTTTCGTTTGAGATACCGTGCATATCTGCACAAACTCGGAAAGTTCTGTAGGAATTTTTTAAAAGTTAGCGTCGAATAGTCAAATCGCCGTGGTATATGCAGTATAATTGCTTAAAGTGAAAATTGCAATTTCCTGAACGACTGCATGGATTTTAATAAAACGCTTGCAAAAAGGCTTAGAATGGCGATGTTTATGGGAAAATCGTTGTAGTTTAAGCACAGTATCCAGACAGAAGAAAACTGTTGCAAAGCAGTGAGAGAGAGCGAGAGGCAAATAGTTTGAAACAGCTTGTTACCTAGGTCTGTTTCAAAGGGTAGTATCCAGTACAGGTTTGAAAATACTAGAAAGGTGCAAGATTTAGGAGATTATTTGAGGGCGCGCATTTAGTATTTCCATAACGCGTAGCGAAAAAGAATAAAATTTTTAATGTTTTCGCTGTCTCCAACGTTTGCCTTTCGCTCTGCGCTTCACATATTTCAAACTATGGATCCCGCCACGAACAAAAATGCGTGGAAAAGTCGAATTAAAAGAGCGAATACAGTACTAATTGACTTGATAAAGGCAAATACAATATTTTGGGAATCGGGAAATTATATGAATTTGCATTAAAAGACCTGGGACGAAAAAGTAAAATTTAAAATAGGGATGCAGGACTATCGAAAGGAAAAATGGGCCACTTTTGCATCTCGTTATGCAACTGGCACAGGACAGCTTCTCCTCCTTGGCACTGGTTCCAACATATTTCTCCCTAAACGGAACACCCACCCATGCCTAAAAGAGCCCATATACAATCATCCGAGTTCCTTAGACATGTACTATGAGCAGTCCAAGGCAGGCTCAGCCGCCGGAACGCATGTCAATAGCTTTGGGACAATTAATAATATAAAACAAATCATTTCAAATTTTGCCGGTTGTCAACAAAGTATGACCGCATCATTGGCCCTCAAAAAATGCCGAGACACGAGGAGAAAGAGCGGTCACACTTCAAAAGAATAAACATTTTTGCGCTGCGTGACAACTTTATTTGCTGGATACTGTGCTTTATATTTAATTACATAAATTCTTAATGTTTTAAAATCCAGTATTTTTTTTTTTAAATGGTTCCGTTGTCTGGTTTAGCAACTGGTACTCAGCTGGTTCGCATCTGGTTCCGTTTTCATAGTTCGCGCCTCTGTTATCAGCCCACATACCCCGCCCACTGTAATGCGATTTTCTCAAAAACTGCCGGTTAAAATCTAATGAAATTTTCACCAAATATTCTCTATGCCTCCCCTTATAAGCCTATATACCGTGCATATTGGCACAAACTCGAAAACTAAAGTTATAAGAGTTACGATTTTTGCTGCCCCATTTTGTATGGAGCTGACCCCTAGGTTAGTTGACTGTTATGCGATTTTCTCAAAAACTGACGGTTGAAATGAAATGAAACTTTGCAGAATAAAACTAGAATAAATATCCTTTGTCCTGGCATATATCATTATACTGCACAAACTCTGGAAGTCGAGATATTAAGAAAATTGCCTAAACACGATTTTTCAAAGGCCGTTTTTTAATGGATCCAGTGGTCAAATGCTCCCAAACCCAATAAAAAACGATAGCAAATTCTTTTCTTAGTATATATAAACTTTATTTTGTTCGATTTAGTTGCCTATTAACGAAATAAATAAAAAATAAAATCCTTCCCCGTGTTCCATTTTCCCACCGTTCCATTTCGACGCTAACTCACCGACGCTATTTTGACGGACATCCTTTTTCAAAAGAGAGTGGGTGGATTCCCTTCTCCATTTAGGGACGCGTGGAACTGGCACACGGGAGCTGGTGTAAACATTATGTATGTATTGTTTAGGTTATTATTTATTTACATATTTAGTTATTTTATTATTTATTTGTATGTTTAGTTATTATTATTTATTTACATATTTAGTTATTAGTGTTTATTTTATATTATTAATTTGGGAGGGCCAAACGGCTCCTCACATCCCCCTCGTTCTTCGGGGGACGAAGAGAGATGATGATCTTATTGGTGCGGCTGACGTGGATGCGGTACTGCGCCCCCATCGCATGGAAGAGGAATTTGCGCAGTTGGCGCAGATTCTGGCGCTCGTCCTCCCGCGCCTGTTCGACCAGGGAGTAAGGCAGTCGGTTGCCTCCCGTGGTCAGGACCCAATGGCTCGGAAACGGGACCATCCGATCCTCCGGCTCGGTGCTCGGGGTCCCCTTCGCCGGCTCTTCTAGGCCGTGCACGCTCTCCTGTCCGACCTCTTCGTTTGCAGCGCTGCTGCCGCTCTGCCGGCTGTGGCTCTCCGGCTCTGGCTTCTCCTGCTCCGTCTCCCACACGCGCACGCCGAATACGTGCTCCGGATACAACTTGTCGAGGCCGCATACCTCCTCCCGGGTGATCAGCGCCGTGGATTTATCTGGAGTGTGCCGATCGCTGTCCAGATGGGGCAGTGAGGCACCATTGTCTCCTCTGGGCGGAGCGTGTTGTATCGTGGAGGCAGCCCTGGCTCGGGAGAGGCACACGCCGTCTCCCCAGCTTCCTCCTGCTGTTGCTCCTGTGGATGCCACGGGTCGAGATACAGCACCCGGACATCTGGTGGGCGCGATAGACTAGCGGCCGTCTCCCTCTCCAGCTGGTTCGCTCTCTTCAGGCCGGGATACTCCCGCGGAAGGAGCCAGTCCGGGCAAGGCTCATGCCTCGCATCCTGGGGGTGGAAGTCCGGGCCGAGGGACGCACTCGCCCTCTCCTCGCCTTCCGGGATCTCGAAACTCCTCCCCATGACCGGTGTCGACCAGTCCTCTAGGCGGCGATGGTCGACCGAAGCCGCGAAGCAATCCTCGACGCTGCAGAGGGTTGCCACCGGCCTTGGCAGCTCCCAGTCTGCGTTGTCCTCGGTCTCTTCGGTCCCCGAGGACGTGTTGTAGTCCTCGTCGGGGGTCCTCCTTCCGGCATGGCCCGATTCCAGGGTCGGGCTCCGATGGGGTATTGGGCTGAACCGCTCGACGAAGGCCAGCGCGTCGACCCAGACCTGGGTGTCGTATCGGCGTTGCCCGCGGTAGTGGTCCGTTTCCGGCGGGTAGAACGGCAATCGAGCCCATGCGCATCTCCTCAGCGGGAACACGGCGTCACCGGTGGGACTTGCGGCCTCGTCGACGGTTGCTTCTGCCATATCTATGGGGAAAGAAAAAAGAGTTTTTTATGTCTTTTGCCTTACGAAGAAGTAACCTAGTAAATTATTAATAAACGTTAGTTGGGGTGGGTTAACTGTGGGTCCTGGGAGCATGGGGCTTCCCCATCAGGGGAGTGGGGACGTTGGGATGGCGCACCGACCAGCAAGTGGACCCCACTGACTCCGGCTTGCCTCCTGTCACAGGACTCCAGTTCTTTACTGGCTCTTGCCTGTCATTTTCATAGCCAAATGTTTGGCGTTTAAGGGCCTCAACCCTTTCTGGTGGCAGAACCTCTGGTTCCTGCCGCTGTACCGCCACTGCGGTCTTCCTCTTCGAAGCTTAGGGTCACACGCCGCTAACTTCCTCCTCGTTCTCCGGCTTCGCCGGTTCTAGATCGTTGACTGTCTCTTTTAAGTCTCCTAGTGATGCCGTCCTGCGTTGCTTATTCTGGACATGCTGCATACGCACGATCGTGGGCGCCAGAAAATTGATGACCTTGTATGGCCCTTCATATTTAGGGGCCAGCTTTGCCGCAAAATTATCCGTTGCTTTGGATAAGTAGTGCTGCTTGACGAATACTAACGATCCTAACTGTGGTCTCCATGCTCGTCTTCGAAGATCGTAGTGCTTCCGCTGTTCGAGTGAAGCTCGCTGAGTGTTCTCCTGGACGATCTTGAACACGTCGCGAAGCATTCCCGCTTTCGCGACGGGTGCTCGGGGAACTTCGCCTGGTCCCGGAGTAACTTCGTCATACAAGGCCCCTGGGAGTCGTGGCTCTCTGCCTTGAACGATGAAGGCCGGACTAAATCCGGTCGAATCCGAAACGCTGCTGTTTATCGCCAAGTTCAGCTCCGGTAACAATTCGTCCCAAGTCGTCTGTTTATCCTCGATGTACTGGGCGACCATAGTCTTAATGGTGCGATTGGCCCTCTCCGTCGGGTTCTGCTGCGGTGTATAGGGTGCCGTATACTGGATCTCCATTCCCGCTTGTTTACAGAAAGCTTTAAAAGAACGACTAGTAAATTGAGTTCCGTTATCACAAACGAACCTGCGTGGAACCCCGAAATGATTCAGAATCCTTTCCCTAAATGATTTCTCGAGATATGCCGAAGTAGCTTTCCTTAAGGGGACCAACTCAACCCATTTAGAGAAAGCGTCAAAGAATACAAGAAGCATACTATTTCCGCTCTTGGAACGCGGAAGTGGCCCGACGAAATCTGCGCAGACAGTGTCGAAAGGTTCACTGATCTGCCTGGTAAACATTTTGCCCGCTGGTTTACTCTGACTGACCTTGAACCGCTGGCAAGTGTCACACTTGCGTACATACCTGGCTACGTCACGGAAGAGTCCCGGCCAGTAATACCTCTGGGCGATCCGGGTGGTAGTCTTCCTGATTCAAAGATGTCCTGCCGTGGGCTGGTCGTGGCATTCCGACAGTACTCGCTGGCGGTGTTCCTTGGCCACGCACAGTTTCCATGGCACCGAGTCTTCATCATCGGGTCGTGCTCCAATATGTCGATATAGCTGCTGATTCTCGTATACATAGTCCGGAAATTCTCCAGGCTTGTCCTGGACGAGTTTCAGCATCCGCTGGTACCAAGTGCATGTGGGTTTGTCTTCCAGAATCATATGTATCACCCCCAAAGGCTGTCGTGACAGCGCATCCGCGACAACGTTCTGACTTCCGCGCCGATATGTGACGTCAAATTGGTACTGCTGCAATTCTAACGCCCAGCGCGCGATTCGTCCCGTGGGATTATCGATTGAGTTGAGCCACTTCAAAGCGAGATGGTCCGTTATCACCTCAAACCGGTATCCTTCCAAATAGCACCTGAGTTTCCTAATGGCCCATATAATGGCCAGACACTCCTTCTCTGTGGTCGAGTAATTCTCCTCCGCGGCTATGAGACGTCGACTTGCAAACGCGATGATTTTCTCTTCCCCCTGGATTGTCTGGGTTAAAACGGCTCCTAGTCCTATGCCGCTAGCATCTGTTTGGAGGACAAACTTCTCATTAAAGTCGGGGCACGCGAGGACGGGCGCCTCCGTGAGCTTCCTCTTCAGTTCTTCGAATGCATCCTGCTGCTCCTGTTGCCATTGCCATTTCTTCCCCTTCTTCAGTAGTAGAGACATCGGTTGCACTACGCTGGCAAAGTTTGGTACAAATCTCCGGTACCACGAAGCGATACCCAGACATCTCCTCAGCTCCTTGCATGTGGTGGGTGGGCTCAGCTGACGCACTGCCGAAATCTTTTCGGGGTCTGTGTGAATTTCTTGCTCGCTGATAACATGTCCCAAGTATACCAGGCTGCGCTTAAAGAAACTACATTTGTTTGCATTGAGACGAAGGTTCGCCTTTCGTAGCCGTCGGAATACTTCCTTCAAGTTCTCCACGTGTTCCTCCAAAGTCCGTCCGATAATAATAATATCATCCAGGTATGCAAAGGCGTTGGGCTCCATGTCAGGACCAATACCGCTATCCAGCGCTCGCTGGAATGTGGCTGGAGCGGAGTGCAGGCCAAACGGCATGACCTTCTAATGGAAATGTACTTCGCGTGTCGCAGACGCTCCAATATGTGTGTAATCCTTGGCAGCGGGTATGCATCGGGAATGGAGGCAGCATTCAATTGCCGAAAATCTACGCATAATCTCGTTTCTCCTGATTTCTTTCCGACAAGTACAATTGGGGCACTGTGTGGGCTGTACGAAGCCTCGATGCAATCGTTCCGTATCAACTCATCGATCTGTTCATCGATAATCCGCTGCATCGCCGGATTTTTGGGAAAATATCTCTGCTTAATGGGCTTTTCATCCCGCATCGTAATCGTATGTTCGGCGATATGGGACACTCCTGTCAAACCCTCAAACAATGCTAGCTCCTCCTCTAGAAATTCCCTCACCCGCGGCCCTAAGTCTTCCGGTTCTTCCGTCTCCTTGATAACTGCTATGGCTCCTCCAGCGTCGGGTAAGTCCTCCGGTCTGGCTGGGGAGTGAGTTCCTGGCGAGTTACCTTGACTCGCGTGGTTGGCCTGTGGTGCCTCTCGAGCTGGCTCTTCCCTTATTTCCTGGGTTCGTCGAAACGGGTTGTTCCTTACTGCTATCTCATCTCGGGGTCCTAGTGATCTATCAGTCGGGGCTACTTCTCTATTCTGTTCTGCGTCGATGACTGAGAGTTCTGGTGCTGGGGATTCAAGGCTGGAATTCGGCTGTGGAACAGTTTCATTTTCCGAGAGCGAAGACAGAACGAGGGTATTTCTAATATCGCCTAGAAGAGAGGGGTTCAGCTGCAGGGACACGCGACCACACTGCAAATTTGCGGACACACCGCAGAGAAAATCCATGCCTAACAACACTTCTTCCATAAGTGAAGGTAAAACCCGGAGTGGAATCTTTACCCAACGTTGGTCCAATTGGACTGTGGCTACTAGTGACTGGGTGATATCCTTGCGTGAGCCCTCGGCCAGGCTGACTTGTGTGCGTACCGTCCGTACGTTATCGTGCGTGCCTACGCGTTGAACAACTCTTTCGCTCACGACACTCCTACTCGCTCCTGTATCTAACGTCGCGCTAAATACCTGTCCCTCAATCTGCACTCGCGCGATGAGTCTACTGGCTTGGACTTGTAATACTTCTCCTAATTCCGGGGATTCCTCCTGGCAGTCTCCGGTCGTTCCCCGTGTTTATGAACTCCTACAACTCCTGCTCTGGGCTGTATCCCGCTCTGTGCATCAACAGTCGGATATTTACTAAATACTGCTTAAATGTTTCCCCCTGTCGCTGATACCTGTTGCAAATGTCGTCTTCGAGTCGCTGAAAATACCTCGGCGGCAAAAAGAAATCCAGAAATCCACGATTCTCCTAACAGTTGGCTGGTCCTAAACCAGTTTTCCGCCGTATCTGTCAGCAGTCCGGGATTGGCTTGCGGCATCTTCTCTACGTTGACCTCGTATGCGGTGGCTCGCTCCTCGAAATGCTGGATGAACGCGATCGGATCCGAGTTCCCGTCGAACGTTATTCCCCAATGTCGAAGCTTTTCCGCTAGGGTGGCTGCTGTCATCTCGGGTTTCCTAGGCGAAACGTCTCTCCTGGACTCTGTGCCTCCGGCAACGTCCACGGTAATTCCAGGTACTGGAATCTGCAGCTGATTATGGCTCAGGGTGTGGGGACTCGGGGGTCGCTGTTTCCGTTAGTTGATCGCGGCTAAAATCTCGGTCTCGCATTCTTGGAGCCGCTCGACGATTTCCAAGACGTTGTCCTCCTTATTATTAAATGCAGCCAACCGGCTCCTCATTTCCTCGACGCTTCCCGTTGCGTCTAACCCGAACTCCTTTAAAATCGCTTCCAATTCTCGCTTGCGGAGATACGAAATCCAACGTGCACCCATGTTTGCAAAAATTTAAAACAATCTTCCTCGAAGCTAATTCCAGACACGAAAGAAATATTTTCCTACACAGCGAAAATTTATTGCGGGGTCAAACGAAGCTCACGGAATTCACGAATTTATTTATAAAAACGGCGTATAAATTCTCTGGCGGACCGAAGGTAGCAACGATGAGCCAAAACGATTTCAAAATTCGGCGACGACGATTTAATAAACTCAGCTTAGTAGTGACTGTACTCGGCGACGGTGGTATGCGAACTCTGCAAAAATTCCGTTGACTATCGTGGGGGTAGATCGACTCCAAGGCGGGTGTGAGAGAGAGACGACGATGAGAGTGAAACAAGATGGCCGTGCTGTGGAGAATATGTTAGCTTCTCCCTACCTCGTGTTCTAGAAAAAATCTTGCGACGTGATGGGCTAACCGAGAGAGGGCCCGCTCTTTTCTCGTTTCTCTTTTGACCTGTTCTTATCTTTCTGGGGCTTTCCAGGTTATGTTTCGTACCTTGCTTAGGAATATATATTTTCGGATACCTTTCTTTTCTTGGGGCTCTCGTATACAAGGAAATAAATATATATATATAAAATTTTATATCATCTTTCTCGGGATTTTCTTGGGAAACCTTTTTATCTAAATATCTATTTTGTTATATTTTATACTTTTCTTAAGTGCACTCGCAAACTTACCCTCTGCCGTACCCACAACAGACAAAAAAAATTTTTTTTTTTTTTTTTTTTTTTTTTTTTTAGTGTAACTCAATGGGTCTTTAGGCCATAAATCTCATCTAAAATTCGTAAGCCCCATGTCCCTCGGCTCGGGCGCCATCTGTGAGGTAGTTATCTGTGCTGGGATAGAGACTCAGTCTCGCCAGGGTCTCTGTACAGAAAATTTATAAAGATCTGGGACAATGTGACAAATATGAGGCGGTGGGCTGACGCGGGGTGGAGTTTGTCAGCCACCGAGTTACCCTAAAAAAAATATGCTGACAGGGTGTGACAGAGGAAAGGATCGAAACAGCCTTCATGCATGTTTGCGGCCGAAGGACCGAAAGGGAAGAAACGAAATATCAGCGAATTTGCTTCGGCCGGCTGTGCCTGGCCCGTCCAAAATATATTCAGTTCTACTGGGGAACTTCCAAAAAGTATAAATTTCGCCAAAATATAATTAATAAATAATAGATATAATTTAAATTTATTATATTTTTTTCCAGTGCGCCTCTAGCTTACTATTTTTCTTATTATTTCTCCTTTTCTCATCGTTTATTCTTACGACCATTTTTCTCCGCAAAGTTTTATTTCCATTCGAAACAATTTATTTAATTTTTATTTCTTTTCTTATATTTTGTCCTGGCTCTTAAAATATTTTCTCCCAGTGTAGCCGTCTCTATCTCGTGGTATTTAATTTAACTTGGCTTTAAATTATTTAATTTGATTTAATTAAACTTTGTTTGATTGTTCGCAAAAGATTTTTTTTCTCCCAGTGTAGTTCTCCCGACCTCGTGGTTTTGGAAAATTTCATATTTTCTCCGGCTATTTTATTTCCCGTATATTTCTGTTCCCATGGTTTCCCGTCTTCGATTTAATAAACGCAATTGGTTAAGTTTTAAATCATTATTATTATTAATTTTTGTTCTCAAAATATTTCCTCGCGGTGCACTCGCTTTTACATTTTTTATAATTTCCTACTTTGCATAATTTCATAATTTTTTTTTTATTTTTTTCATATTTTTCCAAACTTTCACATTTTTTCCTCTGTATTTTCTATGTTTTCATATTTTATATAATTTCTAAGTGTCGCACACTTTCTCGCAGTGTTCTATAGGTTAGGTCAAGCACATGTATTTTTCTATAGTCGGTCTGACCGCACTCTCTAGTCACCACCGCATCGAGGGCTCGCAAAGATTTTCCTACACATACACCTGCTAGCCAACTCGTTGCGGTCTCACACTAACACTCACCCGTCTCGCTCCGGCACACACTATTAGACCGGCTCCGTCCCGCCGCTGGTCCTGGGCCAGACTTCGCCTTGTCCATCCTTCTCCTTGCTGCTCCTCCACACAAAAATCTGCACTTGCACTCTCCTTACGGTGGCGATCGCCGGCCCGTAGTTCTCCTTTTTAATTGTTTCTCAGGTTTTTGTCAAAGTTTGTTCGCGCACGCGGTTTGGGTTTTTTTCCCGTCACTGACTTTGCAAACGCACGTCCGCTTCTGTTCGCCACTTTAATTCAACTCTCCTCCGTTTCGCTTCGCGAAATTTCTTGCGGAGTTCTTTTTGCCTTCTTCCAGGAGTTTACCGTACGATCGGTTGCTCCCTCTCGCTCGCTCTCATGAGCGCTTGCCTATTTTCGGGTGGCGTGATCGCGGTGAGTTTTTGCTGTGTGCGCTGGTGTGTGTGTGTCGGTGTGTGCTAGCCTTCCAGGCTAACGGGGCGAGCTCGGGTTAGGGATGATAGTTTTGTAACTATCGTATCGGGTGTGGGTGCCCTACTTAAATTATTGGAAATTAAATCTAACTTATTCCGACTGCTTACATATACTTATTATTATTTATGTACATATGGTGATTATTATTTATGTGTGTATTGTTTAGGTTATTATTAATTATTTATTATTATTTATTATTTTTAGTTAGTTATTATTATTTATTTATTGTATTTAGGTATTGGTTATATATTTATTTGCGTATTCAGTATAGGTTAGGATTATTTATTTATTTTCATATTTAGTTTAGTGTTTATTTATATATCATTAATTTTGGAGTTCCAAACGGCTCCTCACAGTTGTTGGTGCGTAGCTGTCGCTCGTCGCATGCGACTCTTCAGCTCCTTGTAGACCGCACTGCCTCTGTAGTTTGCCGTATGGTTTCCTCCACAGTTGCCACATTTTTTCATTTGGGGGTCTTCTTTGTTTGCGGGGCAGTTTACGGAGTTGTGGAAGTCTCCGCAGACTACGCAGATCGTCCGAAGTGTGCAGTATGTCTTGGTGTGTCCATACTCTTGGCAGTTTGTGCATTGAACAGGGCCGTTGCGTTTGTGGGGTTCTTCCACGGTGATTCTTCGATGCAGTAAGAGCTGCAGCTTGTAGATCGGGTGCACTTCGTTTTTCTTTAAGGCTTTGCTATCTGGTTCGAGCTCGACCTTGAAAAGTGGTTGCGGTTTTTTGTTTCTGTTAACAATATTGCTAACATTTTTGGCACAGAAGCCCCTGGCCTCAAGGGCTTCTTGAATTTCAGAGGGGGTGACGTCAGTTTCTATACCTTTCAGCACAACTTGCAGTCCCTTGCAGCTTTTTAGTTGATAGGTGTAAAAGTTATTTTTTGTGTCTTCCAGGTACTTAGACACAGCTCGGAAGTGTTCTTCGGATTTCGGTTGAACCTTTGTTTCGTGTATGTTCCCTTTAATAAGCGTAACAACATGGAAATTATCGTCCCCGACCAGCGCAACAATTTTGTTGACCAGGGCGCTTGAACTTTTTTCCCTTTTGTAATAGGTGGAGGCTTAGTTTTCCTTTGGGTCTCCTGCCCCAACTCTGGTTGGTTGTTGTCCGCCTCTGCTAAGATGGAGAAACGGTTTTCATTGGAGCTCCTCGTTTGGTCGGTGCTTTTGTTGGTTCGGTGGATCTTTGGTTTATTACCAACCGTGTTGAGTGGACTAAGCTTGCGCTTAATCTGGATGTAGCGGTCCATGTATAGCCGGGACCGCTTGTTGCTTATCGAAGCTAACTGTTTTTGTTGCCATTTTATTTTGTTGTGCAGCCGTTGGGACTGAACTCGCAATATTGGTAGTTGGTTTAATTATTGGTGGTGATTTTGCTGCGACTGCAGAAATTGTAGCACTGCTTGTTGTTGGTGCTTCATTCAGCAAAGCCGGCGGTGGTGGGGTTTGGCATTGGTAACTCCATGATGCGGGAGTTGGGGTGAGCAGAGAGGGTGAGCAAGAGCTGGCTCTCTTGCTGTCGACGGTCAGTAGAGTCGAGTTGCTCTTTGTCGACTTCTAATTTTGATCTATATCGCGAGTTGAGAAATAAGAGTAGCAAGCATTTCTTGGGTTGACGGAGCTTCTACGCTCATTCTTTTGATCGCTGCTCATTTTTCGAGCTTGTTATGCGTGGCACTTATTTGTTTAAATTAAATAAGCACTTGTATTAATCATAACACTAGTTATGATTATATTTTTCTTTGTTTTTTAATTGTTAGCGTTGTGACGCGGGGCGCGCACAAATAACTAAATACTAAATCATAATAAGCTAAATAAATAATAACCAGTTTTAAAGAAGTTCAAATTCGAACAAAACCCGCGCGCGCGCCCAAACCCGAACTCCGGCCACACTGATTCGGGCAAATACCGAACATCCGGCCACACTAATTCGGGCAAACCCACAGCCCGAGCGGGCACACTAAAACCGGCCAAGCGCTATATAAAGCCGGCCGCTGGCCTCAGAGCTATCATTCGGTGGTCGGAGTCGACCAAGGTGGAAGTCACCTAGCGCGCAGCAGCAAGCAGCAAGCAGCAACCAAGGAACTGGAACAGCGGTAACAAAGGAGTAAGACTTAACTAACCTAGGTATTGGCTGACGGCTTCGTCCTATTTCTCATACATCGCTGACGGTTTCGTCCTGCTGACGGTTTCGTCCTATTTCTCACAACTCGCTGACGGTTTCGTCCTGCAGACGGTTTCGTCCTATTTCTCATATATCGCTGACGGTTTCGTCCTGCAGACGGTTTCGTCCTATTTCTCACAACTCGCTGACGGTTTCGTCCTGCAGACGGTCTCGTCCTATTTCTCACAACTTGCAGACGGTTTCGTCCTATTTCTCATACATCGCTGACGGTTTCGTCCTGCTGACGGTTTCGTCCTATTTCTCACAACTCGCTGACGGTTCCGTCCTAATTTTTCTCAACACTAAGTATCTCGCTGACGGTTCCGTCCTACGTCATTAATACTACGTATCCTTATTGACGGCCTCGTCTCAATTAACCAATACTACGTATTTCCGAGGACAAGGGGCGCGTCGCTGGATCCCCAATCATCCCACCCGGACGGCAGGAAGCACCTCCACGGACCCCGGACACGAGACCCCTTCCGCGGGACACGGACGCTTGTTGGTTGGAACCCCGGCTCCGGAAATAATTACTCTGTCACTGATATCAATAAACTATATATATATATCTATTGTAAGCCTAGTTCAGGTTCAAACCAGCGTTATTACTGGGGCTCGGGTCGGAATTTCCCTTTCTAGCACCACTTTCCTGAATCAAATAAATGTCCTGGATGATCCTGGCCAGCCCTGGCCTACCCGAGGCTTGACTGAACGTCACAGGTGGCGCCCGAACAGATTAAGTGGTGTTTAGAAGGAGCCGACGCCGAGGAAGTAATGTCCAGTTGGGTATATATGGCAACAAAACCCGAACTGATAGAATACGCGAGTGAATTCGGATTAGATTCATCAGGAAAGAACGAGGATTTACGGAAAACATTGGCTGCTTTCTCAAAAAGAACGGACCACGCAGAAACAGTAAGGAAGAAACTGACACTGCTGGCAGAAAAATACAGGAGGGAGAAAAGTCCTGCGAGAATACCAGAGATCATAATAACGGAGGAAAAATCAAGGATGGACAACGAAATAGAAACAAAAATGGAGGGAAAAAAGGAGACAGGGATAATTGACAGGGTACGAAATTGGGATATCAGGTACCAAGGAACGTCCAATCCGCTAGAATTTCTAGAAAAAAATGGAGCAATGGGCAAATGGATACGGACTCCATCTCGATCAGCTGGTCCAGACAATGCCATTCATACTGGAAGGAAGCGCCATAGACTGGTGGAACACGACACCAACAAGGATCACCTCGTGGATACAGTTACGAACGGAACTATTGGAGTACTTTCTACCACCACGATACGGAGAACAGCTGGAAACCCAGATAGCGCAGTTAAGACAGAGAGAGAACGAGCCAGTAAGGGAATACGCGATGAACCTGAGGAAGCTAATGAGGTTCACGAAACTGTCGGAAACGGAAAAGCTAGACTGGGTGTACAAGAACTGTAGGAGCAAGCTAAAGCTATACACAAGGAGGACCGGATTCACAACACTGACGGAATTCCTCAAGCTCGCCGAGGAGGTGGAGGAAATCGAGCAGATGGAAACACAAACCGGGCAGACAGTACCACAACCACAACCAGTGAGGCCAGAAATATGCATGCAATGCGGCGGAACCGGTCATACGGCACGCATATGCGGCAACCCACCAAGGCTGTTCTGCTGGGTGTGCGGGAGAAACGGAGTCAGAACAACAGAATGTTGCCGGGCCAAGTCGGGAAACGCCGGAGGCCTGAGCGGATAGAGCTGGCAGCTCAGGCACGAAGAATAGGTCCAGCAGCGGGTGATAGGAGATGCGACGGCTACCAGATAGTAGCGCAATTTGGAGTAGGGTGTAGGAGTGCCAAGGGCATAATAGACACCGGAGCAACAAAAAGCGCGATAAGCAGAAACATGTTCCAAGATCTAAGAGAGGAAGGAAGGTGGAACAGGATGCAGGCGGAGATATCACTCGCGGATGGATCTCGACAGAAGGCGATGGGAGGATTCCAAACAAACGTAGAGTTCGGAGGACGGAGATTTGAAATAACATTCATGATCCTACCGAACGTAGAAGGAGGAATCATCTTGGGAATGGACTTTCTGGCAGGAGCAGAGAGCGTGCTGAGATGCGGCGGACTGGAGTTGGAAAGACGAGGAAACGAAAACGAAAGGAGGAAGGGGACACGAAACACACGAGCCGCGACGGAATGGCCCAGCAGACGGAGCTCGTCCGAAGGGTCCGATCCGGAACGACCCACCTACAATGCCAGAGGGGATCAGGCTACCCCGCCACGGTCAGACCGATGACGGAAATCGTCCAACAGGGCCGGGACGGGGAAGTCGGAACCCAACACGGGAATACTGGCAGAACAAACCCAAGGGAGATGAGCGACGAAGGAAGGGCCCGACCGGTGACGGAGATCGTCCAAAGGGACCGGACCAGAATCGCGCATCTTCCAAGGAACGGCAATGGACGCCAGCAGAGCAGCCGGGAGATACAGACAACAAACAAACCAACGACGACAACCGCACAAACAACCGGACAACGCTATGAAAACCGACCAATGGAAACATCAACAAGGCTCATAAACTTCCGAACAGCCGGAATAATGGGCTCAGCGTCAAGGGACATAACACTGCGAGAAAGCTCACCAGATCGGGACATCCTGGAACTCCATACGGACAACAGGGGAAGCGTATCAGGATGGACAATGCCGGAAGGAGCCCGAATCTCAGACGAGACAATGAGAAAGATACGGGCAACACTGGCACAGAAAAAGAAAAACACCCAACTACGCTGGATAGAAAAAGACGGCAACACATGGTGGCGCATCTCCTCCAATAGGGGGAAACTATGTGACGATAAAGCGTCACTTCCCAAGGGAGGGGGAGTGTGACGCGGGGCGCGCACAAATAACTAAATACTAAATCATAATAAGCTAAATAAATAATAACCAGTTTTAAAGAAGTTCAAATTCGAACAAAACCCGCGCGCGCCCAAACCCGAACTCCGGCCACACTGATTCGGGCAAATACCGAACATCCGGCCACACTAATTCGGGCAAACCCACAGCCCGAGCGGGCACACTAAAACCGGCCAAGCGCTATATAAAGCCGGCCGCTGGCCTCAGAGCTATCATTCGGTGGTCGGAGTCGACCAAGGTGGAAGTCACCTAGCGCGCAGCAGCAAGCAGCAAGCAGCAACCAAGGAACTGGAACAGCGGTAACAAAGGAGTAAGACTTAACTAACCTAGGTATTGGCTGACGGCTTCGTCCTATTTCTCATACATCGCTGACGGTTTCGTCCTGCTGACGGTTTCGTCCTATTTCTCACAACTCGCTGACGGTTTCGTCCTGCAGACGGTTTCGTCCTATTTCTCATATATCGCTGACGGTTTCGTCCTGCAGACGGTTTCGTCCTATTTCTCACAACTCGCTGACGGTTTCGTCCTGCAGACGGTCTCGTCCTATTTCTCACAACTTGCAGACGGTTTCGTCCTATTTCTCATACATCGCTGACGGTTTCGTCCTGCTGACGGTTTCGTCCTATTTCTCACAACTCGCTGACGGTTCCGTCCTAATTTTTCTCAACACTAAGTATCTCGCTGACGGTTCCGTCCTACGTCATTAATACTACGTATCCTTATTGACGGCCTCGTCTCAATTAACCAATACTACGTATTTCCGAGGACAAGGGGCGCGTCGCTGGATCCCCAATCATCCCACCCGGACGGCAGGAAGCACCTCCACGGACCCCGGACACGAGACCCCTTCCGCGGGACACGGACGCTTGTTGGTTGGAACCCCGGCTCCGGAAATAATTACTCTGTCACTGATATCAATAAACTATATATATATATCTATTGTAAGCCTAGTTCAGGTTCAAACCAGCGTTATTACTGGGGCTCGGGTCGGAATTTCCCTTTCTAGCACCACTTTCCTGAATCAAATAAATGTCCTGGATTATCCTGGCCAGCCCTGGCCTACCCGAGGCTTGACTGAACGTCACAGCGTCTTTTCGCACAGTTTTGACTGCTCCAGTATAATATTCTTTAAGTTTTCACTATTTCATCCACTATTTTAAATTGTTTTCCCGGAGCTCGCGCGAGACCACGTCCGCTTTATGCGGGAGTAGAACGGTTTGTGAGTGAGTTTTTAGATAATTAGACTTAGCTTATATTTAACTTATATATACATATTTACAAAGTATACGGTGTTGTGACTTCGTCACACTCCCCTCTTACTTCATGGGGGGAGGGGGGTGAAGTGTCGCGCGTATGTCGTGGCGCCTCGGATGTGTGGTGGCGCGAGTCGACGACGACGGTGGTTGCGGCGCAAGGTACGGGTCCTGGCGGCGTTGGCGTCCTGGCATGAGCCAAGCGGTGTGGCGGGTGACGCCGTGAGACCCTGGCAGCGGCGGCGCAGGGTCTGGGTCTGAAGGCACGATAGCGCGGTACGGCGGCGTGGCATTGGGTCCTGATGGTGTGGCGGTGAAGAAACACCTGGGCGCGTGGTCTGAGGTTACGGCGACGGATGCTGTGGTGCGGTCCTACTGGCGGCCGTAGAGCGCTGCATAGTTGGCCCATGCTGGCGACCAGGTCGCCTAGCGTTAGCGCGATAGCGCGGTTCGGCGGAGTCGAGTCTTGGCGGTGGGGCGACGTGGTGACGGTGGCGGAGATAAGGCGGTGAGGGCGGCGGCAGGGGCGGCCTACCTCCGAGAGGGGAGTACATAAACCCCCACCCGATGGTTGGTGCTGATGTGCACCCTGAAACGCTGGCTTGCTCTTCCTCCCGGTACCGGAGGGCCCTTCGTCGGATCCCCGGGACACGCAGCTGGATCCTCCGGATTAGTCGAGCTGGCAGGGATCCGTTCTGAATGGTCCATTCCTCTGGCGCAGGCACCCATGGCTGATGGCGAGGGCGGTGACGCGGAGATCCTGTCCCCTCCGAGTCCTCGCTCTCGGAGTCTGCCCAGGGAACAGGTCGTCGGGGCCTCCTGTTGCTGCGGGGGGGGCGGCGGCTCCTGCCGAGAGGACGGCCGTTCGTCCTCCGGGTCGAGCTCCGCGTGGAGTAGTTCCGCTCATACTTCTGGATGGAGGGGAAGCGTGGTTGCGCCCGGACGGCCTGGCACCGTACCGGAGGGGAGCGGACTTCTGGGGCGGCGTTGTAAGGGCCTGTCCCGAAGAGGCTCTCATAGGAGGGCGGTGGTCCTCGTGCCGTCCAGCCTCCTACATCCCGCGACGGTGCCCTTTACTGGGAGGATTCCCGCGGACTCGGGTCCCGAATGGGTTGGGGCTCGTGGTCCTCGGCGAGGGGGTCGTAAACCTCGATCACCTCGTCGTCCTCCTCGGGGGATCCAGGGGCGGGTGCGTCCTCCTCGTCTAAGATCACTTCGTATATCCCTCCGCGGGATCCCGAGGCAGGGGTGTCCTCCTCGTCGGAGATTATCTCGTGTATCACCCCTAGGGGTCCAGGGGCGGGTGCGTCCTCCTCGTCGGAGATCACCTCGTAGATGGCCCCGAGGGGCCCGGGTCCTGCTTCGTGGGAAGGGGGTGTCCCTTCGTCGAGGGCCCGGGGAGAATCCTCCTGCGGCGGCAGCTCGACAACTCCTTCGTCGCCGGGGTGGGGGCGCCGAGATCCCTCCTGGCGCAGGATCTCGTGAAGCTCCTCCACCGCGGCGGCCATCCACGCAAACTCGCCGTCTTCGTTCGACCCTGGGTCTGGGACCAGGCCTGGCGGCACGAGTTGCTCGGCCCGGATCTTCTCCCGGGTTAATGGCCGATCCTCGGGCCACTGGTACCTGGCGGCTGGCTGCTTTCCGTTCATGGCGTCGGGCGGTGGCGCTGGTTTCGTCGGCGACGGCTCAATGGACGCGGATCCGGGCAGTGTAATGCCGGATGTCGGCGTCGGCGGGATCTGCGGAGGGAAAGAAAAGAGAAAGACCATGTTAGGGGGTTCGTTGTACTGGACCCTACCTAACAGAGTGGGACTCGATTGGTCTCGCTCATGTTGAGGGTGCCGTCCAGGAGGACCTATGTTCCCACCATTTCGGGGTCGAGTCGTTGGACAGGCGCGCCTGTCAGCAAGTGGCCCCTGCGAAAACATGGCCTCCTTCCCCCTGGATGCGGCTTCGAGTGTTAGTTTCGGCGTGGGGTCTCCGGGGCCCTAACCGGCGGCGGTGGCTCCCTCTGGCTTTCTTCCTCCTCTGGCTGATGGGTGTCCATGGTCGCGACGTTCGCCGTGTTGTTGTCTTCCTCCCCAGGGTCACTCTCCTCGTCAGTTTCCCCCTCGTGATAGGGCTTCAGTTGGCCCAGGCTGGCCTTCTTCCGCAGGCGGCTGCAGGGGACGATGAAATGCACGATGTTGGGCGACGGAAACTTTGCGACTCGGAAGGGTCCCTCGTACTTTGCGGCCAGCTTGGTGGCGAATCCCTCGGCTGCATTGGACAGGGAGTGGCGTTTTACGAGCACTAATGATCCTACTGGTGGACGCCATGCGTAGGTTGTAGTGGCGCACTTGGTCGGCTGCGGCGCGATTGGCGTTGTTCCGTACGACGTCGAAGATGGTTTGGAGTTGCTCGCTCCGCTCGGTCGGGGCCACCTCCGGGGTGCCTCGACCAGGTGTGACCTCGTCGTACAGGTTCCTTGGTAGC
Organism: Drosophila aff. chauvacae BK-2020; assembly: GCA_018903765.1. Classification (NCBI taxonomy): domain Eukaryota; kingdom Metazoa; phylum Arthropoda; class Insecta; order Diptera; family Drosophilidae; genus Drosophila; species Drosophila aff. chauvacae BK-2020. Next base: position 848,851 of record JAEIGO010000072.1, read on the forward strand.
CGTGGTTCGCGTCCTTGCGTCAGGACCGCTGGGCTGAGCCCCGTGGTGTCGGAAATGCTGCTGTTGATGGCCAAAGATATTTCCGGCAATAGCTGGTCCCACTCGTTTTGCTTCCATCCAGATATTGGGCGATCATCGTCTTGATCGTCCGGTTGGCCCCCTCGGTTGGATTTTGCCTCGGCGTGTACGGGGCCGTATGCTGGAGCTCCATGATGTCATCCAGATATGCGAACGCGTGCGGTTCCATATCCGACCCGATGACCGTGTCCAGGGCGCGCTGAAAAGTGGCGGGGGCCGAATGGAGTCCAAACGGCATTACCCTCCAGTGGAAGAGGCCTCTGCCGGGGACGGTGAAGGCCGTGCACTCCCTACTCTCGGGGGCGACCGGGATTTGCCAATACCCGTTCTTGAGGTCCAGCGTCGATATGAACTTGGCATTCCGCAGGCGCTCCAAGATTTGGTGGATCCTCCGGAGAGGGTAGGCATCCGGCACAGAGTTCTAGTTCAGCTGGCGATAATCCACGCACATGCGGACGTCGCCATTCTTCTTGGCTGCTTTCACGATGGGTGCGCTGTGTGGGCTTTTCGATGGATCGATTCGCCCGTCACGGAGGAGTTCGTCGATCTGTTTGTCGATGACTGCCCTCATGGCCGGGTTCCGGGGAAAATACCGTTGCTTCAGCGGCCGGTCGTTTCGCATGGTGATATGGTGTTCGGCTATGTGTGACACTCCAGAGAGGGTGTCGAACAGGGCCAGTTCCCGCTCCAGGAAATCCTCTACTCAGGGCTCTGGGTAGCTGGGGTCAAGGGCTCCTCGGGCTAGGCTGAGTCGCGACGCTCGGGGTCGTGGCTCACCGAACATATTGCTCCGCACAGGGGAGGATTCTTTCCCCGACGCGGTCACGGAAGTGGACGCGTTTCTTGGAGGTACGGAAAGGATTCCGTTACGCGGCTGTGGCGTCTGCCAAGGGCAGAATATGGCTCCAGCTGTGTGGTTGCTCTCCCGGCCTGGCCGGGTCGGAGGCGGGATTGCGCGCGGATGCCCTCGGGTGCATGTTGCTCCCGGAGGCGGTGTCCTCGTGGGCCCCTGGCGTCGTGGTTCTAGGTAGGGCTCGCGGCGTCGGGCTTGGGCGGCATCTGGGGGCCGGTTTCAACATGATCGCTCGGGGATCGGTGCTGGGTTTTTCCCGGCGAACTGCGGATGGCCGTTCAGGGCGGGCGGAGGAGGGCTCCGTCTTCGCTTCTGGCGGCGTGTGGTCGTGCCGTTCTGGCGATGGGTCGGTGGTCGTGTGGCGTTGGCGGGCCTCGAGATGGTTCCGTGTCCAGAATTGGGTGCCCCGTGTCCCGGCCCAGGGTGAATCGTGGTGGTCGTTCGGTAGCAGGCTGAGGCTCTGTCCTCCGCATTGCAAGGTGGCTCCAATCCCGCCGAGAAAATCCATTCCCAGGAGCTCGTCGTCGAGGGCGTCGGCCATTACCATGAGGATGGTAGGCGTGCGTCTGTTCCCCAGGCGGATATCGGCGGCCTAGGCCCGGGTCAGCTCCCGGTAGGGTGACCTGGGTCCGGATGTCCCTCATGTTGTGTTTGTTGTCTAGTTCCTTGGCCAAGTCCTTGCTGATTGATGATTCTGAGGCCAGCCGCCCGCTTTCTATATCGCTTGGCTGGGTTTGGTGTGCCCGGGCTGTGGATTTGCCCGACTTAGTGTGGCCGGAGCTCTGGTTTAGAGTGACCCTTGGCTCGTTAGGGCGCGCGCGCGTACCTTGTTTGAATTTGAATATTATTATAGGAGAATTAAAAAAGTTTAAAGTGTTGTCATGGAATACAGTAGCACAGGTATGTAGATTTTTACATAGTTCACTAACATTTTTATGTGTGTTATATGTTTTTCTGTAGTTGTATCGTGTTTTGTTTATGTGACTTTTTTACAGTCAACCTAACAAATGTAGCTGTGTTTCGTGGAATATAACTTAGGCAAGAAAAAACCACTGTTCATTGGCCGGATCGGCAAACGCCATGAGTGCAAAAGCCGTAGCAAGAGCGACGGCGCATGCGCTGAAACACCGAGAGCGGAAGAATGGTGCTGCCGGCACGATCGCCTGTAGGAGCGAGAGGGAGCCGAAGAGACGCCACCTACGCTCAGGCGACAGAATCAGGTCAAGGCCAAGCCGTGCGAAAACGAGCTTGGCAGTTAGTTCCCGACTCTAAAAGTGAACAGAAGCCCAAATTCGATGTGCCGAAAATTAAGTCCGCGATCCCGCCACCACGCGGTTGAAAATCTGAAAACGTGTATCCACCGCCGCGAGTGTCACGCCATCAGCGCGCCCAGGACCTGCGACAGAATCGTCGCCAGGACACGACTGCCCCAAGGGGAATCGAGGTGTGTGGCGGGTGAGCCATAGCCGCAGGCCAACATTTGTTAGGGGCCGGGGGAAGGTGCCAGCCGAACTAAGGACCTTCTCTCCCCCTTCCCCGCCGTTTTCTTTTGGCCGCCGGCCATATATATATATATATGTGATTAATTAATTAAGTTTTGCTGCCGTCGGGCAAAGCGCCCGCCGGATTAGGGCCCCTTTTTCACCGCGCCGTTTCTTTCGGGCCGCCGGCCAAATAATTCTGAAGTTAAGGAAATAAATCTATAACGTGGAGACCCCGCCTCTTATTTTGTCCTGTTTTCCGCTCCGGATTTCTGTGCCCCCTTTCTCGCGTCGCTGGGGACCCCGCTGCTCGGAAATTCCTCCAGGCGGGGCATAGGTGGAACGTCCGGAAATCCCTCCGGGTCCAGGGGCATACGCTGTTCGGAAATTCTTCCAGGCGTGGGGCATAGGTGGACCGTCCGGAAATCCCTCCGGGTCCAGGGGCGCACGCCGTTCGGAAATTCTTCCAGGTGTGGCGCATAGGTGGACCGTCCGGAAAATCCTCCGGGTCCAGGGGCGCACGCCATTCGGAAACTCTTCCAGATGTGGCGCATAGGTGGATCGTCCGGAAAATCCTCCGGGTCCAGGGGCATAAGCGGACCGACCGGAAATCCCTCCGGGTTCGCAGGGACCGCCGATCGGAAATCCTTCCAGGCGGTTCCGAGGCTTTCTCTCGTTTCTCCCGCTTAGCTCGATCCACGTAGGAGCCCGACAGTCGACCGCGAGGACCGAGGCGCCTCCCCAAGCCGTGACCCGTCCGGCCGATCCCCATATGGGTGCCACTCTGGTCGAAAGGATGACCAAGTGGGGCCTCTCGTTCGATGGGACCACGGACCCCCTGGGGTTTATCGAACGCATCGAGGAGCGCGCCGACACCTGCCGGATCGATCGGAAGTATTTGGCCCAAGCTTTGGTGGTGCTATTGACTGGCAGAGCGGAAGGATGGTTTCGGACCAATGGCCTCCAAGGAGCCAGCTGGGCCGAGGTCCGCCGCGAGTTTTTGGATTTTTTCTTGCCACCGGGCTATTACCAGCGACTGGAAGACGAGATCCGGAACCACTACAAGAAGCCCAACGAGCCCTTCAAGGAGTACTTGATCGACATCCGATTGCAGATGCGCCAGGCAGGATTCTCTACGGAGCGAGAGCTGGAGCGGATTTACGACAATATGCTCCCGGAATACCAGTTGTTCACCCGGAGACAGGATTTCTGCACCCTGGCGGAGCTGGCCACAGCCGACCCGACCGGTCCTCGGCCGGACCACCATGGAAGCGGACAGGACGACCCGCCGGGCGCCGGCTACAGCCCCACAGGGGAACCCACCCAACGGATCCCGAAACCAGAACGAGAGTCACAGCCGTCACGGACCCGATCAACGTGCGCGCCGCCTGCCGCAACTGCGGTCAATCGGGGTATTTCCAAGGCGAGTGCCGGAATCCCCGCCTCCTCTTTTGTTGGGACTGCGGCCGGCGCACAGTGGTGCGGAATCCCAATTTCTTGGCCAAAACCTCAAAAATCGAAAGTTCATCATCATTCATCTTTTCTTTAACAGATGGCATTGAAGTTTCATAATCCCAAAAATTTTTGTCGGTATATGAAATACCTAGCTGTGGGCACACGCTCAAAGTTGCTCGTCATCGCGCCACGCGTGCCCTTGACAAAAAAAAGCAATTTTCAGTGAAAACGTTGGCAAAAAAATTGAGGATGTTCCTGAAGGTACGTGGAATATTATTATTTTTGCAGATTTCAATTAAGTGAATTTTTCATGATGTTATTAACAATGAAATGTGAGCGATCCGAATTGTTTTTTTTTTCATAATTTTTTCACATCTGTTCACGCCAGAAGGGCGTTTATTTTCCAGAGGCAGTGTGATCCCGTACACTCGGTTTCTCTCTCCCTCTTCCACTGCACTTTCGTGCATAAAGCCAAGCTAGTATTAAGCCTTCTTCTTGCTTAGTACTAATTTACGATTAACCAAATAAAGATGCACGTCGCGTAACACCCCGAAAGTTCTTCCGTGTTTTCCTTATCGAGTGCATTTCAGAATATAGCCACCCCCCTCCGAACAACATCTGTAGAGAATTAGTTGTGATCCCAGGAGATCCTGAAAAAGTGGCAACGGTTTTACGCATAAAAAGTATGTAAAATTCGAAACCGCTGGCATTGCCTGTCCTTTTTTGCCCCTTTAGCTGAAAAATCGTATTTTTTGAAGCAGTGTTAGTGCATTCGTGCGTAAGCTGACAGAGCATTGCATGTTCAGAATTCAAATCTGAGAAATACTTGGGGTTTTCTGGTATGCTGAATCCGAATTCGAAGTCAAAATTGGAAAATTCAAAATGGCGTCGCCAATATGGCGGAAGAAAATGTAAATTTTTACCCAATTTCGATGAAAATGATTGGCCCAGAATTTCTTCATTTATATAATAATTTGTTATTTACATTTATAGGATCGGACAGGAAAGTCGTCAAGTGGACTTATAAACAAATATTTGATGCAGTTCATGATAAATGGGACAAAGAATTGGAAACCCTCACTAAAATAATAGCTTTAAAATTGCTCGAAAAGGGAGAAGATTAGTTTCATATCGACGAACAGTCGCAACTCTTGTTCCCCTCCAACTTAGCGGTTTTAACGCAGAGACTCAGTCAAACATAATTGTTTGGCAAAATTCACGCTCTTCCTCGCCCTGGTTTTGTAGACCTATTCGACTGCAATTCAAACGCGAGACCAAAGAATCGACAATTAAAGAGAAGCGTTTTGTTGACGGGCAAATAACATCTCTTACCAAATTTGATACTTTTCAAGATGGCGTCAATTTTAAACTCACTTTTACAATGATAGACGGTAAAGTTTCCAATGTGGTTACTGAAACAACATCATCGATGAGATGCTATTTGTGCAATGCTACTTCAAAAAATTTCAATCACATTGAAACTATGAAAAAACTTGTCGTCGACACTTCGAACTACCAATACGGTTTATCTACTTTGCACTGTTGGATACGTTTTTTTGAGTGTCTTTTGCATGTAGGATACAAAAAAGAAGTTGAAACTTGGCAGTATCGAAGTGCAGAAGTGAAACAATCGCTTGCTGAACGGTAAAGCCGTAATTCAAAAGGCGTTTAAAGAAGAATTGCATTTGATTATTGATCGTCCCAAACCAGGAATGAGAAAGTCGAATGATGGAAACACTGTTTCAGCTCACATTTTGGGTATTTATCTTGAACTAGTTGAAAGATTCCACATAATTTTACAAGTTTTGTCGAGTGGCTTTAATGTGAAAGTGCAATTATTCGAAAAATACTGCCACGAGACTGCCCAGTTGTTTCTGTCAAAATATAAATGGTATAATATGTCTACCACAGTACACAAGGTACTCATTCATGGACCCAATAGGGCAATTGTCAGAAGAAGCGCAGGAGTCACGGAATAAGGATGTCAGAAACTATCGACTGAGTTTTTCGCGGAAATGTTCCAGAGCCAAGAACATTCAGGATATTTTTATGCGATTCCTCGCTTCTTCAGATCCCCTTATCTCCAGTATGAGAAAATCTCGGCCAAAAAAAGGCAAAAATTTGCCTCGTGAAGCACTTTAACTTTTATCATATAAAAAGGGTGCCGATAGTGATGATAGCGTAGGAGATGTCAGTGACAATAATACAGATAAATATATTAGCGATCAGCATATTTCATGAAACAGTAGCGAAACAATGTCCTTTTTTGTTGATAAGTGTGCTAATAAATCCTCAAAAAATAAAAAATAAACATTTTCTGAATGCCCGTCCTTTCCCACCAATTTCTTTTATCATTTTCGTAATCAGCGACCCAAAAAACTATAAATCTAAAAATTTGACAAAAATTCATTCACTTTTGAGGTTTTGGCCAAGAAATTGGTATTCCGCACCACAGTGCGGCGGGCAATTCGGACAGTGGACTGCTGCCGTCGACAAGCCCAGGGAAACGGGAACGGGCCCCGCGTGACCGAGAATCACCCGGGGAACCCGTCCATCCCAGCGACGCAATAGGAGGTGCCCTCCACCAACACCAGGGACGCATCCGCGCCGCCATGGACACCGGAGCTACGCATAGCTTCATCAGCAAGGACTTGGCCAAGGAACTAGACAACAAACACAACATGAGGGACATCCGGACCCAGGTCACATTAGCGGACGGGACCAGCCGGGAGCTGACCCGGGCCTTGGCCGCCGATATCCACCTGGGAAACAGACGTACGCCTACCATCCTCATGGTAATGGCCGACGCCCTCGACGACGTGCTCATGGGAATGGATTTTCTCGGCGGGATTGGAGCCACCTTGCAAAGCGGAGGACAGAGCCTGCTACCGAACGACCACCACGATTCACCCTGGGCCAGGACACGGAGCCAACGCCAACGCCACACGACCACCGACCCATCGCCAGAACGGCACGACCACACGCCGCCAGAAGCGAAGACGGAGCCCTCCTCCGCCCGCCCTGAACGGCCATCCGCAGATCATGCCGAAACCGGCCCCCAGATGCCGCCCAAGCCCGACGCCGCGAGCCCTACCTAGAACCACGACGCCAGGGGCCCACGAGGACACCGCCTCCGGGAGCAACATGCACCCGAGGGCATCCGCGCGCAATCCCGCCTCCGACCCGGCCAGGCCGGGAGAGCAACCACACAGCTGGAGCCATATTCTGCCCTTGGCAGACGCCACAGCCGCGTAACGGAATCCTTTCCGTACCTCCAAGAAACGCGTCCACTTCCGTGACCGCGTCGGGGAAAGAATCCTCCCCTGTGCGGAGCAATATGTTCGGTGAGCCACGACCCCGAGCGTCGCGACTCAGCCTAGCCCGAGGAGCCCTTGACCCCCAGCTACCCAGAGCCCTGAGTAGAGGATTTCCTGGAGCGGGAACTGGCCCTGTTCGACACCCTCTCTGGAGTGTCACACATAGCCGAACACCATATCACCATGCGAAACGACCGGCCGCTGAAGCAACGGTATTTTCCCCGGAACCCGGCCATGAGGGCAGTCATCGACAAACAGATCGACGAACTCCTCCGTGACGGGCGAATCGATCCATCGAAAAGCCCACACAGCGCACCCATCGTGAAAGCAGCCAAGAAGAATGGCGACGTCCGCATGTGCGTGGATTATCGCCAGCTGAACGAGAACTCTGTGCCGGATGCCTACCCTCTCCGGAGGATCCACCAAATCTTGGAGCGCCTGCGGAATGCCAAGTTCATATCGACGCTGGACCTCAAGAACGGGTATTGGCAAATCCCGGTCGCCCCCGAGAGTAGGGATTGCACGGCCTTCACCGTCCCCGGCAGACTCCATTCGGCCCCCGCCACTTTTCAGCGCGCCCTGGACACGGTCATCGGGCCGGATATGGAACCGCATGCGTTCGCATATCTGGATGACATCATCGTCGTCGGAGCCACCCTGGAGGAGCATGTCGACAATCTCCAAGAAGTCTTCCGGCGCCTGCGCCGCGCGAATCTACGGCTGAATCGGGGGAAGTGTCACTTTGTGACGCGTCCCGCGCACAATTATAATAATATTCAAACGAGCTTAAACGAGCCAAGGGTCACTTTAAACCAGAGCTCCGGCCACACTAAGTCCGGCAAATCCACATCTCGGCGGGCACACCAAACCCAGCCAAGCGCTATATAAAGAGGGCGGCTGGCCTTAGAATCATCATTCAGTGGTCGGAGTCGACCGAGGTGGAAGTTGTAGGATGCTGCTTGCAGAGGAATAGGCAGATACAAATGCCTAAAAGTAGGCCACCAGAAGATCTCGCGGATTTAAGATCCAAAAACTAAGAGAAGCTGGGCCAAGGTCGTGGCAAGGGTACGGCGAGGTAAGAGTAGCGCTCCTAATTAGCTGACTCTCGGAGAAATTCTCTACAAAATGGAGTTTGCTGACAACGCCGTCCTAGGCGGGGTCTCGGCTGACCTGCTGCCGTAGCTTAAGTTTATTCGAGTCAAAAATCCCAGTGTGATCGGACGTGAGTTAAGCATTTCGACGGTATTTTAAATGGTGCCTAAAGATTTCGAGTAAAATTTAATTACAGGCCACAAGACCTGGATCAGTATTATTCGTAAATTAAGCGATCCATATTATTTATATATTTATTTTTTGCTACTTGTGTGTGCCCTCTTAAATTGAGGTGAGTTTAGAAGGCGCTAGTTCGATCTAGTGACCAACTTTTAATCGAGTGATTGTGGTTGCAGGCGAGCCCCAAATTTTGGAGCGCTGAAATATTTAACGCGAGCGGCTTTGGCGAGCGGCCTGTCAGCAGCGGAAGCATTCGGCAGTTCAGTGACCGCTGAAACATTTTTTTTTGGCCGCCTACGTCAGCTCCATCTTCGGCAATCCGCCACCTGCAGTTCCGCCAGCTTCGTCTCCGCTCATCCGCCTCTCCCGGCAGCGCGAAATTATTTGCACAGCAGCAGCGCGCCCTTGCTTCGGTCGGGAGACGCGCGGGACGGAGTAAGGGGACTCGGAAGCCTCCGAGAGCTCCGGACTCGGCAGATATTCATTTTGGTTCCTGCGCACCCAGGATTGACCGCTGGAGGAGATCGGCAACCGCCGAGCATTGAATTAATTGTTTCTATTTAATTTTGATTTTTCTACTTATTTAATTGTTGGGCTAGCAGTTAAAGTCGTCCTCATCTGCAGTGACCAAAAAACCTAACCACGTAGGAAGCAGGAAAAAAGAAGAAAAGCCAATGAGCTAGGCTAAAGCCGCTAAATTCCGTCTCAGTCTTAGCTTTTCTCTCTCCTTGTCTGTCTGCCGGCCAAGCCCTATAATGTGTTAAAACGGAAAATATGAAGATCAAGGGAAGAGAAAAGCAACCGCTTAGTTCGCTACACTGAAAGAAAAATAACTAAAAGGCGAGATAATACAAAAAAAATAATAATAAATTAATGAGAGCCGTTTAGCGAGCTAAGACCGGACTTAGAGGAGACTAGGGAAAAAGTAATTAATTGATTTTCTAGAAATTTTGGTTGTCCTGCAATTAGAGATGATTTTTGGCCCAAAATAGTTTTGCCCAGTATATTTGCAGAGAATGAACGAGAAAGCGCTTTCGTCGTTGGAGTTCAATTCAATTTTTTGTTGTTTTTTCCTCCTCTCTTTCTATTTCCTTGCCCTATTGGCACTTGCTAGCCTTGTTTGTTTTTGTAAGCGTGTTCCGCTTAGGAAGTGTAGCAGCTGATCGGTTGGCCTTGCTTTAGATTGCGACGGCGATTAAAATTGGAATTATTGAATTTACAAACAAAACAAGTCAAATGGAAAATAAGTTATACAGTTATTATGAACTATATTATTGTTATAATTTAATTTAAGTTCTACCATTTATCCTATATTTTTTATTATTTACTTATATACTTATATACTGAGTTAATTAATTATTTCCAAATTATTGCGGAAGGTTTAGCTGGCCCAACTAGGGAACTTAGGCATGAAGTTAATGGCTATCGTAGATGGAAAAATTGTCTAGAATAAATAACGCTTAATTATGAATTGCTAATTTAATTTTTAGCGGGGACCATGCAGATGCAAAAGGTTTGGGAGGATAAAAACTAGGGCTTAGGAGCAGGTCATATGGGATTCCGACCGAAGACAGCTAGGAGGTGACGGAATCAAGGTAGGGTGGGCATGACCGCGGCAGTTTGACCTTGCTGCGATGCTCCGGAGATGTTTGTTTGGCAGATAGGCAGATTTCCCTTTAGTCCGTTATGTGTACGTTTTTCCTTACCCCCTTCGCTGCACGCGAAAACAAAATAAGTGTATAATAAATAGACGACTAGGTGACGCTTCTGGACTTTAATTGTCCCCCACTCCCAGATACCGACCAAGCTAAGAGCCGGACCCCTTTCGCGTGCCTCCCAGAGGAGTTGCCCCCTTCCATCCGTCGTACCATACTCGTACATATCCCTAGGTGATATGTTACAGTATTTATTATATATTATATTCTTATTTTTGGCGCCCAAACGTGTGAGCCCGAGTTGTTTAAATAAACAACCACCGGCAGGTTCCTATAATTTATTATTTTTACATTATATTGCTAGTGACTTAATGGAATTAATGTTAACGTTTGGCAGTTAATATTACCGGAGTTTACAAAGCAGTAGAAAGTTGGTTGTATTCGCTAAACCCCAAAGTGGATGATTTTTTAGCGAAGATAATTCTGCCAGCTTTTATAAAAAAATAATAGGTGTTTCTATTTTAAATAAAGCTAATTGGCTGAATCCGCTAAACCCAAAATTGGATGAATTTTTAGCGAAGATTATTCTGCCAGCTTAAAATAGAAAAGATAAAAACGCATTGTTTATTAGCTAACATATCTTAATCCCGTAGCCTGGATTTTTCTGACAGAAAACAAAAAAAATATATATAAGAAAATAAAATAAAATATATGTCATAGACCGGCTTGCGATGATTGATTAAGAATTTATTTATTAGCTCAATGTGTTCTTATATTTATATCAATATATTTATGTCTACTTCTCTCCTCTGTATGTCTGCTTAAAAACATGTCCATAAATAAGTCAATTTAGAGTCCCTTTTTATTTGGATTTGCATGGTCCCTAGAAATTTTAATATTTTTTATCTGGTTTATATTATTTCCAAATTAGGTTTGGAATTCTGTTTGAAAAAAAAGTGGTCTGAATTTGTTTTTTTGGTTATTTGAATTTGAAAGAATTTATAGCAGTGGATTAGCGAGAAACATTTTGATATGCGGTTGGCTCGAAGCTGCGAAAGATTAGCGCCAGACGAAGAAGTCGAGTGTTTCTTATGTTTAAAGCGAGTGGAATTTTCGGCCCAATTGTTAGTAACGAGTTGTGAGCATACTTTCCATAGGGTGTGTTTTAATACAAAAGTTGGGCAGAGAAAAGTTTGTCCCGTCTGCACAAGATCTTTGCATTCCTCTAAATCGAGTTTACTGGAAGAGTCCACTCAGGAGACAGTAGGAAGTCCACGGAGAATGGAAACGAGAAAGAAAAATGCGAATGTTGCCGCCGCAGCAGCAGCAGCAGCGTCCCAATTGTTAGATAATGTTCCTTCCGGGTCAAGGCAGGAAGCAGAAAATTCTGCCAGGGTAGGCGAGATCGTATCCCCATCGCCGAGTGAGTTGCAGCAAATGATTGCGAGGGAAATGGCAGCAGCTTCGATAAGGCAGGCTGAGATTTTAGCGCAAAGTTCTCAAGAGCAGACTAATAGGCTAGTCCAAGAAATAACGAATGGCTTGCAAGGCATGTTCGCAAGCGTTCGATCAGAATTGGTGACAAATAGAGAACCACATCAGGGGACGACTCAGCGTGACCATCTTAGTGGCAGGAGGAGCTCCCCAACAAATAACGTTTCGAGGGAGGTAGATCTTAGACCAGAGCGTGTTAGCCAAATCTTAATAAATTGGAAACTGCGATTTTCAGGAAGATCCGCGATGTCCGTCGACGACTTTTTGTACAGAGTTGAAGCCTTGACCCAGCAAACTCTGGGTGGTGATTTTGAGTCGCTTACGAGATACATAAGCAATTTATTTGAGGGAACTGCCAGTGATTGGTTTTGGCGTTACCATAGAAGCACCAGGGTGATGACTTGGGGAAATCTTAAGAGCGCCATGCTGACGCAGTTTAAAGATGAGCACACAGATGTCTATATTAGGGCATCTATAGATCGCAGGAAGCAAAAGCCACAGGAGTCCTTCGATGAATTTCACGATGCTATCGTATTACTTGCCGATAAACTGACGGTACCTTTACCGGAGTCTTCATTGTTGGAGTATTTACGCGCAAATTTGCTACCGGATATCCAACATGAGTTATTATACGAGTCCATACGAAGTACTGGCCAACTTCGCCATTTAGTTAGGACCAGGGAAGCGTTTATGGAGTCTGTAGGAAGTGGACACAATAAGCCTCGTCCAGCACCACGTCGATTTGTCCAGGCTGTCCAAACCGCTGCAGGATACGAATCCGAAGATAGTGAGGAGGAAATATCAGCCATGAATTTAGTATGCTGGAATTGCAAAGGGAGTGGGCATCGATATCAGGAATGTTTAGCAGATCGGAGGGTATTTTGTTATGGCTGTGGTCAGCCCGAGACATATAAGCCATCGTGTCCGAAATGTAACCATTCAAAAAACAGCCAGGCGCGTGCACCCATGAGAGGGGCACGCAAACAGATGTCCCACAAGGCAACCAATACGGATTAATGGCTATACCAGAGAGGAATTTATCCGATGTCACTGACTTGGAAATAGTACCAGATTTATCAGTAGACCATAATGTAGTAGTTAGTAGGTCAGCGAGAAAAGATCGCTCTAGCAGTAGAATTAGGAATTATTATAGAGAATTGCGAGAGGAGCACAGGGATATAATTTCGTCAATTGTTGGGCATGATTGTCGCCCATATGCTGAAATTGTATTATTAGATCGAAAAGTGACCGGTTTAATGGATACAGGAGCCTCCATTAGTTGCATAGGTGGAGAACTCGCAAATGAATTAGTGGGAAATGGAGTAGAGTTTAGGAAAATGTCCACGAGAGTGCATACAGCTGGAGGTCAGGCTGAAGAAATTATCGGAAAATTTATAACGTTGGTAGAGTACAAAGGAATTAAAAAGAATATTACGTTTTATATTGTCCCATCTTTAACACAATCCTTAATTCTGGGAATAAACTTTTGGCTGGAGTTTAACCTTTTGCCAGACGAGCTGTGCGAGCTTAGTGAAGAAGCAGGAGAGAGCCTTCAGCCAGAGAAATCTGAAAGGTCGATCGCCCAGCGTAGTTTAACTGAGGAACAACAAAATAGTTTAAGGGAAGCCATTCTTCGGTTTCCTTCATTTGCGGAACAAGGGCTAGGATGTACGACTCTATTGACTCATGTCATTGATGTTGGGGAAGCAAAGCCTATTAAACAACGTCACTACCCTGTGTCTCCAGCGATAGAGAAGCTGATGTATGAGGAGGTAGATCGTATGATTGCCTTAGGAGTCATCGAGGAGTCCTCGAGCGCCTGGTCCTCGCCAGTCGTGCTTGTTAGGAAGCCAGGAAAGATACGGCTATGCATTGATAGTCGAAAAGTGAACGCAATTACGAAAAAAGATGCGTATCCTATGCCGTTTATAGATGGTATTCTTAGCAGGCTGCCAAAGGCCGAGTTTATAACAAGCTTGGATCTGAAGGACGCCTATTGGCAGATCCCGCTTGAAGAAAGCTCCAGGGATAAAACTGCCTTTACGATCCCGGGAAGAGCGCTATATAAATTTAAGGTCATGCCATTTGGATTGACCAACGCGCCTTCTACGATGTCCAAATTAATGGATAGGATCATCCCTGCACCTCTCAGAAATGAGGTGTTTATATATTTGGATGACTTACTTATCATTTCGGCAACATTTGCCAGGCATATAGAAGTGTTAGGTATACTCGCTGATAAGCTGAGGGAAGCAAATTTAACCATAAATGTGCAGAAAAGCAAGTTTTGTGTTTCGGAAGTTCAGTATCTAGGATATATTGTGGGTCATGGAACCATTGCAATGGACTCGGATAAGATCCAAGCCATTGAAGAATATCCAGTGCCGCAGTCGTTAAAGCAGCTTAGGCGCTTCCTAGGTATGACGGGCTGGTATCACAAATTTATTAAAAATTATGCCGCCATAGCTTCCCCATTGACAGATTGTTTGAAGCAAAAGCGCCAATTCCTTTGGACCGAAGCCGCACAACAATCATGGGTCGCCCTTAAATCTGCAATGTGCAAGGTTCCAGTGCTGCACACCCCTGATTTTAAATCACCCTTCTTTCTGCATTGTGATGCTAGCGATACCGGAGTAGGAGGTGTGCTCATGCAGCGCGATTCGGAAGGCAATGAGGTGCCCATCGCCTATATGTCCCGAAAACTAAATAAATGTCAGCAGGCGTATTCGGTGACCGAACGGGAATGCTTAGCAGCCATTTTAAGCATCAAGAAGTTTAGGGCATATGTCGAAGGTCAGGAGTTCACGGTAATAACAGACCACGCGTCGTTGAAGTGGCTTATGTCGCAATCCGACCTCAGTAGTAGGTTGGCGCGCTGGGCTTTAAAGCTGCAAGGCTTTACATTTGAAATCCAGCATAGAAAGGAAAGGGTAGTAAAAACGTCGTGCCCGACGCTTTATCGAGAACCTTTTCTGGGGATCTCGCAGAATTGGCAGTGGAAACAGGATTGAGTCTATCTTCTGACCACTTTAAGTCCAATGACTATGCTGCGCTTAGGAAAAGAGTTGAAGAAAACCAGGACAAAATCTCAGACTTGAAGGTCGTTGGGGTATGTGTGTATCGGGGATCCGAACATGCCGCGCCTGACAAGGTGGCGGACGATGTATGTTGGAAATTATGGCTTCCCGCGGGAATGGTGGCGGAAGCTTTGCGTTGGGCCCATGAGCACCCGTTGGCTGCTCATAATGGAATTAATAAAACCACGGAACGTCTCAGAAGGTATTATTATTGGCCAAGCTTACTAAAAAGTGTAACCGACTATATAGGCAAATGTGAAATATGCAAATGCACGAAATATCCCAATCAGCCATTGAGACCTCCGTTGGGAAAAACTAAGGAAACGCAGCGATTTTTCCAAAAGATTTATGTCGATTTTTGGGGCCTTATCCTCGGAGTCGTTCGGGTAATATTGGCATATTCGTGGTATTGGACCATTTTTCAAAATTTCCGTTTGTCAAGGCAGTGAAAAAGTTTACCGCCGACGCCATAATACCCTATATTGAATCGGAGTTGTTCCACTGTTTTGGCACGCCGGAAGTATTAGTGTCAGACAATGGAGTACAATTTAAGGCTCACAGTTTTAATACCCTTTTACAAAAGTATGGCGTGCAACATGCCTTCACAGCTTCTTATGCGCCGCAGGGAAATGCGTCTGAACGCGTCAATAGGTCGATTCTGGCAGCGATTAAGGCTTATGTGCGTCCCGATCAGACCAATTGGGATGAAAATTTAAGCCATATTGCCTGCTCCCTGCGTTCGGCAGTACACAGTGCGGTCAAAACTAGCCCATATAGGTTAGCTTTTGGACAACATATGATTACTCATGGCAATACATATCCACTGTTGCGAGAGCTCGAATTGTTAGATGACCGATGGGTAGAGTTTGCTAGGGAAGATTCATTCGATTTGTTGCGTACTGCGGCTACTGCAGCTATGCGGGATCAGCATGCTCGGAATGAGCGAAGCTATAACTTGCGCAGTCGAGAAGTTTCATTTAAGCCAGGACAGGAAGTTTTTCGACGGAATTTTCAGCAAAGCAACTTCGCCCGGGGATATAACGCCAAGCTAGCTCCAGCTTTTGTGAAGGCTCGAGTGAAGCGAAAGCTAGGCCAGGCTTACTACGAGCTCGAAGACTTGCATGGCCGAGCTATAGGAAAATTTCATGCTAAAGATATCCGGCAATAGTGCAAGAACTACGAACGGATTAATCCCCCTTTAGTGGCTTTAAGAGCCCCTGAAGTGTGATTTTGGTGGGGGAGAGAGTTTGTAGGATGCTGCTTGCAGAGGAATAGGCAGATACAAATGCCTAAAAGTAGGCCACCAGAAGATCTCGCGGATTTAAGATCCAAAAAATAAGAGAAGCTGGGCCAAGGTCGTGGCAAGGGTACGGCGAGGTAAGAGTAGCGCTCCTAATTAGCTGACTCTCGGAGAAATTCTCTACAAAATGGAGTTTGCTGACAACGCCGTCCTAGGCGGGGTCTCGGCTGACCTGCTGCCGTAGCTTAAGTTTATTCGAGTCAAAAATCCCAGTGTGATCGGACGTGAGTTAAGCACTTCGACGGTATTTTAAATGGTGCCTAAAGATTTCGAGTAAAATTTAATTACAGGCCACAAGACCTGGATCAGTATTATTCGTAAATTAAGCGATCCATATTATTTATATATTTATTTTTTGCTACTTGTGTGTGCCCTCTTAAATTGAGGTGAGTTTAGAAGGCGCTAGTTCGATCTAGTGACCAACTTTTAATCGAGTGATTGTGGTTGCAGGCGAGCCCCAAATTTTGGAGCGCTGAAATATTTAACGCGAGCGGCCTGTCAGCAGCGGAAGCATTCGGCAGTTCAGTGACCGCTGAAACATTTTTTTTTGGCCGCCTACGTCAGCTCCATCTTCGGCAATCCGCCACCTGCAGTTCCGCCAGCTTCGTCTCCGCTCATCCGCCTCTCCCGGCAGCGCGAAATTATTTGCACAGCAGCAGCGCGCCCTTGCTTCGGTCGGGAGACGCGCGGGACGGAGTAAGGGGACTCGGAAGCCTCCGAGAGCTCCGGACTCGGCAGATATTCATTTTGGTTCCTGCGCACCCAGGATTGACCGCTGGAGGAGATCGGCAACCGCCGAGCATTGAATTAATTGTTTCTATTTAATTTTGATTTTTCTACTTATTTAATTGTTGGGCTAGCAGTTAAAGTCGTCCTCATCTGCAGTGACCAAAAACCTAACCACGTAGGAAGCAGGGAAAAAAGAAGAAAAGCCAATGAGCTAGGCTAAAGCCGCTATATTCCGTCTCAGTCTTAGCTTTTCTCTCTCCTTGTCTGTCTGCCGGCCAAGCCCTATAATGTGTTAAAACGGAAAATATGAAGATCAAGGGAAGAGAAAAGCAACCGCTTAGTTCGCTACACTGAAAGAAAAATAACTAAAAGGCGAGATAATACAAAAAAAATAATAATAAATTAATGAGAGCCGTTTAGCGAGCTAAGACCGGACTTAGAGGAGACTAGGGAAAAAGTAATTAATTGATTTTCTAGAAATTTTGGTTGTCCTGCAATTAGAGATGATTTTTGGCCCAAAATAGTTTTGCCCAGTATATTTGCAGAGAATGAACGAGAAAGCGCTTTCGTCGTTGGAGTTCAATTCAATTTTTGTTGTTTTTTTCCTCCTCTCTTTCTATTTCCTTGCCCTATTGGCACTTGCTAGCCTTGTTTGTTTTTGTAAGCGTGTTCCGCTTAGGAAGTGTAGCAGCTGATCGGTTGACCTTGCTTTAGATTGCGACGGCGATTAAAATTGGAATTATTGAATTTACAAACAAAACAAGTCAAATGGAAAATAAGTTATACAGTTATTATGAACTATATTATTGTTATAATTTAATTTAAGTTCTACCATTTATCCTATATTTTTTATTATTTACTTATATACTTATATACTGAGTTAATTAATTATTTCCAAATTATTGCGGAAGGTTTAGCTGGCCCAACTAGGGAACTTAGGCATGAAGTTAATGGCTATCGTAGATGGAAAAATTGTCTAGAATAAATAACGCTTAATTATGAATTGCTAATTTAATTTTTAGCGGGGACCATGCAGATGCAAAAGGTTTGGGAGGATAAAAACTAGGGCTTAGGAGCAGGTCATATGGGATTCCGACCGAAGACAGCTAGGAGGCGACGGAATCAAGGTAGGGTGGGCATGACCGCGGCAGTTTGACCTTGCTGCGATGCTCCGGAGATGTTTGTTTGGCAGATAGGCAGATTTCCCTTTAGTCCGTTATGTGTACGTTTTTCCTTACCCCCTTCGCTGCACGCGAAAACAAAATAAGTGTATAATAAATAGACGACTAGGTGACGCTTCTGGACTTTAATTGTCCCCCACTCCCAGATACCGACCAAGCTAAGAGCCGGACCCCTTTCGCGTGCCTCCCAGAGGAGTTGCCCCCTTCCATCCGTCGTACCATACTCGTACATATCCCTAGGTGATATGTTACAAAGTCACCAGCCAGCAGCGACAAGGCTGCAGGATCAGGATCTCTCAGCGGTAAATGTCGACAGCCAGGATAGTAAGTGCTTATCCGCAACTACCTTACGTATACTTGCCGACTTCAGGGTCCAATAACAATAACATCTTACGTATTCTTGCCGACTTCAGGGTCCAACAATAACAACATCTTACGTATTCTTGCCGACTTCAGGGTCCCATAACAATAACACCTTACGTATTCTTGCCGACTTCAGGGTCCCATAACAATAACACCTTACGTATTCTTGCCGACTTCAGGGTCCAATCAGCAACAACAACGTACGTCTCTCTGCCGACTTCAGGGTCCCATAATACTTCTCTCTGCCGACTTCAGGGTCCGCACCAGTATTCTCCTATATTTCCCAGGTATTCAACGGAGCCCGTTCCGGCCAGACGCGAGAAGCTACACCCACAGACTCGGACGCCGAACGCGAGAAGCTTCGCCCACGGACCCGGACATTAGACGAGGGACGCCCTAAGTGGACCTACCGTTCGAACCGCCCGTCTTCATACCCTACCATATTATTCTCTGTAAACGAACCAATAAACCGTGTATATATAAGCCCAGTTAAGGTCAAACTCTGCGCGTTCTCACTGGGACTCGGGTCGGGGATTCCTTTCTGAACCAAATAAATGTCCTGGATGACCCCGGCCAGCCCTGACTACCCGAGGCACGACCGAACGTCACAACTTCTTCCAACGCCGTATCGTATACCTAGGTCACGTCATCAGCGAAGCCGGAATCCACACGGATCCGGAAAAGGTGTCCGCAGTCCGTGAGCTGAAGCCCCCGACCTGCTTAAGGGAACTCCGGAGATGCCTGGGAGTCGCCTCCTGGTATCGCCGCTTTGTTCCCAACTTCGCCGATGTTGTGGAGCTGCTGAAGAAGGGCCAAAAGTGGAAGTGGACGCCGAGGGAGGATCTCGCCTTCCAAGAGCTGAAGACCTTGTTAACAGAGGCTCCAGTCCTGGCGTGTCCGGACTTCGGTTAGAAGTTCGTAATGCAAACGGACGCCAGCGAGTACGGCATTGGAGCCGTGCTCACACAGAACCTCGACGGACAGCAAAGAGTCGTCGCCTACGCGAGCCGCCGACTCAACACAACTGAGAGGTACTACTCGGTGACCGAAAAGGAGTGCCTCGCCATCGAGTGGGCCATCAGAAAGATGCGGTGCTACCTCGAGGGCTACCGATTCGACGTTCTCACCGATCATCAGTCCCTGAAGTGGCTGAACTCGATAGACAACCCAACTGGCAGAATCGCGCGCTGGTCTCTTGAGCTGCAGCAATTCCAGTATGATGTCCACTACCGGAAAGGAACCCAAAACATGGTGGCCCATCCGCTGCCCACGGCGCTACAAGCTCAAGTACAGGAGACCAACTGTAAGTGGCTCGGGAGGATGCTCCGGAATGTTCGGATCGAACCCGCGAACTTTCCGGACTTCAGAGAAGAGAATGGCCAGTTGTATCCCCGCATCGGGTTACGACCAGAAGAGGAGGAGTACACACCGTGGAATCTCTGCGTAGGAAGCGACTACCGGCAGGGAGTCCTCGAGGAGTGTCACGACCATCCTACCGCCGGACACTTGGGAATCCGGAAGACCAGCAACCGCGTGGCCCGGCGCTACTACTGGCAAGGTCTATTTCGCGAAGTCGCCCGCTACGTCCGCCGATGCCAGAGCTGCCAGAAGTACAAGGTGAGCCAGGAGAAGCCCGCAGGCAAGATGTTCACACGATTAGTCGAGGAGCCATTCCACGTCCTCTGTGCAGACTTCGTGGGCCCGCTTCCTCGTTCCAAACAGGGCAACACAATGCTATTGGTGTTCCTGGACGCTTTCAGCAAGTGGGTGGAGATGGTCCCGCCGTGGAAGGCAACCGGAACCCACCTAGAGCGTGCCTTTCGGGAAAGAATCTTGAGCAGATTTGGCGTCCCCAGGACCTTCGTGTGCGACAATGGCACCCAGTTTACGGGTTGCTCGTTCAGGAATTTCTGCAAGTCTTTGGGCATGGAGCTGCAGCATACGGACCCGTACACGCCGAGGCAAAATCCAACCGAGAGGGCCATCCGGACGATCAAGACGATGATCGCCCAATATCTGGATGGAACCCAGCAAAGCGAGTGGGATCAGCTATTGCCGGAAATATCTTTGGCCATCAACAGCAGTATTTCCGACACCACAACGCCGATCGCGCCTCAGCAGACCTACGCCGGAGGACATCCCGTCCACCAGTAGGATCATTAGTGCTCGTAAAACGCCACTCCCTGTCCAATGCAGCCGAGGGATTCGCCGCCAAGGCCGCGAAGTACAAGGGACCCTTCCGAGTCGCAAAGTTTCCGTCACCCAACATCGTGCAGCTCATCGTTACCGGCAGCCGCCGGCGGAAGACGGCCAGCCTGGGCCAACTGAAGCCCTATCACGAGGGGGAAACCGACGAGGAAAGTGACCCGCGGGAGCAGGACAACAACACGTCGAACGTCGCGACCAAGGACACTCATCAGCCAGAGGAGGAAGAAAGTCAGAGGGAGCCACCGTCGCCCGTTAAAACCCGAAGCCGCGTCCAGGGGGAAGGAGACCATGTTTTCGCAGGGGCCACTTGCTGACAGGCGCGCCTGTCCAACGCCTCGATCCCGAAAGGGTAGGAACATTGGTCCTCCTGGACAGCACCCCCACATGAGCGAGACCCACTCTGTTACGTGGGGTCCAGTACAACGAACCCCCTAACATGGTCTTTCTCTTTCTTTCCCTCCACAGATCCCGACGCCAATACATCCGGCGCTCCTTCCCGGATTCACGCCACCGACGCCGAGGATCTTCGCCCTCGCCGCCCACGCCGACGCCAACGCATCCGGCGCCCCAGCCCGGATCCGCGTCCCGAAGCCGTCGCCGCCGAGACCAGCGCCCACGCCGACGCCAACGCATCCGGCACCCCTGCCCGGATTTGCACCGCCGTTCTACGCCCACGCCGCTGTCGCCCGACGCCAACGCATCCGGCATTCTATAGCCGGATCCGCGTCCCGAAGCCGAGACCAGCCGCGTCTCCGACGTCATCGCATCCGGCACCTACTGCCCGGATCCGCGTCCAGGCGCCACCGACGCCAAGGATCGACGCCCCTCGCCGCTGTCGCCCGACGCCATACCTCCAGCACCCACTGCCAGTGACGACTCCAGCGCCACCGCCCGACGCTATGAACGGAGAGCAACCAGCCGCCAGGTACCAATGCACTGTGGTTGATTTCATAGGCCAAAAATCAAAAATTTTTTTTTGGAAATTCGACAAACTTTGTTTTAAAAATACATCTTAACATACCAATAAATCTAACTGTTATTTCAGTTTTTGTCTCTCTCATTCGGACGCGCTACAAATTGAGGGAGAAAACAGACAACAAAATATCGTGGTCGCTGAAGTGAACGCAGTGTAAAAATCAGCTCTGACAAGAAAATTAAATTTTGATATTAAATCGTGTCGGATTAACGTCAATTAAAATGAATATTGAAAAACAAGGTGTGTACTGTAAAACTGAGTATTTTTAATGTCATTATGTGTTGTGTTATTTTTTTAAAGTTAGTTTTTCAACAGTCATTCATTGACTTCATTGATTTCAGAGGAAGAAAAGTTTAGGATCCCCCTCTTACCCCCTCATGAAACTTACATATTATTATTAATACATGTTTTCTTAATCTATGTTTAAAATTTCAGCTGCACGTTTTTGCACGATTCGGAGTAATTCGCTTTTTTGTGTTCGTATTTTCGTTGTATTTTGCTATATTTTTGATTTTTAAGAATAATTTTTTTTATAATTTTTTTTTCTCATTGTTCTATTTAATTTATTATAATGTATTATAAGCCTACTATTAATTTTAACATCCCATTTTTGTTTTATTTTGTATGTAGATAATAAAATTAAATAAAATATAATTTAATAATATGGGATTTTCTGCCCCTGAAAGTAGGCAATGGAATTTTTGTGTTAAAATGTTTTTTTTTCATTTTCGGGCTTTAACTTATGGTTTTTGCCAATGTTTTTAAATATTTATTATGTTATTCGGTATCTAAAGCAGTGTACAAATTTTCAGCTCGATATTCCTACGGGAAGTATTTTTGGCCGCACTTCCCATACATGATTAACCACTGTGCAATGGCCCGAGGATCGGCCATTAACCCGGGCGGAGATCCGGGTTAAACTGCTCGAGCCGCCAGGCCTGGTCCCAGTCCCAGGGTCAAACGAGGACGGCGAGTTCGCGTGGATGGCCGCCGCGGTGGAGGAGCTTCACGAGGTCCTACGCAAGGAAGGAAACCGGCGCCCCCACCCCGACGACGAGGGAGTCGTCGAGCTGCCGCCACAGGAGGAACAGGAACACCTTCTTCTCACGACGAATATGACGTGGAGACCGCCCTTTGCGAATGCTTCGGGGACTTGCCCCCGAACTATTCAGCGAGATGCCCCGTGAGGCAGGACCCGAGCCCCTCGGAGCCACCTACGAGGTGATATCTGACGAGGAGGAGTCATCCGCCCCTGGATTCCCCGAGGAGGACGACGATGTGGTCGAGGTGTACGACCCCCTTGCCGAGGACTACGAGCCCCAACCCATCCGGGACCCAAGGGCACAGCCGCGGGATGTAGGAGGCTGGACGGCACAAGGACCACCGCCCTCCTACGAGAGCCACTACAATGCCGCCCCAGAAGTCCGCCTCCCTGCGGTACGGTGCCAGGCCGTCCGGACGCAACCGCGCTTCCCCTCCATCCAGGAGTACGAAGCCGGCGCCGCCCGGTACCGGGCAGAGCTACTCCACGCGGAGGACCCGGAGGACGAACGACCGGCCTCTCGGCAGGAGCCACCGCCTCCACGCGACAACAGGAGGCCCCGACGCCCCGTCCCCTGGGGAGACTCCGAGAGCGAGGACTCGGAGGGGACAGGAACTCCGCCTCACCGCCCTCGCCATCAGCCATGGGTGCCGGCGCCAGAAGAATGGACCACCCCGAATGGGACCCTGCCGGTCCGACTCATCCAGAGGATCTAGCTGCGTGTGCCGGGGATCCGACGGAGGGCCCTCCGGTACCGTGAGGAGGAGCAAGGCCAGCGCTTCAGGGTGCACATCAGCACCAACCACCGGGTAGGGGTTTACGTGCTCCCCTCTCGGAGGTAGGCCGTCCCTGCCGCCGCCCTCGCCGCCGTATCTCCGCCACCGTCCTTGCCGCCATACCCTCGCCCCGTCACCACGTCACCCCACCGCCAAGACTCGACTCCGCCGCCCTGCGCTGAGCCGCCGCTGCCAGGGTCTCACGGCGTCACCGCCAAGCCGCTTGGCTCACAACACCGCCAGGGAATCACCCGCAGCGTCCCGCGCCGCGGCACCAACACGCCACCTCCAGCCCGACCTACGTCCCTGCGACACCACCGCCGAAGTTTGCGCCACCACCCCGGCGCATAGCCATTCGGATCTGCCCTCGCCATCGCCACTAGGACGGCCGGACACCGGACGACACCCCGTATCACCCCTCCTGTGTCGGCACAAAACCAAACCAAACCGTCATTACAAGGTGACCAGACCGACGAAAACCCACGGCGATCAACTATCGATAGCCAAGGGTAAACCGCCACGCCAAAGTTACCAGACCCACGCAAGGTTGCCAGACCGACCAAAACCCCCGGCGATCAACTATCGATAGCCAAGGGAAATCGATCGCGCAAACGACAAGAAAACCGGGACCTCGCAACACAAATTCTGAGGTTGCCATACGGAGAAAACATGCCACGTCGCCGCCAACGAGTACCACCGCCTGGACTCCGTCCCGCCTCGCCACCACCATTGGCCGGACAAGCCGGTGCTGGTGCTGGAGGTGTTGTTGGTTTTGGAACTTCATTAATTCTTGTTATATTTTTAATGTTTTCTGAGTGAGTTTTCTCGAGTGCTTGGGTCTTTAATTCTTGCTGATATTGGAGCAAGTGGTCTAGCTCTGCCTGTAGCGCACAAGCTTTCCACCAAACCGGTGGCGTTTGCTGACCGTATATTAGCCACCTTACATGGGCTATACGTTTGTTCAACTTGGTCTTTAGACCGCCACGGTGCTTTCCCATTCCTCAATACAACTCTACTCACTCAAATTAAAGTTTCCTCCTTTGATCCGTGGATAATTAGCATGTCTAATTGCACGTCCAGGCTCATCAGTTGTTCCCACTCGTTGTCCGTAAAAATTGATAATATTTCATCGAAGTTTTGTTCAATTGTTTTTTCCGATGTAGTAGGTAGTGGTGTCGTCAATGTGTCCACCATTGGAGTCCACCTTCACACAGTATATATAGAAAATCGGCCGATTGCATTTTACCCTGACTTTTCAGCTCTGCACGCACTTAAATACAATCCAATGCACTTATCCGAAGATTGCAGCAAGTCACGGTCGCCATGTAAATAGGTCAAGGGCTCCAAGTGAAATTAACGAACACAATTAATTTGGTTATGCAGCCGTCAGGCTGACTTTTGTTTTCTTTATTTATAATTCTTTAAATCTGGCAGAAATGGTTCTGCCAGTTCAACTCTTCACAAGTATCTGTCTTCATAATTCTTTCATATGTTTCTTAAATATATTTCGCCTAAGGCTAAGCCGCGTAGCTGCGCTGCCGGATACGCCAGCAGCGGAGCGGCTCTCTTATGTATATCAAAATGTTTATATATTCTTATTGAGAGGGCGAGTTATGCACTTATGTATTTGGCACTTGGTAAGCGTGGGAATGCTGACCATGCACTTATACTTTGGAGCCTCCAAGTGGATGATATTGTTACGTCTGACTTGGGCCTTATTGGTTGCATAAACATAGCAACAAAGTGCTGCTATGTTTTTGTATGTATGTTCTGAATATTACATAGGCGCATACTACATGGCGACCGTGACAGGTGAAGGTTGGCCTTCACTCCGCTCCAGCCACATTCCAGCGAGCGCTGGATAGTGTTATCGGCCCTGACATGGAGCCCAACGCCTTTGCATACTTGGATGATATTATTATCATCGGACGCACTTTGGAGGAGCACATGGAGAACTTGAAGGAAGTATTCCGACGGCTACGAAAGGCGAACCTTCGCCTCAATGCAAAGAAATGTCTACGCCATGTTAGACGTCTGTCGAGGTGGATGCCGAGATACGTTACTTCATTAATTTGGGGGATCTGCGTGCTATTCATACAGAGCAGAGGGCAAGTTTGTCTGTTAAGGGTAAACGTTATGTGTTTACACTTTTGTTCGTTTATTTTGATACGCCAGTCAGATAGCCACTTCTCGACTACCACGAGGTGGTTGGCGAGTTGGGTTGTTGAACGGACTGGGCATCTGGAGCGGCTAAGGATCGCAGTGTCGTCGGCGAAGGTGGATGTTGTTAGTCGGTCGCTCGTGGGAATATCTGCTGTGTAGAGGACGAATAAAGTTGGCCCAAGTGCGCTACCTTGTGGGACCCCAGCTTCGATAGTGTAGCTGTCGGAAATTGTTGTGTTACATCTTACTGCGAAGGCTCTATTGTAGAGGTAGGATTCAAGGAGTTTATGAGTGTACCCGGCCAAGTGTGTTTTAATTTTATGCATGAGACCTTTGAGCCAGACGCGGTCGAATGCTTGAGATTCGTCGAGGAATATCGCGCAGCAATATTCCCTATGTTCGAAGGCTGTGCGAATTTCTGATGTTATTCTGTTTACTTGCTCTATAGTTCCGTGTTTTTCTCTGAAGCCAAATTGATGGGCTGGGATAATGTTGTGGGCTCCCATATATGGTATTATGCGCGTTAGAAGGCATTTTTCGAATAATTTGGTCAGGCATGATAATAAACTTATTGGTCTGTAAGATGACGGAATCGTGTGATCTTTTCCGGGCTTCGGTATCATTATAATAATTGATTTTTTCCATTTCCTTGGATAGTAGCCGAGACTTATGATTCCATTGAAGAGTTTACAGATGACCTCAATAGCACAGTACGGAAGCTCCATTATCATTTTTGTAGTTATTAGGTCACCGCCTGGAGCCTTTTTTTTTAGCTCCCTGATGACTTTTGTGATCTCGTTCGGCTAAAATGTAGTTGGCGTGGATTCAGTTTCGAGGTGGATTTGCGGAGAAACATAATCATTAGCTGCGGGGTTCGGCTGGAAGACGCCTCTGAGATGTAAGGCAAATGATTCGGCTCTATCTTTGTCGCTGCGGGCCCAGCACCCTGAGGAATTCCTTATAGGGGTGACGGTTTGAATTGGAGAGCTTAGATTTGGGTGAGCCCTCCACAAGGGATGCTTTGTACTAGTTGGCGAGAGTTTTCCAATATATTTAAGTTGTTCATTTTCAGCTTCTTGCTTCAGGCCCGGTTTAGATTGCGGGTGGCTTCAGTAAGACGTTGCTTTGAGCATGGCGATCTGCTTGTTTGCCACGCTCGTCGCAGACGCCTCTTTCCCTGAACCAGCTGTTCGATTTGCGTTACATATGACACCAGTGTGGCTCCCAATGTTGCCTTAAACACAAATTGAGAGTGATAAAGTGGCTTCTTCTTCATGTAGACCATCAATGGAGTGAACAGGTGGCCAGTCGCAGTTTTCTGCAATATGCTTGATATGTCAGCATTGAATGCGTACATTGCGTATACGAAGCTGAATCCTCTGTGGAATATTCACAAGAAGGACTTCCGCAGGCGACTTTTCTTAGTGGAATTGGGCAGTGCACTTGTGTCACCAACTATTGACCTACTGGAGAGGACCCCCAGAGGGGAAGGAGCCATGGCAGTGGTGAATGAAATGAGGGGAATTTGACAGGAGCCGTCAACATCCTGGTGACGCACCACCAGGTTAAAAAAAAAGTTAAAAAAAATAAACACTAAAAAATAAAATAATAATAATAAAACATATTTTTAGCAAAAAAACCAAAAAACAAATTTTTTTTTGTGCTGTTTTTCGACAATTTTTGTCTTGTGTCAAATTGACACAAGGGACAGATTAATTACGTTTCGTGTTGCCACGCCCCCAAGCCTCCTAGAAAAAAAATTCTTCTTGATTTTGAAATTTCGTCAAAATTCAGTGAGCCAAAATTGTATTAAAATGTCTTTGCAACTAATGACCGAAAAATCGATTTAAAAATCAAAATTGTGTCAAATTGACACAAGGGACGGATGCGTGTTAATAAACATCCATACGTCAAAATAATACAATTCTTAAGATGCAATTGTTATAAATGAGAATGGCGTTATTATTCGGGCGTAACACACACACACAAAATTTATAAATTCATGCTCATTTCTGAACGATTAACTCGAGTACTGCGCGATCAATCCCTGCGCAACACACATACAAATCAAAACGTTCATGCTCTGTTCGGGACTACGCACTCTAAGCTACGATCATTCTCTTTACTCGTTCGCGGTATGAGCGACAGAGTCCTCCTTATGCATCTCATCCTCTTCCTCCTCCTTCTCCTCTATAGCTGATTGAGAATAAAATATATCGTCATCATCATCATCATGATCATAATCATTCCCCCAATCATATGATTTGTGCACATCATTATATTTAGGAGTTGAGTTTTGTTTATTTATCTCGTGAAATGAAAGTTTCCTCTTGTTTTGTGGTGTATCAATGTCTAATGAAGAATATTTTTGTTTAGTTTTTATTTCAGTCTTTATATTTTTATAATCCTTAGGTAATATAATATATCATGTAGTTTTTTATTATCATTAAAAAGTTCATCTAATGGCTTAGTTATAGGTTTGAATGTTTCTTCGAATCCAATAATATTTTGAGTTTGATTTTGTTTTAATTCTGAAAATTTTTTCTTTAGAGCATTTCGACTTTTTGTCAATTGATTTAAAATTTGCTCATTCATTATGTTAAATTTTGAGAAACTAAATTTTGGAAGGAAGTGGATATTACTCCTTTGCGATTGAAAAATTTACTTGTATCAACCCGCCAGTAGGTATAAAAAACAGTTTTAGTTTTCAGTAATACTTTTATTCCACTTTCTTTGTACGAACTTGTGCACATCCGCTCGGTTCAGTAGTTCGCTTCTTACTGCCTGTCAGTGTCATTTTCATCAGGGAGTGGAACTTCGCTCCTCTCTGTGAGTGAGTGCATTAAACTGCTGCAGTGGGCTCCAATCTACAGTAGCCGCACAATCTTCCATTTCCTCTATCCAAAGATCAAAATTTGGAGAACGTGTGCCTGAAAACTGAGAAACGCTGCCTTCGACATCTTTTAAAGTAAAGCAAGATCTAGACTGTCTCTGTGCAACTTGGGTACATTGATAATCCTAGGAATTGAAGTATTTTTCTTACATCCCATTGTGTTTTTTACTGCTTTGCATGCTACTTTTATTGCATTCAATATGTCAAGCGGCTTATTCTTTTTCAATTCCTTGGTAGCATGCTTGATTATTGAAGCAAGGGATTTTTTTCATGTCTTCTTCTTCACTTGTTTTGTTCCCATTCCAAACTTTTTCTTAGCCTTTATCATGTTTGTTACAAAATAAGCTGCAGCTCTCTCTCCGATAATACTATCCTTTGCTTTTACTCGAACCCAAGCCTTATCAATTAAAACAGAGTCCGCTTTATGGCGATCACTCAAGTCCTTAATATTTGAGTACTCTATATCATGAATTCTACACGCTTCGTCTAACCCGTTAATTCCACGATCGCCTCTAGCTAATAGTTTCTCTAGCTTTGTACCAGGTTCACAGAAGTTATATCCAGGTAAATGATATTATAAAATAATATTATTTATGAGACCATTACCCTGCTTGACATTTGCTTTATGACTGTTTAAATTATAAAAACATTTAAACATTTTATAAGAACCACAATTATCAAAAGGTTGTCATTAAATGAAGTACTTATCGCAATATCATGCGTTTATTAAAGCAAAAATATCATAGTTAGAAATATTGAGGGTGGTGGGGAAGGAGAGAACAAACCTCCACGCCACAGCACTTTGTTACCGAATACAATTAGAGCCTTAATTGTCGGCCCTTCAAATTGTGGGAAAACTAATGTGATGTTAATTGATTGAAAGTCCAAATGGTCTCAAATTTAAAAATTTTTATGTATTTTCAAAAGTTTATTTCAACCTAAATATGAGTATTTAGAAAAACTTATCAAGCCAATACGAGGAATGGGATATTACACATTTTCATCCAATGACAGCATTATATCACCACCAGAAGCAAAAAGAATTCTATTATGATCTTCGACGATATTCCTGCTTTGACGAAGCAGGACAATATTAAAAGCTTTTTCTCTATCGGAAGACATATGAACATAGATTCATTCTACTTATCTCAAACTTATTCACATGTCGCCAAGCATTTACTACGAGATAACTGTAACTTTTTAGTGGTTTTCAACCAAGACATTTTAAACATGCGAAACATTTATAGAGATCATGTATGTGGTGATATGAGATTTGATTAATTTATGAATATTACAAGAAAGTGTTGGGAGACCAAGTTTGGATTTCTCATAATTTCTAATGATGCTGAAATTAATTCTGGGCGATATAGAAAAGGATTTGATCAATTTATTATATTATAAAATTAATATTTATATAACTATACTAAGATAATGAACAGTTCAAAATTAAGCTTCATAATGATTACATTGTTAACAATTAACTGAAATACTTCAGTTATAAGAGAAAACTTTTCCCATAGATTGAACTGAAACGGAATTATGAATGTGCTCTTATTGATTTCTATACATTCAATTCAATCCCAAATGTTGATACGAAAAACAATATATTTCATATAGGGAATAAAGTTATTGAAATACCAGTCTGCTCATATGAGCTTGATGTTATTATTAAATATATATTTAATAAGCTTATCGAATTACTATCGAATTACGCATTACTGATCAGAACGGAGATATACAGGGGTGCCATGCAAAACACTGTGGTTTTCATTTCCACAAAAAGGCATTTCCGCTAAACCAATTTCTCGGTGCCATACAACATCGAATAAGTTTTGTGTTTTTAGTTTTTTCACAAACCATTCGATATTGGCTGGCAGGTCAGCCATGTTGCCAGATGAAATCACGCATATATTTGATTAGCAAATATTTTATTTAAATTATTGTAAAATGGTAGGTTTTGGGTTATATTATTCTTTAAATAAATTTATTTAACTATTTTGATAATTTATTTAGTTTGTTTTTACTTTTATTTAAAAAAAAAGTTTAAAATATTGGCGCGAAAATAATAAAAGTTCCCAATATCGAATTTAGACTGCAAAATGTGGCATCACTGAACCCGAGTTCGAAATGTAGAATCACGTTTTGTGTTTTCAAAAACCCGAAAAATATTTGAGTGGAAGTGCTGTGGCACCGAGGAATCATTTTTCAGGGTTTTTGCAGCGGAAGTGGTTTCTGTGGCACCTCTGATAATAATACATTTCAAGTTCATGTTATTACGAAAAATGAAACTAACAGGGGTGCCATGGAAAACACTGTGGTTTTGATATCTCCAAAAAATCATTTCTGCTAAACCAATTTCTCGGTGACATACAACATCGAATAAGTTTGGGGTTTTTAGTTTTTTCATAAACCATACGATATTGGCTGCCAGGACTGCCATGTTGCCAGATGTAATCCCGCATGTGTTTGATTAGCAAATATTTTATTTAAATTATTATAAAATGGTAGATTTTGGGTTATTTTATTCTTTAAATAATGTGATTTAACCTATTTTGTGTGACCGACTAATTAGTTTCTGTTTTGTTTAATTGTATTTATTATATTTATTTTTAAGTTTATTATATATTATAATTACGTTTCACAATTATGTTTTTCATTTTAGTTCTATTCGTGTTCACTCTTGTCTTTTATTTCTAACTTCTTATTTCTCACACGTCTGCTCTTTTTTACTGCTTGTTACCAAGTGATCTGCTGCTCGCAGGCAGTTCTCTTTCAACCCCCGATATATGCCTTGCCTCTTTTTGAGAGAGCAAGCGGCTCTCTCAAAAATAGTGTGCCCAGAGCACATTAATCATAATTGGCCTGCTACATTTGTTAATTAATTTAGTTTTTGTTTTAAGCACAGTATCCAGACAGAAGAAAACTGTTGCAAAGCTGTGAGAGAGAGCGAGAGGCAAATAGTTTGAAACAGCTTGTTACCTAGGTCTGTTACCTTGTTACCTTGTTACCTTGTTACCTAAGTCTGTGCTTTAAGCTCAGTATCCAGCAAATAAAGTTGTCACGCAGCGCAAAAATGTTTATTCTTTTGAAGTGTGACCGCTCTTTCTACTCGTTGCTCGGCATTTTGTGAGGGCCAATGATGCAGTCATACTTTGTTGACAACCGGCAAAATTTGAAACAATACACACATTCATCTTTTTATGATTTGTTTTAGACTAATAATTGTCCCAAAGCTATTGACATGCGTTCCGGCGGCTGCGCCTGCCTTGGACTGCTCATAGTTCATGTCTACGGAGCTCGGATGATTGTATATGGGCTCTTTTAGGCATGGGTGGGTGTTCCGCTTAGGGAGAAACATATTGGAACCAGTGCCCATACCCAAGGAGGAGAAGCTGTCCTGTGCCAGTTTCATAACGAGATGCAAAAGTGGCCCATTTTTCCTTTCGATAGTCCTGCATACTTATTTTTAATTTTACTTTCTCGTCCCAGGTCTTTTAATGCAAATTCATATAATTTCCCAATTCCCAAAATATTGTATTTGCCTTTATTAAGTCAATTAGGACTGTATTCGCTCTTTTAATTCGACTTTTCCACGCATTTTTGTTCGTGGCGGGATCCATAGTTTGAAATATGTGAAGCGCAGAGCGAAAGGCAAACGTTGGAGACCGCGAAAAGAATAAAAATTTTATTCTTTTTCGCTACGCGTTATGGAAATACTAAATGCGCGCCCTCAAATAATCTCCTAAATCTTGCACCTTTCTAGTATTTTCAAACCTGTACTGGATACCACCCTTTGAAACAGACCTAGGTAACAAGCTGTTTCAAACTATTTGCCTCTCGCTCTCTCTCACTGCTTTGCAACAGTTTTCTTCTCTCTGGATACCGTGCTTTACTTTTATTTAAACAAAAATTTAAAATGTTGGCGCGAAAATAAATAAAAGTAGCTAGACAGCTCTAGTCGCTGCCTGTCGACTGTCTGGCAACGCTTCATAAATTAAATCAGCTGTCATTCAACAAAAGTCGACAAAATCAGGTGTAAAGTTTATTTAACTTAAATAAAATGCCTCTAGCTCAATTAATGGTCATCGAACACCTCCGACGGGAGAAGCTCAAAACAGGGACAATTCAACGTAGGATTTTGAGATGCGCATCTGACCCATTTTCCCAATCAGACGCAACGTATGTCGTTTTTCATTTTTCTTAACCCACAACTAATTTATTTTAGTTTAAATTACAGCTTTCTGTATAACTACAGGGTGGAAAAAGTAACTTTTGAGATGATCCTTAATATGATTAAGGATGAAATGAAGAGTACTACAATTGCCCCTGTACTGGAATTAGCTACAGTATTGCGATTTTTAGGTATTGGGTCGTTTCAAAGAGCAATAGGAAAAGATGTTGATCTGTCCTTGTCAAGGCAATCGGTTGGACGAATTCTTTGGCAAGTACTTCCACTACTTGAGAGAATTCTTTGTCCCCGATTCATAAATTTAAAGAGAACAGAAAATATGCTTATGGAATGCAAAAGGCATTTTTATTCAAAGTTTGGAATACCAGGAGTAGTGGGCTGCATCGATGGGACCCACTTCAAAATAATGAAGCCTGGCCGTGCAGAATCAATTTATTTTAATCGAAAAGGTTATTTTAGTATCAATGCTATGTTAGTAAGTACTGTATTTTAAATGTGTACTTTTACATGTGTAGAGGTGGTTTGTTAAGTTTGTGTCCCAGGTTGTGTATTAGTTTAATTCTTTGTTCAAAATTTGTATAATAAATTCTTATTAATTATGAAGTGTTTATTCAATTTTACGACAAGTTCTGAAATACGAGATGAAATAGCAGATTCTTTATAAATTAAATAAAATAAAAAGTTAAAAAAGTTTGTTATTATTTATTTCCGTTTTTTTCTATCGCAACAGCTATTCTTTCTAATAGAACATTTGTTTTTTTCGCTCTTCGGTCATTTTAAACAGCTCTTCCTTTATATCCTTAAACACAGAATTTTCTTCGATTACCAATTTTTCGAAATTGTTTCCCTTGAGATAGCTGAAATTTTTATCCATCTTTGTTTTTTTTGGAGTAGGTTCTAAAACAACAAAACAAGATTATTAAATAGCTTTTAAGAGATAATTTACAATAATAATAATATGCATACCATCGACTTCCACTATCTCCACATTCTCCTTGCCTTCAACGACTTCTTGCAAACCAAATGTTTTGACGCCTGCAATTCCTTCAACCGCCTCATACATATTGCAAATCTGTGCAATTTCTTCTTCAATGGCGGTCAGCGGCACCTGCCTAAGAGGCCCACCTCCGGTTGCTCGTCTCTCCTTGTTATTGTTGGCAATTTTTTTTGTAATAGCAATTTTCCAATCTTTCCATACCTGTAATAACAAAGTTTAATGTTTTAACTACTTACAATTTTCCACTCTTCCGCAGTTTTAATTGGGGGGCCCATGGCGTTGAGTTCTGTTGTCAAGTCCTCCCACTGTGTCGCAACAGCCACCCTGTCCCCTTTAGTGAAATTGCGGGCAACATCTTCGTGTTTCCGCATAAACTCCAAAATGGCAACGTCTTGAGAGAATTTTCGATGTTTTCCCCTGGGAAAACATTCAAAATTAATAAAATTTACAAAAAAAAGCACAATTTTACTTACATTTTCCGCGTTGTTTTGATTGCTCACGAATTTCCTTTATCAGCTGATGAGTGGCCTTGCCACCCTGGTAGATGTAAAACTTCTGACAAATGGTTTCACAAATTGCACAATAAATAAACGATTTTCACAATAAAACTTGCTTGATTTAAGTAAATTTTTGTTTTCTTAATTCTTAGTTATAAAAAACATTCTTTTTTTCTATATACATTTCTTTTAATTCCCAATATCGTTTTCTGAGTACAAAATGTGGCATCACTGAACCCGAGTTCGAAATTTAGAATCCATCAATGTGGTAGCATCGAAAATGACATCTCGTTTAGCGTTTTCACAGCCCGAAAAATATTTGAGTGGAAGTGCTGTGACACCGAGAAATCATTTTTCAGGGTTTTTGCAGCGGAAGTGGTTTCTGTGGCACCCCTGTATATATTTTAATCATGATCGATAAATTGGTCAGCTATTTGGATTTAATAAACGAAAATTACGACCATAATGATGAAATTTACAAATCCTATAAATATTTTAAATGTAAATTCGATTAGATTGGAATGCAACATTATTAGACCAAATAATGTATTACATGATTTTGGAATAAATGTGCCACCTGGATACTCATTCCTCTATTCTCTTCATTGTGAACGGTTGTGTTTTTGTTTTGCGCTCCGAATATTGTGTTGTTTTTCTTTTTAAACCACCGGGGTTTTATAAAAATCATCACAAAACTTCTCACTTAATTTCAGCCGTTTGCTACCGCGTGTGCATGAGCTTTTTTCGTGTTTAATTTGTATTTAATTACACTTTTAGTTTTTTTGTTAAGACGCTATTTCCTTATCGCTCTCACAATCCCCCTCACCCGCGTTGACGGTTCTCTTCTTTGCACAGTGGTCTAAGGTTTGTGGAAATGTCTTTTAATATTCAGGGGTGCCATTGAAAACACTGTGGTTTTGATTTCCCCAAAAAGGCATTTCCGCTAAACCAATTTCTCGGTGCCATACAACATCGAATAAGTTTTGTGTTTTTAGTTTTTTCACAAACCATTCGAAATGGCTGGCAGGGTTGCCTTGATGAAATCACCCATGTGTTTTAACAAACATTTTTTTTAAATGACTGTAAAATGGTAGGTTTTGGGTTATTTTATTCTTTAAATTGTTAATTAATTTAGTTTTTTTTTACTTTTATTTAAAAAAAAAGTTTAAAATGTTGGCGCGAAAATAAATAAAACTAGCTAGACAGCTCTACTAAACCCGACTTCAAAATTTCGAATCTATTGATGTGGTAGGCATCGAAATTGACGTCAAGTTGTGTGTGTTCAAAGACCCGAAAAATATTTGAGTGGAAGTGCTGTGGCACCGAGAAATCATTTTTCAGGGTTTTTGCAGCGGAAGTGGTTTCTGTGGCACCCCTGATTGTCTGCGGAATTAAAAACTGCCAAAAAACCGTTTTGGCAGACCAACCAAGAGTATATTGCTGGCTTTGTGGTACGGTCGTACACGCTAAGTGTGTC
The DNA here is from genome assembly GCA_018903765.1 of Drosophila aff. chauvacae BK-2020. Lineage (NCBI taxonomy): Eukaryota > Metazoa > Arthropoda > Insecta > Diptera > Drosophilidae > Drosophila > Drosophila aff. chauvacae BK-2020. Next base: position 884,324 of record JAEIGO010000072.1, read on the forward strand.
GAGTTGTCGGGCCGTATTACGGATGCAATTTCCAGTAAAATGGGAATACATTATTGTTGCCAGTCCTGTCGAGAGGTTGAGAAGGAAATGAAATCCTTCATGCGGCAGACCAGAAACGGATTTAGTGAGCTCACGGTCAATTTTCGCAAAGCGAATGATCTGTTCACAGCGTTAGACGCTCAGTTTAATAGCGCAAAAAATCTGTTGCTGGTCGTCAGCAACTGTGTGAATCCCAGCAACCTACCATCGGGATCACCCCTTCGGCACAGGTGTCCCAAACTCGGACTCCGCAGACTGCCCAGGGCGAAAAAACATCCGGACTACCGGCTGTCGGTAACTTAGGGTTACCAAAGACCATTGCCTATATTCAAGGCAAAACCCAAGCCGAAAATGTAAAAGTGGAAAAGTTTAATTTTTCGTATGTCAGAAACATCTCGTCTTTCAAGATTAGCGTCTATCCGAATATCTTTGACACAATTTGCTCTGGAGACTTCTGGCCCGAGCACGTTGTAGTTAAAGAATTCGAGGCTAAAACAAAGAAAAAGCGGCCAGTGGGAGTACGCCTCCCTATACCGACACAAACCGCAAGGACCACCGCTAAGACCACCTCAACACCTTCAGTCCCAAACAACTAACCAATTCCTTCCAACTTTCCGTTCAGAATACTAGAGGCTTACGCAGAAAGTTCTCGAAATTGTATTCTGACAGTTTTTTCTTCGCATCCCAGGTAATTGTAGTTACCGAGACCTGGTTAAAGCCAGACATCCTTAGCTCTGAGAATTTCCCGGGTAAATATACAACTTACTGGGTTGACCGACTAGTCCAGCGTGGAGGTGGAGTTTTAATTACCGTTGACTCCTCCCTCATCTCAGAACGTGTTGCCCTTGACGATATCACCGATATCGAATTTATTTGTGTTAAACTTTCATTTCCAGGTAGTTTTATTTACAACACTTGCTCCTATGTTCCACCATCGGCTGAGGAGCCCATTTATTGAAAACACCTTGAGGCAATTCAGACCGTTTCCAACAGGCTTTCAGATCGAGATCAACTCGTAGCCCTGGGGCACTCCAATATACCTGGAGCTCGTTGGTCATCAAATGTCCTTCAGACTATGGCAAATTGGTACATGTGTACTGACATGGCAGCCGCCGTGGACATTTTGTACAGTGCCATGAACTCGTTCTTTTTATCCTGTGTTCCGTTAACCTAACCGTCTGTCTCTAGTAAACCACCTTGGTTTAATAAGGAGCTGACACATCTAAGAAATGTTAAGTCAAGGCTTTATAATAAATATAAACTTACTCGTTCTAAAACTGTCCTTTCTAACTGTCTCAGTGCTCGGTCGAAATTTACCGTGCTTAACGCTCGGTCTTCAACGCGTAAAGCCAGTTTATGCACTGGGTCCCGATGGAATACCGGGCTGTGTTTTCAAGTATTACGCCGAGGCTCTGTGTAACCCCCTTCTCAAACTATTTACCACTCTTTGGAAGCATCAGAATTTCCCCTTATTTGTAACGAATCATTTATTATTCCTCTCCATAAAAAAGGTAGCAAGTCGGATGCTGGTAACTACAGAGGAATCTCTAAGTTGTCGGCAATTCCAAAACTCTTTGAAAATATAATTACTTCTCACCTGCAGCACTTGTGCAGATCCGTAATTTCTCTATGTCAGCAAGGATTTATGAGACGAAGATCGCCCACTACAAATCTTTTGGAACTTACCTCATTTGTGATTAGGGGCTTCCAACGTAAATCTCAGACCGATGTGATTTATACGGACATTAGTAAAGCCTTTGACTCGGTTAATCATTTTCTTCTTATAAGGAAGCTCGATTTAATAGGGTTTCCTACCGATCTCCTTACTTGGCTTCAGAGTTATTTGAGTCACCGGACTCAAAAGGTTCTGTTCAAGAATTCTCTTTCCAACTCCCTCAATGTCACTTCTGGCGTCCAACAAGGCAGCCATCTTGGCCGCTTCCTTATCGGAAGATGTTATTGCCTTTATCCAAGGCAAAACTAGAGCTGAAAAAATACAAATAAAGGTGGAAAAATTCAAATTTTCTTATGTTAAAAAAAATGTTTAAAAATAAATGTCCCTAATGAACTCTTTGAAACAATATGCTCTACCAAATTCTGGCTGGAATATGTTGTCGTCAAAGAGTTTGGAGCTAAGAAAAAGAAACGGCGGCCCGTAGGAATAAGTCTTCCCAGGCCCGACCAGATCACTGCGCCCTCTACGACATCCGCTCCAAAAAACTAATCAATTCCCCCTCTATCTCCTATCAGAATGCAAGAGGCTTACGTAGTAAGTTTCCCATTTTGTATTCTGATAGTCTCTCGTTTGCATCCCTGGTTATTGTGTTCACAGAAACCTGGTTAAAGCCGGAGAGCTCAGTGAGCTCAGAAGTTTTCCCAGCTGTGTTCACAATATATCGGCTGGATCGGCCTATCAGACGTGGGGGTGGTGTCCTCATAGCGGTTGACTCCACTCTCGCGTCGGAATTAATAACTTTCGAGGAGTTCGATGTTGAATTCCTCTGTGTGAAGCTAACCATCAATTTATTCTTATTCTAATTCTATTTTCATTACCTGTTCATACATTCCTCCTTTGTCCGAACTTCCAATTTATTGGAACCATCTTTCCGCTATCCAAACGGTTTTCAACCGACTTTCAAATAAGTTCTTGGTGATTTTAATATCCCAGGGGCTTTTTGGTCCTCAAATTCTTCCTCTAATATACTTTTCACCTCCACACAGCATGATTTTATTGCTGGCTTGCTCGAAATTTCGCTGTCTCAAGTCAACCATGTACGAAATTCCCTAGAGCGCTTGCTTGATCTCTGTTTTGTCTCAGATCCGGCAAGAGTCAGTTTAGCCAGGGTGGCGCCGTTGACGCTTCCCGAAGATCCCTATCATCCGACTTTCGACGTGACTCTCGACATTGGGACTGACTTACAGAACATATCTGACTGTCCAGCCAAGAAAGTCCTTTGTTTTCGCAAAACGGACTTCGAACGGCTGAATAACTTTATATCAGATTTTAATTGGTCCGATTTATACATGACATGACACTGACATGTCAGTAGCCGTGGATATTTTTTACAGTGCCATAAATTCCTGTTTTACTGAGTTGAGTCATCTTAAAAACAGCAGCAGCGCCGCTACGCTTATATGCATATTTATATATATTAATTGTCGCAGAGCGACGGCGCTGGCGGAGGGGGTGTGTTGTAGGCACACATGGTAGCGATCAGCGTTTGGCCAGCGTGGGAATGCTGACTATGCAGTTATGTATGTTGCCCTCCAGTGGACGCTCATATTACGCGTGAACTTGGGCTGGACTTTTTATATACTTTTTATATACTATGTGTTCACGCCAGAAGGGCGCGAACTATTGAGCGGCAGTGTGAGCGGCCAGCGCTCGCGCTAAAGCTTTCGCTTCTCTCGCTATCCTCGCGCTCTCCCTCTTTTCCGCCAAGGGCAAGTTCACCACGCCGCGGTCTAGCGGCATTTCTATTGTTAGCTCTAAGTTAGTATTAAAACTGTGCAAATAAAGTGAAGTACAAATCGAAGCTTCCCCCCGCTGCCTTCTTACTTCGGGCCCCCAACAGCAACAACAACAGCACGGCAGCACCCCTGCCCATCCAACCAGCGACGACCACGACCACCACTCCAACGGCCGTCCGGACCTTTCGGCTTTATTCCGCCCACTCCAGTTCATGGTCCTTCGACTCCGGATCTCTCCTGATCCACCAGCGCCCCCAGCGGAAAAATCGAAAGATAAGTACGGCTTTTCTAATTCTAGTTCGTCCGTGGTCGCCATACTCTTTTTCCAGAGGCGTTTTTGTAATTCTTTCCGTCCATCCGAGACCGATTCCGAAAAGTGAAAGTGATATATATATTAAGTGCATTCGCCCAGCCGCAGTGAAGTTCTTTCTTTTTTTTAAAAGTGCAACAAGTGCTTTGCCAATATCGGCCCCCTACTTCGTTTCCCACTGCGATCCGGTGGTGTCAAAAGCATACATATATATATATCACATACACCCATCCATATTCAAGAAAAACGTCCGTCACTAAACTGCTGTTTTTTAATAAAATATCTAAACACAAAGTTAAGTTCCAAAAAGTGCATGAAAATTAATAAATTTTTAAAATTCTAAAAATTCATCCGCAGGAAATTAAATATATTTAATTTACCTACATAATTTACATACATAATTTACATACATAATATACATACATAAAATATACATACATACAAAAATAAAATTTATACCCCACCAAAAAATTATCGAGCTACTTAACCTATTTTGTGTCAAATATACAACTAATAAAAAATAAATAAAACATCCCATTTTTTGAACCCTTCGCTCCAGAAGTAAATAAAATATACATTTTATTCCACATACAAAAAAACACACAAACAAATATTGATTTTTTATTCCGCTCTTCTACATACATACATATTTGCCAGCTTTCCGCTATACAGATTCATACATACATATTTGCAGCGGAGCGCCAAACTCCGGCTTGTCCGCCTTCATATATATATATTTGCCAGCTTTCCGCTATACAGCTTCATACATACATATTTCCATACCTACATACATAGACTCGCCTAAGTTCGAGTTCTCTCGTCTCCTCTTTCTCCTCTTGTTCAGCCAGCAGGTGCAATCTATTCGGCACACATACAGACTGCACTGGCAAGAGCGGCGACACAGTGCCGACGAGAAAATACCCTCCACTCGAAACAAAAATATTTCCGAGAACAAAAATTTTAAAGGATTACAAATAAATTCTAAACATTTCACAACTGTTTATAGCCAAATTCCTTGGCTATTTTATAGCTACTCCAGAGAGTTTTGGCGGGGTTTTCCCACAAAAATTTTTAAGTATTTGTCGGGTTTCGGAAATACTAAACCGACAGTGGCAAATAATTTTTTATTTTAATATCGCTAAATTTCCCCCTTGTTTTCTAGCTACTTTTTGGAAATTTTTGGCGGGTTTTTCTCACTGAAATTTTAAACGAAAGATTTTGGGGTTCCTAAACACTAAAGCGAAATTTTCAAATAATTATTAATTACCGCCAAATTTTCCATATCGTTCCTAGCCATTTTTAGCTATTTTTTCGTATCAATTTTTGGCGGATTTGTTTTCAACAGAATTTGTTTACTTTTAAAATTTTTGTCCGTTTCCACACCACCCAAACAACCTAAATAATTCCCAATAATTATTTAATAATTCCCTCCGAATATTAGCTATTCCAGCTAGGTTTTTTTGGCGTGTTTTATATTTATGATTCGCATTTCTATACTGGTCAGCGGGTTCCTAAATTCGATTTGAAAGATTAACGCGCGCGCGCCAATCGATAAATGGTAATCCCGATAAAAGGGAAGATTCCACACCAACGGCGGGCACAATAAGTCTCGCCAAGCACTATATAAAGCGAGCGGCGAGCCCTCATATCCGCACTTAGCGTTCGACCGCTGCGAGGGGTTTGCATATCCCATTCATTTTTTTTGATAGCCAGGTCGTGTTATTTCCCAGATCTTTTTTGGCCAAATTTCCTGTATTCTATCTAGCGATTTTTTGGTCACTATTTTTGGCGGGATTTCATCAGAATTTGTTCTTTTAATTTTCGTCCGGTTCCACACCACCCAAAAAACCTAAATAATTTTCAATAATTATTTAATAATTCCCTCCGAACTTATTAGCTATTCCAGCTAGGTTTTTTTTTGGGCTTGTTTGTTCAGTTTATGTGTCAAATTTCTCCATTTTTGGCGAGTTCCTAAATTCAATCCACCCAGAGCCGAAGTGCTTGTTTGGCCGTTTCCCTCTTTCACTTTTCTTGGCGTGCAGGCCTCCGTGCCGTCATTTTTCCGAAGGGTATAACTGAGTATGCCCATAGAGGGAGACAAAAAAGCGACATCCGCGCTAGGAAAAGCAACCAAACTTAATCCACACTCTCCGCTACCCGCTCGCGCGAAGCCAGCCCCCAAGTCCGGTAGTCCCAAGGTTAGACCTCCGATTTCCACTAAAAAAGGGAGAGATCTACTCCAAAGATATTAATTTCTCGTCCGCTGACGAAAGCGTCCAGCGAGTCTTCACTGGCGAAAAAATCCGAAAATCCCTCTACAGTCAAGACTGATTTTCTAAGGGTGACTCGCTCTATCAGCAAAAAGATGGAATCCGCAGAGTTGCCAACGCCCGCAGCCGCTGCATTGGACAAATTCATTGCCGTCAGCGATCGCGTGAGCGTTCGAAGCCAAGATCAACACTCCTGATCAAGGTTCTCCTTCCCTACACACGTTAAATGTCCGTCTACAACAAGTGCGAGCCTTATGGGATAAAGTGGAAAGAGAATATGAAAAATGCTCTGACCTAATTGCCCGAGAAGGATCCCTCAGCACATTTCCCCTGCTGCAGTCCAAATATGACTACTGCTACTCCGTATATGAGTCATGCGCAGCAAAGATTGGCGAAAGTATCGAAAGGGCAACACCTCCAGTTGTTCAAACGACCTCCCAGCCGCTAATTTCATCAGGGTGCCGCTTACCTCCTTGCGACACTGAAATCTTCGATGGCGACTACCTCCGATGGCCCACTTTCCGGGACCTATTCACGGCAGTTTATGTTAATAACCCTAGGCTGACACCGGTCGAGAAGCTCTTTCACCTTCTCACAAAAACAAGCGGCGAGGCAAAGGCCATCGTGTCCAAGTCCCCTCTTACAAATGACGGGTTCGCTTCGGCGTGGGAAGCGCTTCACGATCGGTTCCAAAATAAACGACTTTTAGTCAACAGCCAACTCAAGCTCCTGTTCAACTTGAGTTCAATATCCCAAGAATCTGGTCATGCGCTCAAGGAGTTGCAGTCCACGATTCAAGGGTGTTTAACAGCGCTAGCCCATTCGCAGATATCCACTGACAACTGGGATTGTCTCCTAGTCTTCCTCTGCGCGAGCAAACTGCCTAAGGTGACCCTTTCTCTATGGGAACAGTCCCTTACGTCCAAATCCGAGATTCCGGCTTGGGAAGAAATGAACACCTTCCTGAGCGAAAGGTATCGGACATTGGAGGCCATCGAGGATATGAAACCGACTCAGGCAATTCCAAAAAAGCTTCAATCCTTCGAGACAAAGGTCAGCACCAAACAGAAAGGGTGTGACTTATGCTCCAAGGAGAACCATCCGGTAAGATTGTGCCCGCGCTTTCTCCAAATGTCAGTTGACGCGCGTTCCGGCTACATCAAAAAGAAGCAGCTATGCCTAAATTGTTTCGCCAGAGGCCATCAACTGCGTGACTGTACGAGCACACACAGTTGTTTCACGTGTAGAGGGAGGCATCATACGCTGCTGCATCGCAGCACCCCAAATTCCGCGAGTACGAGTTTCACAAGGAATGCAGGAATGCATCCGCCAGCACTTCCGAGGTGCAAAGTTTTTTCGTTTTGCGGCACTTCAGCGGTTCTGCTGAGCACGGCAATCATTGACGTGTGCCATTTGGGAACCAACTACCGAGCACGAGCTTTGATCGACTCTGGATCCGAGGCGACGTTCATTTCCGAACGTCTGTTCAACCTCATGAAGTTGCCATTCCGTAACATCCAGGCCCAAGTATCCGGGCTAAATCATTCCGTCTCTGAGAAGTCCTCGAAGCTGTGCAATTTCGGGATTCGCTCTCCGCATAAGCCGGGTCTACATTTAGACACCACGGCGTACGTCCTTCCGGAACTGGCAGGCAAACTGCCCTCCTATCCGATTCCCCGCAATTCTTTGAAGGACCTGCCCGCGCTCCGCTGGGCAGATCCTACCTTTTTTGAGAGCTCTCAAATTGACGTGTTGATCGGGGCTGACATTTTACCGTCCATAATGATGGAGGGTACCCGTCAAAATATTTGCGGCTCGCTCCTGGGCCAAGAAACGATTTTCGGGTGGGTGCTAACGGGGCCGATTTCCAATGGTAGTCCGACACGGGTCGCATCCTTCACGACTCAGGTGCACCAAATAAGGGACCCTGATTCGCTCGACTCGCTTCTCAGCAAGTTCTGGGAGGTGGAGGATCTACCAGTTAAGATGGTAAAAGAGTCCGATTCCTATTGCGAAAGGAACTTCCTCCAAACCACGAAGAAAGATGCAAGCGGGAGATACGTGGTGACGCTCCCGTTCCGTGACCCCGAGAATTCCGGATCCGATTTAGGATATTCAAGGTCCATTGCGTTAGCTCAGTTTCTTAGAAACGAGAACCGTTTACGAAGAGACTTTCCCCTAAAAGAGCAATATGACAGCGTGATCCAAGAATATCTGGATCTGAGTCATATGAAAGAGGTTCCGTCGACTCATGATTCTCCGACGTACCATCTTCCACACCACGCGGTATTTAAACCCGAAAGCACCACTACAAAACTTCGCGTTGTATTTAACGCTTCAAGTCCGTCGGCAAATGGGACCAGCTTAAATGATATCCTTCATGCTGCTCCGGTCCTACAATCCGGTCCTACAATCTTCAGTGCGGACATTACAAAAATGTACCGTCAGATCTGGGTCGATCCAAAGCATACACCCTTTCAGAGAATTCTGTTCCGAAATAAGGAAGGAGATATCCGCGATTTCGAGTTGAAAACCGTCACCTTCGGTGTCAACTGTGCCCCTTTCCTAGCCATTCGAGTACTGCAGCAGCTGGCAGAGGATGTCCAAATGTCATATCCAAAAGCCAGCCGCATCATTAAGCAGCACATGTACGTCGACGACGTTCTGGCAGGGGCAAATTCCGTGAGCGATGCCCAAAGCTCCATTCAAGAGTTGCAAGCAGCCCTAAGTTCCTCCGGGTTTCCGCTGAGAAAGTGGACCTCCAACCACAAGGGCGTACTGAAAGACGTCCCGGCCGAACACATCCTTCATTCCGAGTTCCTCGACATCGATGCCGAAAGCACAGCCAAGACGCTCGGTATTCGGTGGAGGGCCAAGTCCGACGAATTCTATTTCGTCCCTCCTGAAATAGCGTTGGAACCCTCCTATACTAAGCGAGAAGTTTTGTCCCAAATCGCGAGGTTGTTCGATCCTGCCGGGTGGCTCGCTCCGTTCATTATCCGTTCAAAAATATTTATGCAGGAGATATGATTGCAGGACTTGGGCTGGGACGATAAGCTCCCCACCGAGATGAGTCTCAGGTGGCAATCGTTCTTAGATGAGTATTCCGACCTCAACCAGATCCGCGTCCCGAGATGGGTCTGGTATCTGCCTGAGGTAACCATAGAGCATCACGGATTCTGCGATGCGTCTCAAAAAGCCTATGGAGCGGCTATCTACGTCCGCGTCGAGATAGGGCAAGAAGTCTTGACTCGTCTGCTTACAGCCAAGACACGAGTGGCTCCAGTGAAAACCGTGTCTCTTCCCCGGCTGGAGCTCTGTGGTGCCGTCTTGTTAACCGAAATGGTGACAGCAATCCTTCCGCATATGCCAACCGCCAGTTCAGATATCCGCTGCTGGACAGATTCCACTATTGTTCTAGCCTGGTTAAGGAAGCCTGCTTGCAACTGGTCCACATTTGTGGCCAACAGAGTTGCCAAGATCACTCAGGCGACACCAGTCGACTGTTGGGCACACGTTCGATCTGAACAAAACTCCGCCGATCTAGCCAGTCGAGGCGTATCCCTAAATGAATTGGCGGATAATCAACTCTGGTGGCACGGACCAGAGTGGCTGCAAGGGTCACGAGAGCTATGGCCAGTGCAAACCGATACGCCTCCAGTTACAGAGCTGGAGCAGCGCGCGGTCAAAGCGCATTTTGTCAAGGCCCCTTCTATCGACTTCCTCGAACGGTTTTCCAAACTGGACAAGGCGCTAAGAGTTCTAGCCTATGTTCGACGCTTCCTAAAAAGCTGCCGCAAGGGTTCGCTCTAGTCCAACTCACTAGTGAAGAAATCCGAGAGGCAGAAAGGACTCTGATCTCCATGGCGCCGCGCAGAGTATACGGCCAAGAGCTGAAGCATCTGGCAGAAAAAAGGCCTCTTCCAGTGGCGAGTCCGTTGTTGTACCTGTTTCCGTTCATTGACCGGCACGGCCTTTTAAGGGCCTGTGGCCGCCTCACTGCCTCCAAAGCCCTACAATATGATGAACGCCATCCGATCATTCTTCCCTACGACTGCAGACTGTCGCGCCTTCTCATCCAATTTACTCACCAGATTACTCTTCATGGCGGTAGTCAATTAATCGTACGCCTGATCCGATCGAAGTATTGGATTCCTAAAATCAAGAATCTGGTGAAGGCTGTGGTCAATCCGTGCAAGATTTGCACGATTTACAAGAAGAGACTGCAAACACAGCTGATGGGCGATCTTCCGACAGATAGAGTCTCTTTCTCGAGGGCCTTTACCTACACGGGCATCGACTATGCCGGCCCTTTCGAGATAAAGAATTATACAGGGAGAGCGTGTCTCATAACGAAGGGGTATGTTTGTGTGTTTGTGTGCTTTTCCACGAAGGCTATCCATTTGGAACCCACTTCCGACCTGACAACCGAAAAATTCCTAGCGGCCTTTGATCGTTTCGTAGCGAGGCGCGGTTGTCCTCAGCGGGTTCATTCCGATAACGGCAAGACCTTTGTGGGGGCAGCGACTTTGCTTTCCAGGGACTTCATCCAAGCCGTCAAAGAGTCTGTGACTGATGCATATAGCCATCAGGGACTCGTGTGGCGGTTCATCCCACCAGGGGCTCCACATATGGGGGGTCTATGGGAAGCGGGGGTGAAAAGTTTCAAAACCCTTTTCTATAAATCGACGTCCGCCCGCAAATATACATTTGAGGAGCTGGCGACGCTTCTCGCCAAGATCGAGGCCTGCCTCAATTCCAGACCCCTCTCCCCTATGTCTGAAGATCCCTCAGATTTGCTGGCCCTCACACCAGGCCATTTCCTTATCGGAGGGCCGTTGCTTTCCACGGCTGAGCCCGAGATAAAGGGCGACGCCAAGTCGATATTAAATCGATGGCAACACCTTAAGGCTCAACATCAGCAGTTTAGTGCACGGTGGAAAGAGGAGTATCTCAAAGAACTCCACAAACGTAGCAAATGGCATTTTCCGACCCGGAATCTCCAAGTCGACGATATGGTTGTCGTCAAAGAGGACAATCTACCGTCAAACGAATGGCGGCTCGGCAGAATAGTTTCTGTCTTTCCTGGAGCCGATGACCGCATCCGTGTCGTCGAGATCCGTACGTCTCGCGGCACAATTAAGCGCCCTGTCCACAAGGTCATTCTCCTGCCTGCGGATGACCGAGAGTCCTCCGTTCCGAGGGATTAGGGCTCCTCCCCCATTCCGGGGTCCAAAGTGTAGTCTGCCCATTCAAAACCCCGTTTCGTTTTGTTTCATCGACAGACAGCATCCTCCTCTTCACCATGGCTCCTCGTCCTCGTGCCACCAACTCCGCGGAGCGCAGACGTACTCGAGGTATTCAATCCTACCGCTGCCGAGTCTGCCCGGGAATCCATCCTCTTCGGAAGTGCAAGAGGTTCCATAAACTGAGCGCTGAAAAGCGCCTTCGAGCAGCACTTATTAACAAGTACTGCTCGAACTGCCTCGCCCATGAGCACTCAGGAGGAGTCTGCAGCAGCCAAGAAGGATGCAAGAAGTGCGGGCAGAACCACCACACCCTCCTCCACATGCACGAGGAACCCTGCTCCGCTCCAAAGGGATCCGTGCTGCCACCTCCGGCCCGCAAAGTGCGTCAGCCCGCTGCACCCCGTCCGGACGCGATGTCTATTTCGCGGTCTCCGTCGTCAGCCCCAGTCGCCAACGATCGCCCGCATCCGACAGTCTCCGTCCCGTCTCCGTCAGTGGCAATCCTGCCGACAGCCGTCGTCGTGCTTGACACGGGCGCGAAGACCTTCGAGGCTGGCGCCATGATCGACCCATGCATGGCAGTGAGCAGCATCGATCGGTCGTTGGCGGCTGCGTTCCGGCTGCCTACCACGCGGCAGGGAGACGACGAGGTTTGCTCGGTGACGCTCCGGTCCCGAGCAAACCACTTCCAGCTCGGGGTCGTCCTGAAGATTGACCCCAGCCTCAGAATCCGGACACCCATTCGAGCGCTGAGCGACGCAGTAAGGGCCAAGTTCAACGATATCCGTCTCGCGGACGAGCGCTTCCACCTGCCGGCAACCATCTCCCTCGTGTTGGGGTCAGACGTTTACGCCAAGCTGATCCAACCGGGGTTCCTGAAACTCGACGATGGGTTGCCCGTCGCTCAGAGCACGGTGTTCGGATGGACCGTATCCGGAGCTTGTTCGGAAGGATGAGTTCTTTGCCTACGCAAGGGGGGGGAGAATGTTCACGCCAGAAGGGCGCGAACTATTGAGCGGCAGTGTGAGCGGCCAGCGCTCGCGCTAAATCTTTCGCTTCTCTCGCTCTCCTCGCGCTCTCCCTCTTTTCCGCCAAGGGCAAGTTCACCACGCCGCGGTCTAGCGGCATTTCTATTGTTAGCTCTAAGTTAGTATTAAAACTGTGCAAATAAAGTGAAGTACAAATCGAAGCTTCCCCCCGCTGCCTTCTTACTTCGGGTCCCCAACAGCAACAACAACAGCACGGCAGCACCCCTGCCCATCCAACCAGCGACGACCACGACCACAACACTCCAACGGCCGTCCGGACCTTTCGGCTTTATTCCGCCCACTCCATTTCAACATCAATTTTCAAATATAGTTCTAAGTAGTCCTTAAGTGATTGACACTTGAAATGAGACCAGACTCTACTTGCGTGCGCATAATCAGCCTCTGTACATTCTGAATCATTTAAATGGCTATACAAATATCCGCTAGCTCCTTGATCCGGTCCCGAATTGGACCCTCATGATCCCCCCGCGTGATGAAGGACCCAAAGCGGCTGCGGAGTTCCTCCACGCTTCCGTGTTGGGCTAACCCGAACTCGGCAGCAAGAGCTATGAGCTCGTCCTTGCGGCGGTAACCGATCCAACGCACTCCCATGTTGATGTGAAAAATCCTTCCCGGAGAGCGCGTATGCAACTTGGAAATTAGTAACTTTATATCAATTTCTAAATTGTCGACGCGTAGGTAAATTGCTTTAACTTGCTTTATTCTTGATAATGCTAGGAACTTGTCGGTTCCAGACTTTTTAATTTTTCGGAAGCAAAAATTTGTTCCAGCGTTAACTTACGTCTTGGACAAATCAAAAGCAAAGCAGAAAGGTACAACTGAAACACTTCGACTGCAGCTGATTTTTGATTTTTGTCTTACTTTGACTGCGACTTCTGATTTGTTTAGAAGCAAAAGCAGAATAAAGTATTAATTTTTTTGTAAATCGCTCGCAGTCGCAGCAACAAAGATGTGACTTTTGCTAGGTTAGGTTAGGTTAAGGCGGTGATGGCCGACTCAAGAGAGCCGGTCCATCCACTTGAGCCTGAGGTGGCTCTTTGTGATGCCGCGTAGGCTTAGATCCCCCGTCCAGTGCAGGTTCTCATGGGCCGATAACGAATCCTTACGTGAGAGAGGCCCAACCCGATCCTTGGATGAATCGGGTTAACTGCCTCGGTGATGTCTCGCTTACTGCATACTGCAGTCTACGTCTGCTTAGGGCCGGACAGTGGCAGAGGAGGTGAAGGGCGGTCTCCTCCTCCTCCTCATCCATACAGCTTCTACAGAAGTCGTTATGGTGCACTGACAGCCTGGACGCATGTGTTCCAAGTAGCCAGTGACCAGTAAGAGCCCTGACGGCAAGGGCGCAGCTTTCCCTGCTTAATGAAAATAGCTCCAATGAGCGTTTCGCTGATCGGCGTGGCCAGATCATTCTAGCGTGGCGGCAGGTGATTAGGTTTTCCCATTTCCTGTCCGCGAGGAGGTGGAAGTACTCCTTACCGAGAAGTCTGCGAGTGGCCAAGGGCATGTCAACTGACTCCCTCTCCGGGAGAAGAGGGGAGGTTGTACCCTGCCGGGCCAGCTCATCGGCAGCGCAGTTGCCCTCGATGTCCCTATGTCCTGGGACCCATATGAGGTGGAGGTCGTACTGCTCCGCCATCTCGTGAAGAGATCTGCGGCAGGCGTTAATGGTCTTCGAGTTTGAAGAGATGGCTTCAAGTGACTTCAGGGCGGCCTGACTGTCAGAGAATATACATATGGGAGCTCTGACCCTGGTGGGGGGGAGCCGATCAATAGCTTCTTTGATGGCGTAAACCTCCGCCTGAAAGACGCTGCAGTGGTCGGGTAGCCTACAAGAGACGCTAACTCCCAGGTGCTCGGAGTATATACCTCCTCCCACCCGGCCGTCCAATTTTGAGCCATCCGTGTAAATGTGAAGGGACCGTAGAGGTCCAGGGGGTCCAAGGTTCCATTCCTCTCTATCGGGGATGTAAACCTGGAAGGGTGTGGTAGGGTGTTCAGCGGGGACACAGTAGTCTGTGTTTCCCTCAGTAAGGTGTGGGGCAGTGTCGAGATTCGTGTGCCCGAAACTCGAACGCCTCCACAGACCCGCGCCCTTCAGCCTCAGTGCCGAGAGTGACGCGGTCATCTCTCCCATTATTTCTATTGGGAGGATATCCAGGAGAACGTTGTGACGTTCAGTTTGCCTCGGGTAGTCAGTGTGGGGCCAGAGTCATCCAGGACATAGTGGTGCTAGAGAGGAATTCCCGACCCGAGTCCCAGTGATAACGCTCAGGGTTAACCTTAATTAGGCTTAGAAATATACGAAGTTTATTAAGTTTTATTAACAGAGTAATACGATTGGCTGCGACGATGTGGTTGCCGATGATCCACTGTAGTTGCCGGCGAGCGTCCACGTCCCGGGTCTCCGTGTAAGGGGGTTTCCTTGGCTGCTGGGGGCGAAACGTTGATACCGTGGGACGAAGCCGTCAGCAGAGTACGTAAGGGGGAATACCGTAGGACGGAGCCGTCAGCAAAGTTCGTCAGGTCAGTACCGCAGGACGAAGCCGTCAGCAGAGTACGTAAGGTTGATATAGCAGGACGAAGCCGTCAGCAGAGATACGTAGTATGGTTAAATAGGACGAGGCCGTCAGCAGAGATACGTAGTGTGGTTAAAATATTACGAGGCCGTCAGCAAGGATACGTAGTGTTGATATAGCAGGACGAATCCTTCAGCAGAGATACGTAGTATGGTTAAATAGGACGAGGCCGTCAGCAGAGATACGTAGTGTTGTTAAAGCAGGACGAAGCCGTCAGCAGGGATACGTAGTATGGTTAGATAGGACGAGGCCGTCAGCAAAGATACGTAGTGTTGTTAAAGCAGGACGAAGCCGTCAGCAGGGATACGTAGTATGGTTAGATAGGACGAGGCCGTCAGCAAAGATACGTAGTGTTGTTAAAGCAGGACGAAGCCGTCAGCAGGGATACGTAGTATGGTTAAATAGGACGAGGCCGTCAGCAAAGATACGTAGTGTTGATAAAGCAGGACGAAGCCGTCAGCAGGGATACGTAGTATGGTTGAATAGGACGAGGCCGTCAGCAAAGATACGTAGTGTTGATAAAGCAGGACGAAGCCGTCAGCAGAGATACTTAGTGTGGTTATAATCTTACTCCTCGTTACCGCTGGTTCCTAGTCCTTGGTTGCTGCTTGATTGCCGCTCACGAGAGACTTCCGTCTTGGTCGACGCCGACCACTGAATGAATAATCTGAGGCCAGCGGCCCGCTTTATATAGCGCTTGGCTGGTTTTGGTGTGCCCGCTCGGGCTGTGGGTTTGCCCGAATTAGTGTGGCCGGATGTTCGGTATTTGCCCGAATCAGTGTGGCCGGAGTTCGGGTTTGGGCGCGCGCGCGGGTTTTGTTCGAATTTGAACTTCTTTATCACTGGGTTGTTGTTTCTGGGACTTGGGGTTATGGGTTCGTATTATTTATTTACAGTTTATTATTATTATTTATTATCATAGATTATTATTATTATTTATTATTATAGAATATTATTATTATTTATTATTATTTTATTTCGTGTTATTATGGTGTCTTATTATTTATTTACAGATTGTTATTATTTGTTATTTGTTTATCGTTATTTATTATTTATTTAGCTTATTATGATTTAGTATTTAGTTATTTGTGCGCGCCCCGCGTCACAACGTCCAGAGCGTCTCCCGGGGTCGTGCGCAGGCCGCCTGTCATGCAGATCTCGGCCATGCGTTGGATTTTTCTAAACGTGCCCAGGCAGGTGGACCGCTTTAGAGCTGGCCACCAAATAGCCACCCCGTAGAGGAGTATTGGGCGAATAATAGCCGTGTACAGCCAACGGACAATTTTTGGGGTCATACCCCATTTTAACCCGATAGCCTTGCGGCAGGTATATAGCGCGATTGTAGCCTTTTTGGCCCTTTCATCCGTGTTAAGGGACCCACCGAATGTTGATCAATCCCCAGCTTAGTCAGTGCTGATGTGATTGAACCTGGAAGGATGTTGTTGAAAGCGCCCTCTATATCCAAGAAGGCGACGAGTGTGAACTCCTTTTCGTGGAGCGATTTTTCTATGATAGAGGAAAGCGAATGGAGTGCTGTCTCTGTCGATCTGCCCCTCCTATACGCGTGTTGTGATCCTGATAAGGATGATTGGGGAATATTAGTTCTGAGATGTAGACTGATAAGTCTCTCCAGCGTCTTGAGTAGAAATGAGGAGAGGCTTATCGGCCTGTAATCCTTAGGCGTGCAATGCGAACGCTTGCCTGCCTTGGGGATGAAAACAACTTTTGAGCGGAGCCATCCACTTGGAATGACCCCTGTGTCTAGAATAATCGAGAATATCAGGCGAAGCCAGGACGTGGAGCGCTCAGCTGCGTAGCTAAGCTGAGCAGGTATGATGCCGTCCACCCCTGGGGATTTGTATGGGCTAAAGCTGTTGATTGCCCATTTAATATTCCTATCACTGAGAAGGTATGCCATTTCAGACGGACCCCGCTATGTCGGGGGGTAAAGCGGGCTGCTCTGAGACGAGCTAGCAGGGAAGTGGGCATCCAGGAGAACTTCGAGAGTTTCCTGGCTGGAAATCGTCCAGCTAGAGGCTAGAGGCCTCTGAGTGGTCCTGGATTCCCGAGCAGAAGTCGGACCAGGCCCTCCTTTCTTAATTCCCTGTTGTATAGGGACAGGTTGGTTTTGTAGAGGCGCCACGATTCGTCTGTGTTGACGTTCTTGGCTAGGTTGAAGGACTGCCTCGCTGTCTTCTTGAGGCTGCCTAGTTCTTTGCACCACCACGGTGGCTTTTTCCCAGTGTCCCCCCCTTCCTACTTTGGGGGCAGGACCTATCTAGAGCCTTGCTACAAGCATCGGTAAAAGTCTTTACGAGGAGCTCCAGCCCCTCTGGACAGTAGTCCGAGTCGGTTGGGGCTGGAGGGGGTTTGAGGATCCTATTTAGTTGTTACCTGTATTTCTCCCAGTCGGTTCTCCGGGGGTTCCGAAAGGTAACTGGGTTGAACCTGTCGAAGCCTAGCGTGAACCAAATGTATCTGTGGTCAGAGAAAGAGTGCTTCTCCAGCACCCTCCATGACTTTAGGTTATCCCTAAGGGATTCAGATAGAAGGGTGTTATCCCAATACCTCCCTGCGATTTTTAATTATAAAGGTGGGTTCATTACCTGAGTTTCCCACCAGCAAGTTGGATGCAAGGATAAAATCAAAAAGAGACTCACCCCTGTCATTGGTGTTAGTGCTGCCCCACTGATGGTGGTGGGCGTTCGCGTCGCACCCGATGATGAGACCCAGGCCCAGTCTCCTACTGTCCTTGGTTACATGCTTCAGGGTTGGGGGGATGGGGTCCTGATCGTGCCCCAGGTATGCAGAGCATATCCGGAGGGAACCGTTTGGTCCCTCTAGACATGCGGTTATAATGTCTTCATTGCTGAAATTGGGAAGCAAGAAAAGAGTTAAGTCTTTCCTAGCGAGTATGCAGGCTCGCGATTTACCTGTTGTTACTGCTGCGTATAGCCTATAGCCGGCTGCCCTCAGCCCAAGGATTCTGTCGCCACAGATCCAGGGCTCCTGGATGAGGAAAGCGTCGGTGCCACCTTCTGACAGGTGGACTAAAAGAGCAGCGGAAGCTGCTTTACTGTGGTGGAGGTTGATCTGCAGGAACGTCAACGACATTCTGCTGCTTGACCTCCACCACAGTGATGTCGGCGTCCGAGGTCGGCTCGTCCAGCCCGTCCGCCTCCTCGGACATCCCGACGTCGCGCAAGCCCCTCGCGAGCTCGCTCTCCTCAGAGACGTACCCCTCCAGGATGTCCTCCTCGTCGGACAATCCTTCGGGCGCCTCCTCAATGCGAGGTCCCTCTTTTTTTTTTTTTTTTTTTTTTTTTTTTTGTAATAGGTTTATTGAAGTGGCTGTTTTTACACTAATAACTATAACAATTATTTTCAAAAACAATTTGTATATAGTGGTTCTTTACAATTAATTTAATGTGTCAATTTGTATGCTTCAGAGCAAACAGCTGCCCGAATTGTTAGCAAGATGGTTTAAAGGATTTTACGGCTCGGCAGTTGACCTAGGGTGACCTTCTTGAGCCTGCGTCTGGTCCGCGCAGTTGCAGCCCTTGCTAGCGGGTTGGGGTGGACTCGGAGTCTGGAACAGTGTCTCCTGGCGAAATCGTTGATTGTGTCACCAACCAGCGGGACATGGAGATCTCGGTGAATGTCAGCGATGCGGATATACCACTCTGCCTTGTATAAGCGAACGGCGAACGACTGTCCCCTCATTAAGAGTCAGGACAACCTGGCGCCTTGGACCAACGGCATCCTCAACCTTGGCTACTCGCCAATCAGATGAGGGGAGGTCGGGGTTGCTCAGCTGCAGAAGCTTGAGAATTTTCTCAGGCTCTACCGGCTTGTGCGTAAGCCACGCCCTGGCCCTTGGCTTGCTGGGGATCTTGTCCCAGTCTAGAGCCACGAGCTTCGCGCCTGGGAATACTTCTCCAAATCCCGCGATCGCTCTCTTGTAGAAGGTGACCGACGCTGCGTCTTCGCACGCGATCACCTTCACACCTCCTTGGTGCCAACCGGCATCCTCACAGCGGGGCAGTGCCCCAGTTCCTCCACGAACCTGTTGTGCAGCTCACCAACGATCCAGCGCCATCGGTCCCTCGGGATCTGTCCGTCACTGGAGCCCTCGTCCACCACTCCAATCAGGATCTTGCCCTTGGTCACCTCGGCGAAGGACCGCTGAGGCTGCACTCTGGAACGCTTTGGTTGCGGAGGTTGAACCTCTGTAGACCGCTGACGTTTAGTGCGTTATCTGCGTTGGCTTGCTGGGCACTGGGGGTAACCGCCTTTCCCGCCTTGACAGGCTGGAAATCTGGCAGTACGCCTTTCGCCAATTTTATAAGACCCGCTTGGTCCGGGTCCGCCTCCATGGCTGAGTTAGCCCGCGAAAGGATGAAGGCCGCTCTCCTCCGCTCATTGTATAGCGTCTTCTTCTTCCTTTCCTGCTGCTGCTGGGCCGAGCCTCCTGGGTTAGGTTTGCCTCTGGAGCCCCCTGCGGTCACGTCGAGGGACTTGCCCACGATCACACCGCTTGGTGGGCCCATTGGCTCACCCTTCCCAGGGACACCGGTCCCCGGATTAAGGCGCTCCGAGGAGCTCTCCTCTTCCTTCTTTAGCACTCGACCACTTAGCGTCTTCGAGTTCTTATCGAGGGGGGTTTCCCCTGCCGCCTTTGAGGTTTGACGGTCACCTAGGTTTTTTATATTTTTGTCGGATGAATTCATTTTTGTTCCCACGAGTATGCTGGGATGGGGATGGTCCGCCACGGTAGAGCCCGTATACCGTGGTAAGCCTAGTTAAAACTGATGGGTCGGCCGGTCCACCAGAGTCCTTTTGCTAACTCGACTGAAATTTTTTAAACACTGTTTTTTTTTTTATTAAATTTAACTTTGTCCGCTGCGTTTGCTTTGACAGAGTGGGGTACTATTTACTGCATAAACTCAATGGTACACGAGTTACCTCCCTCTAAGCGTAGGTTCGGGAGATTTGATGAGCAGTTCCTAGTTAAGGTGGATAGAACCGTTCCCAAGTAAACGTCCGTGGTTGTTAAGTTCTGAATTCTCAATGAATCTTATTTTATTTCCAAGCTTTTCATTTGCCTTCTACATTTGGTTTCTTATAATAATCTGCTGACCGGGCTAAAATGGAAGTGGAGCGGATGAATTTTAATGGGGCTGATGTTTGTTTGTTTCAGCACTTAATGTTATTTGATACGACCACTCGGCATTCCCGTGGTCGTACCAAAGTATTGCCGGACCTCCACTAGGTCTCCGGTTATCGAGGCGGCTTTGGCGGGGGACCGCCGAGGGTAAATGCTGAGGCGGTAACTCCTTCTCCCTCAGACTCAACTACCGACCATAGCGGGGGCATAGCTGCTGTTATCATAGCAGGTTCAGCGATGGCGGGAGTGAAGGTGGCGTGTGATACAACCTCTGGTTTGAAGATTGTTGTCTTTTTTGGGAAGCAAGACACGACGAATATTACTATCATCAGTACACCGAGCATCGTGTAGGCCTTTGCTCCGGAAAGCGTTGGGTACGCTGAGCGCTCGTGGACGTGGAGAAGTGTGTGGTGATCCTGGCCACACGACTGGCATCGGTCGTCACTGCGGCAAGATCCAGTGGAATGGTGATGGGCGAGGCAATTGGCGCAGTATTTCTTCTCGATGACTGCTTGGAGCCGTTTCTCCGCGCTAAGCCGAAGAAAACGGTGGCATTTCCGAAGAGGATGGTTCCCTTGGCAGACTCGGCATGGGTAGGATAGAATACCTCGGGAACGTCTGCATTTCATATCGGCGTATGGAACCCAGTAATTGGACGAATCTGGAGCAGTTGTCACCCGTGTGGAGAACGAAGAAATTCTTTGGATCGGATCAGAAGCAGTATCAGGAGCAGTCGGTGCACTGGAGGCGCAGTTGCTTGGATGCAACAAAGTGTGATGCCGACCGTGACACTTGAAGCACTTGTGGGCGCTTGTGCAATTACGGAGTTGATGACAGCTTGCAAAGCAATTTAAGCACAACCGCTTCTTCTGGATATAAGATGTACGATCCTCTGTCGTCATCTGAAGGAAGCGTGGACATAAACGCACTGGATGGATCTCTTTGGAACATACATCGCATCTTTTGGATATCGGAACGATCCTCGTACTGAAGGATTTCAGTACTCGTGGCGACACGTCGGAGGGTGTCGGTTCTGACGGATGGAGGCGCAACTTAGGAGGTTGGATAGAATCTATAGTTTCTAGAGTTCTATGGCGCTCAGTCAGGAATGAATCAAGTTCTTGCCACGTTGGAATTTCGGTTTTATTTGTTAAGGACTGCTCCCATAATGAGAGCGTCAGCTTTGGAAGCCTCGTGGAACACACATACACCAGGAGACAATCCCAATTATCCGTAGGAAGGCCGGATAAATTTAAGGATGTGAGGCAATTTTGAATTGTATTTTGCAGCTCTTTCAAGGCTGCCGAAGATTCCTGTGCAATGGACTGTATGTTTATTAACTTCTTCAGTTGGCTGTTCATCAGCGCTCGCTTGTTTTCGAAACGCTCAGATAGGTTTTTCCAGGCTGAGCGGAAACCATCGTTGGTGAGTGGCGAATTGGAAACTACGGAATGAGCTTCACCACTAGTCTTGGCATATAGATAGAACAACTTTTCAACAGGGGTCAGCGCAGGATTGTCTATATAGACCGCTGTGAAAAGGTCTCGGAAAGTCGCACGGAGGAAGCTGACAGCCAGACGGATAGGAAGTTTGGGGCGGAACGGGTTGGATTTGAGCTGTTTTAGAAACGATCGTCTCGATCTGTTCCATGATCTTTGCGGCACACCTTTCGTAAATAAAATAGGCATACTCGTATTTTGCCTTTAGAGTAGGTAAGGTGTCCGCCGTGCCCTCTACGCCAACTGAAATTTGCTCTGAACAAGTTTCGTAGTCTTTCTCGACCTTATCCCATATCGCTCGGACTTCGTCGAGATGGATTTGGCACGTGTACTTGGATGGTGTAGTAATGGCTCTGCTGGGGGTTGTTGCGGCTGAGAACTGGGTGGTTCTGACTTGAATTGAAAACGCAGAGACGAGGGTTGTGGTTTCTCCAAAGGATGGTCTTCAGCTTATATATGTGTATAAAAAAGGGTGCTCCAAAATCGTGTCTTCGTGTTCTTGTAGAAAAAGAGTAAGTGACAAAAAGAAAAGGTGTGGCCAGCGGTCCCTCATGGAAGAATACTCCCTTTTTCAATAGAGAGTGAGTGGATTCCCTTCTCCATTTAGGGACGCGTGGAACTGGCACACGGGAGCTGCTGTAAACATCCCGCCCGCCTTGCAATGCCACAGATTGCAAAAGAATCCGCGATGCATCAGTGGGTGTATGTTCCGGAGAGCATCCATCCTAGAACCGTGCTCTGTGCTACGATGCGCCCGTTCTGGCTGTGCATGACACCAGGTTGGATGAGCGTGGGATACACATCCGCACCCAGCACGACGGAGGTACCAGCCGGCCTGTGGAAACTGGGGTCCGACAGGATGAGGTTGGTGAACACTGTTTTGGCGGCGTCAGGCAGCTCTCGGGCAGGAGTCCGCATTCGCAGCTGCTCCTCGACGTGGAACACCACCTCAATCCGTGGCGTTTCTGTATGAATCGGGATGAGAGTGGCTCTACACACCCTCTCATCACCGACTCCCAGGATAGGGAGGGCCATGGCCTCGGCCAGCGATCCGTCAATGCGGCTCAAGGTTGAGCACGCATCGACCATAGCCCGCACATCGAAGCGCTTGTCCCCGATGTCGAACCGCAGATTGTTGGCCTTCGGCTCTGGCGTCTCGATGGGCCTGTCCGCGCTAGCAGACCGATCTCGCTTCTCCCGCCGATGGAGATGTAGCAAGGTGTGATGAGCGTCCCCACATACTCGGCAGCGTCACTCACTCCGGCACGAGCCTTCGGAATGCTGGTGCACCAAGCAGTTCGGGCAATATTTATTGATGAGGACCGAGGACGGAGCCGCCGTTCTGCATCTAGCCGGAGAAACCGCGAACACGTCCGAAGCGGATGAATCCCCTGACAGACTCGGCATCGGAACGATCGAGTTCCTCGAGAACATCTGTCGATGAGCTGGCGACGTTGGTTGCGATGGGACGGCATGGCTGGCGCAAAGAGATGAGAGAAGCAGAGATAAAAAGAACGACTGGAGGATAGAACAAAAAAATAATAATTAGTGGATACGCTTTACTCTCACAGTTGTGGACATTGAACGCATAGACTTTGGACATGTTTGTCTACGGGAAGGAAAACTAATTTGGAAATAGGCCGTTTGAGGATACCACGGACCGTGCGGACGTCTACGACGCGAACTTTGTCATCAGAGCCAGGATAAACCCTTTGAACACGCCCTAACCTCCATCCATACGATGGAACGTGGTCTTCCTTGTAATTACCATGTCGCCTTCGGACATATTCCTGGTTGGAATTTGCCACTTGGTCCTCTTATGGAACTCTTTCAGGTATTCAGCTTTCCATATCGATGCGAAAAGCTGGCCAAGGGCTTTGAGTCGCTGCCATCGGTTCAGGATAGAACTGGCTTCGCCGGCGGTGGGAGGTTCGCCGGGGACGAGTAGCGGTCCGCCTACCAGAAAATGTCCCGGAGTGAGAGCGAGGATATCCGACGGATCTTCTGACATCGCGGAAATTGGTCTGGAGTTGAGGCATGCCTCTATCCGACACAGCAGAGTGGATAACTCTTCAAGGGTATACTTAAAGTTACCTGTCGTCTTGTAGAAGTGAGTCTTGAAACTCTTGACTCCTGCTTCCCACAGGCCTTCTATATGGGGGGCGCCTGGAGGGTTGAAATGCCAGGATAGGCTCTGGTGACTAAATGATGAGGTAACCTTAACCGCAGTGATGAAATCTTCTGTGAGGGCCTTCTCCGCGCCCACAAAAGTCTTTCCGTTGTCAGAGTAAAGATGGAGAGGGCACCCTCTTCTGGCCGCGAACCTTGAGAAGGCTACGAGGAATTTCTCCGTGGTCAAGTCCGAAGTGGCTTCCAAATGGATGGCCTTCGTACTGAAGCACACGAAGACCCAGACATAGCCTTTCGTGATTCGACAGGCACGACCTGAATAGCTTTTGACATCAAACGGTCCCGTGAAGACGAGTCCTGTGTGTGTAAAGGGTCGCGAATAGGTCGCTCTGGACTGAGGTAGTTTATCCATTAGCTGAGACTGCACCTTCTTCCGGTGAATGACACACACCTTGCAGGTCGTGGTCACACGTTTGATCAGGTTCCGCAGCTTCGGAATCCAGTATCTCGTCCGGATGAGACGAACCATCAGCTGGTTTCCCCCGTGTATGGAGATACGGTGAGTAAATGTGACCAGAAGCTCAGCTAGTTTGGAATGGTACGCCAAAAGGATAGGATGACGTTCGTCGTAGGATAACGAGTCAGATGCAGTCAAACGACCGCATGACCTCATGATGCCGTCAGCATCCAGGAACGGATTAAGGTTGAGGATACAACTGGACGAGGGAAGCTGTCCTTTGGATTGCAGGATGTTGTATTCCTCTGGATAGTCGGCCCGTTGAGTTTGCCTAATAAGCACGAGTTGTATATGGGCGAGTTCTTTACTGCTTAAGTCTGTCTGCCATTGGCTGGCATCTGTATTTAGAGCAATCTCAGTCACTCGATTCGCTACGAAGGTGGTCCATTGACATGGTGGCTTGTTCAACCATGCCAACACAATGGTGGAATCAGTCCAGAAAAACGTCTCTATTCGACCGAACGGGATGTGAGGAAAAATTGCGGCCCACAGGTCAGCAAGAAGAACTGCACCACACAACTCTAAGCGCGGGAGTGAAACGGTTTTGACAGGGGCGACTTTAGTCTTTGACGTGAGCAGACTCGACGAAATGCCTCCGTCGTATTGGATGCGAACATAAATCGCTGCCCCATAGGCCTTCTGAGATGCATCACAGAAGCCGTGGATCTGAACTTGTGCTCCCGGTCGGAATTGTACCCACCGCGGGACGCGAACCTTGTGGAGGGAACTATGGCTGCGAAGGAAATCATGCCAGCGTTGCCGTAGCTCTGCAGGGAGAAACTCGTCCCATCCAATGCCGGCTAACCATATATCCTGCATTAGGATCTTGGCCTGGACTACAAATGGGGACAACCATCCAGCAGTCACCTGAGAGCAGGTGGTCTGAAGGAAGCGCCTTTAGAAGAGTTCGCTCATTTGCTGTCCACTTGCGGAGAGGAAATCCTGCGGAGCTCAGAGCTGTCCTCAACTCCTGAATGGCTAAAGTAGCCTCGACCTTCGTGTGCGCTCCTGCAAGCACATCGTCCACATACATATAATCTGAAATTATTCGAGACGCCCGTGGATACAGGGCGTGGACATCCTCGGACAGCTGCCGCAACATTCGTAAAGCTAGAAACGGGGCACAATTAACTCCAAACGTGACAGTCTGAAGCTCATAGTCTCTGATGTCCCCACGATCATCTCGAAAGAGAATTCTCTGAAAAGCGGTGTGTGCAGGGTGTAGGAGAATCTGCCTATACATCTTGGTGATATCGGCATTAAAGACATATTGGAATGTTCGTTTCTTTAGGATCTGGAGGGTGAGATCGGACTGAAGTACTGGCCCTGGATGCAGAATGTCATTCAGGCTGTTCCCCATTTGACGAAGGACTGGATGCGTTGAATACCACACGGACTTTTGTGGTAGTACTTTCGGGCTTGAACACCGCGTGGTGGGGAAGATAAAAATTCACCGTGTCCGTATTCGGAGGCACAGGCTTCATGTGGCCAAGATCTATGTACTCTTTGATCACTGAGTCATAGGTATCTTTGAGAATAGGATCCCTTTTCAGGCGAGTCTCATTCCTTAGGAATTGTGCGAGAGCGAATGATCTGGAATGCCCCAAGTTGATGTGCTCAGCATCCTTGAAGGGTAGGGATACTACATATTTCCCGTCCCGAGACCTAATAGTCGTTCGAGCGAAGTTTTCTTCGCACAAGTTATCAGACTCTTTTACCACTTTACATGGAAGATCCTCCACCTCCCAAAATTTTGTGAGAAGTGTCTCCATGGTAGGTTCCGATTCTATGGATATCTTTGTTGTGAAGGACGAAACCCTACTAGTGGCTGTAGAAACTGGGCCGTTTAAAATCCACCCGAAAATGGTCTCTTGCCCTAGCAGTGACCCACATAAGTTTGGCTTCAAGCCGGAGAGGAGGACAGACGGAAGAATATCCGCCCCTATTAGAAGGTCGATCTGGGAGGGCTGGAAAAACCGTGTATCAGCCAACGGAATATTGGGAAGTCTTCCGAGAATGGTGCGATCGATCGAACTCGTCGGCAGATTCCCGGCCAGATTGGGCAACACCAAAGCAGTCGTGTCTATCTTGAGCATCGGCTTCGCCGCCGTGCCCATCTGGAAATGACACATCCTTTGTGAGACACTGGTTTGGTTCAGCCCCGTGATTCTAGTTCTCACGGCCTGACAAGGAAGCTTGATTCGAGTTGCAAGCTTCTCGGAGATGAAGGTGCCCTCGGAGCCTGAGTCTATCAAAGCCCTTGCGGGAAAGTTTTCTCCCTGGTGACAGACTTGGACAATGGCCGTTCCTAAAACGATGCCCTGCCGATTGGAGGCGAAATGAACAGAAGTGTTCGCGATGGGCTGATCTGGATTATGAGCTGTGGGTTCCTGGGCTCCCTAGTATGTTGTGAGTTGGAAGTATGAAGTCGAACCTCTTCAATCGCTTCTAGCGTGCGATATCTCTCTTCGAGAAACGAATTCATCTCGTCCCAGGTAGGAATTTCGGACTTGTTGTTCAACGACTGCTCCCATAATGAGAGAGTGACTGTTGGCAACTTGGAAGAGCAGAAGAAAATCAGGATGCAATCCCAATTTTCTGTGGAGACACTGGAGTGTTCCATGGCAATCAAACACCCTTGAATCGTGCTCTGAAGATCCTTCAAGGCCGTTCCTGATTCGGTGCCTATTTTCGGGAGATTGAAAAGAACCTTCAACTGACTGTTTACTAAGAGTCGCTTGTTTTCAAAACGGTCTTGAAGTGCAGACCATGCGGATTGGAACCCAGAATTTGTAAGGGGGGACTTGCTAACAATGGCGTGAGCTTCGCCGCTAGTTTTGGCGTTTAAGTGGAATAATTTTTCCACTGGAGTCAGCCTGGAATTATCGATGTAGATCGCTGTGAATAGGTCCCCGGAAGGTGGGCCACCGCAGATAATCTCCAGTGAAGATTTCTGTGTCACATGGCGGAAGCCTGCAACCCTTCGAGAACGTCTCAACGGACGGATTAGAACTCCCCTGAGAACTGGGGGCGGACAGACGGGCAATCTGTTCGTTTAATTGGGAAGCACACCTCTCATAAACCAAGTAGCAATTCTCATATTTGCTCTGAAGCTGCCGAACGCTTTCGCCACTTCCTTCGTGAAGGGCTAGTCGGGAGACTGCTTCGTATTCCCGCTCAACCTTGTCCCAGAGGGACTGGATTTGGTCTAGGCGGATCTTTAGTGTAAAAGCATTGGGCTCGGCAGAGGACGAGGATGCCGCACAAATCTGGCTTTCAAATTTGCTAAGCCGGTCGCTGGTGGCTATAAAATCAAGCACCGCAGCGTCTAAGGGGGTTCTAGTTTTTGACCTCAAATTCCCAGCGGGTCCGGCCCTGCGTCCCTTGGGCTAGGATCCCGCTTCTGGCCTGCTTCAGACATCATAGTTGTTTGTGAAAAAGCGCAAAATTAACACCAAAAAAAGAAATAGAGGACAACCGTGTAACTGGTGACTTGATTCTTCCGAACAAATTGGCTGGAAAATGATGCTTGTAATTATTTTATTATTTATTGTTTATATACAAGGTTCAAGGATTTGCTGTAGGAATGGAATAGTAGACGTGTTAATCTCTGTACTCAAGCCAGTAAACCGATCCAAATATAGTTAACTAACGTCGAGATGCAAGTATACGAAAACGGTCGTTTGATCTGACGCAAAGTTTACTTTGCGGAAAACGTAGAACAAATATGCAGACCTGAGTACCGTCCGAAAAAATCCAGAATGTAGAAGTACCGTCCACCAGAAATGCGGAATGTAGGAAATGCGGGATGGTACTGATGTGAACTGACGGAAAACCGAAACAATACGGTGATTTTAGTACCGTCCGAAAAATTCAGAATGTAGTAGTACCATCCACCAGAAATGCGGAATGTAGGAAATGCGGGATGGTACTGATGTGAACTGACGGAAAACCGAAACAATACGGTGATTTTAGTACCGTCCGAAAAAATTCAGAATGTTGTAGTACCATCCACCAGATATGCGGAATGTAGGAAATGCGATCTGACGGAAAACCAAAACAATACGGTGATTTTAGTACCGTCAGAAAAAATTCAGAATGTAGTAGTACCATCCACCAGAAATGCGAAATATAGAAATGTAACGCAGTGTGAAGACACTGTTACTTTGGCCGAAGTAAATGTAGGAATATGTTTTTTTTTTTTTTTTTTTTTTTTTTTTTTTGTATTCGTGATTTATTTCCTACTAGTAACTAAACCTTATGCTACATACATTAACATACAAAAAAACATTAAGGGAAAAACGGTAGACTATAGACTAAGAGCTAGGGGCTTCGCGCGGTGCGGTACCGCCGCCTGGCATTGCTTCGCGTGCGCGGGGACCCCCTACTCCGTCTGCTCCTTCCGCCTTCTCTCCAGTGCCCTGAGAGTCTTCAGGACGTGCGCGGCAAAAATAGCTGCGAACACGTCCGAAGCGGATGAATCCCCTGACAGACTCGGCATCGGAACGATCGAGTTCCTCGAGAACATCTGTCGATGAGCTGGCGACGTTGGTTGCGATGGGACGGCATGGCTGGCGCAAAGAGATGAGAGAAGCAGAGATAAAAAGAACGACTGGAGGATAGAACAAAAAAATAATAATTAGTGGATACGCTTTACTCTCACAGTTGTGGACATTGAACGCATAGACTTTGGACATGTTTGTCTACGGGAAGGAAAACTAATTTGGAAATAGGCCGTTTGAGGATACCACGGACCGTGCGGACGTCTACGACGCGAACTTTGTCATCAGAGCCAGGATAAACCCTTTGAACACGCCCTAACCTCCATCCATACGATGGAACGTGGTCTTCCTTGTAATTACCATGTCGCCTTCGGACATATTCCTGGTTGGAATTTGCCACTTGGTCCTCTTATGGAACTCTTTCAGGTATTCAGCTTTCCATATCGATGCGAAAAGCTGGCCAAGGGCTTTGAGTCGCTGCCATCGGTTCAGGATAGAACTGGCTTCGCCGGCGGTGGGAGGTTCGCCGGGGACGAGTAGCGGTCCGCCTACCAGAAAATGTCCCGGAGTGAGAGCGAGGATATCCGACGGATCTTCTGACATCGCGGAAATTGGTCTGGAGTTGAGGCATGCCTCTATCCGACACAGCAGAGTGGATAACTCTTCAAGGGTATACTTAAAGTTACCTGTCGTCTTGTAGAAGTGAGTCTTGAAACTCTTGACTCCTGCTTCCCACAGGCCTCCTATATGGGGGCGCCTGGAGGGTTGAAATGCCAGGATAGGCTCTGGTGACTAAATGATGAGGTAACCTTAACCGCAGTGATGAAATCTTCTGTGAGGGCCTTCTCCGCGCCCACAAAAGTCTTTCCGTTGTCAGAGTAAAGATGGAGAGGGCACCCTCTTCTGGCCGCGAACCTTGAGAAGGCTACGAGGAATTTCTCCGTGGTCAAGTCCGAAGTGGCTTCCAAATGGATGGCCTTCGTACTGAAGCACACGAAGACCCAGACATAGCCTTTCGTGATTCGACAGGCACGACCTGAATAGCTTTTGACATCAAACGGTCCCGTGAAGACGAGTCCTTGTGTGTAGGGTCGCGAATAGGTCGCTCTGGACTGAGGTAGTTTATCCATTAGCTGAGACTGCACCTTCTTCCGGTGAATGACACACACCTTGCAGGTCGTGGTCACACGTTTGATCAGGTTCCGCAGCTTCGGAATCCAGTATCTCGTCCGGATGAGACGAACCATCAGCTGGTTTCCCCCGTGTATGGAGATACGGTGAGTAAATGACCAGAAGCTCAGCTAGTTTGGAATGGTACGCCAAAAGGATAGGATGACGTTCGTCGTAGGATAACGAGTCAGATGCAGTCAAACGACCGCATGACCTCATGATGCCGTCAGCATCCAGGAACGGATTAAGGTTGAGGATACAACTGGACGAGGGAAGCTGTCCTTTGGATTGCAGGATGTTGTATTCCTCTGGATAGTCGGCCCGTTGAGTTTGCCTAATAAGCACGAGTTGTATATGGGCGAGTTCTTTACTGCTTAAGTCTGTCTGCCATTGGCTGGCATCTGTATTTAGAGCAATCTCAGTCACTCGATTCGCTACGAAGGTGGTCCATTGACATGGTGGCTTGTTCAACCATGCCAACACAATGGTGGAATCAGTCCAGAAAAACGTCTCTATTCGACCGAACGGGATGTGAGGAAAAATTGCGGGCCCACAGGTCAGCAAGAAGAACTGCACCACACAACTCTAAGCGCGGGAGGAAACGGTTTTGACAGGGGCGACTTTAGTCTTTGACGTGAGCAGACTCGACGAAATGCCTCCGTCGTATTGGATGCGAACATAAATCGCTGCCCCATAGGCCTTCTGAGATGCATCACAGAAGCCGTGGATCTGAACTTGTGCTCCCGGTCGGAATTGTACCCACCGCGGGACGCGAACCTTGTGGAGGGAACTATGGCTGCGAAGGAAATCATGCCAGCGTTGCCGTAGCTCTGCAGGGAGAAACTCGTCCCATCCAATGCCGGCTAACCATATCCTGCATTAGGATCTTGGCCTGGACTACAAATGGGGACAACCATCCAGCAGTCACCTGAGAGCAGGTGGTCTGAAGGAAGCGCCTTTAGAAGAGTTCGCTCATTTGCTGTCCACTTGCGGGAGGAAATCCTGCGGAGCTCAGAGCTGTCCTCAACTCCTGAATGGCTAAAGTAGCCTCGACCTTCGTGTGCGCTCCTGCAAGCACATCGTCCACATACATATAATCTGAAATTATTCGAGACGCCCGTGGATACAGGGCGTGGACATCCTCGGACAGCTGCCGCAACATTCGTAAAGCTAGAAACGGGGCACAATTAACTCCAAACGTGACAGTCTGAAGCTCATAGTCTCTGATGTCCCCACGATCATCTCGAAAGAGAATTCTCTGAAAAGCGGTGTGTGCAGGGTGTAGGAGAATCTGCCTATACATCTTGGTGATATCGGCATTAAAGACATATTGGAATGTTCGTTTCTTTAGGATCTGGAGGGTGAGATCGGACTGAAGTACTGGCCCTGGATGCAGAATGTCATTCAGGCTGTTCCCCCATTTGACGAAGGACTGGATGCGTTGAATACCACACGGACTTTTGTGGTAGTACTTTCGGGCTTGAACACCGCGTGGTGGGGAAGATAAAAATTCACCGTGTCCGTATTCGGAGGCACAGGCTTCATGTGGCCAAGATCTATGTACTCTTTGATCACTGAGTCATAGGTATCTTTGAGAATAGGATCCCTTTTCAGGCGAGTCTCATTCCTTAGGAATTGTGCGAGAGCGAATGATCTGGAATGCCCCAAGTTGATGTGCTCAGCATCCTTGAAGGGTAGGGATACTACATATTTCCCGTCCCGAGACCTAATAGTCGTTCGAGCGAAGTTTTCTTCGCACAAGTTATCAGACTCTTTTACCACTTTACATGGAAGATCCTCCACCTCCCAAAATTTTGTGAGAAGTGTCTCCATGGTAGGTTCCGATTCTATGGATATCTTTGTTGTGAAGGACGAAACCCTACTAGTGGCTGTAGAAACTGGGCCGTTTAAAATCCACCCGAAAATGGTCTCTTGCCCTAGCAGTGACCCACATAAGTTTGGCTTCAAGCCGGAGAGGAGGACAGACGGAAGAATATCCGCCCCTATTAGAAGGTCGATCTGGGAGGGCTGGAAAAACCGTGTATCAGCCAACGGAATATTGGGAAGTCTTCCGAGAATGGTGCGATCGATCGAACTCGTCGGCAGATTCCCGGCCAGATTGGGCAACACCAAAGCAGTCGTGTCTATCTTGAGCATCGGCTTCGCCGCCGTGCCCATCTGGAAATGACACATCCTTTGTGAGACACTGGTTTGGTTCAGCCCCGTGATTCTAGTTCTCACGGCCTGACAAGGAAGCTTGATTCGAGTTGCAAGCTTCTCGGAGATGAAGGTGCCCTCGGAGCCTGAGTCTATCAAAGCCCTTGCGGGAAAGTTTTCTCCCTGGTGACAGACTTGGACAATGGCCGTTCCTAAAACGATGCCCTGCCGATTGGAGGCGAAATGAACAGAAGTGTTCGCGATGGGCTGATCTGGATTATGAGCTGTGGGTTCCTGGGCTCCCTAGTATGTTGTGAGTTGGAAGTATGAAGTCGAACCTCTTCAATCGCTTCTAGCGTGCGATATCTCTCTTCGAGAAACGAATTCATCTCGTCCCAGGTAGGAATTTCGGACTTGTTGTTCAACGACTGCTCCCATAATGAGAGAGTGACTGTTGGCAACTTGGAAGAGCAGAAGAAAATCAGGATGCAATCCCAATTTTCTGTGGAGACACTGGAGTGTTCCATGGCAATCAAACACCCTTGAATCGTGCTCTGAAGATCCTTCAAGGCCGTTCCTGATTCGGTGCCTATTTTCGGGAGATTGAAAAGAACCTTCAACTGACTGTTTACTAAGAGTCGCTTGTTTTCAAAACGGTCTTGAAGTGCAGACCATGCGGATTGGAACCCAGAATTTGTAAGGGGGACTTGCTAACAATGGCGTGAGCTTCGCCGCTAGTTTTGGCGTTTAAGTGGAATAATTTTTCCACTGGAGTCAGCCTGGAATTATCGATGTAGATCGCTGTGAATAGGTCCCCGGAAGGTGGGCCACCGCAGATAATCTCCAGTGAAGATTTCTGTGTCACATGGCGGAAGCCTGCAACCCTTCGAGAACGTCTCAACGGACGGATTAGAACTCCCCTGAGAACTGGGGGCGGACAGACGGGCAATCTGTTCGTTTAATTGGGAAGCACACCTCTCATAAACCAAGTAGCAATTCTCATATTTGCTCTGAAGCTGCCGAACGCTTTCGCCACTTCCTTCGTGAAGGGCTAGTCGGGAGACTGCTTCGTATTCCCCGCTCAACCTTGTCCCAGAGGGACTGGATTTGGTCTAGGCGGATCTTTAGTGTAAAAGCATTGGGCTCGGCAGAGGACGAGGATGCCGCACAAATCTGGCTTTCAAATTTGCTAAGCCGGTCGCTGGTGGCTATAAAATCAAGCACCGCAGCGTCTAAGGGGGTTCTAGTTTTTGACCTCAAATTCCCAGCGGGTCCGGCCCCTGCGTCCCTTGGGCTAGGATCCCGCTTCTGGCCTGCTTCAGACATCATAATAGTTGTTTGTGAAAAAGCGCAAAATTAACACCAAAAAAGAAATAGAGGACAACCGTGTAACTGGTGACTTGATTCTTCCGAACAAATTGGCTGGAAAATGATGCTTGTAATTATTTTATTATTTATTGTTTATATACAAGGTTCAAGGATTTGCTGTAGGAATGGAATAGTAGACGTGTTAATCTCTGTACTCAAGCCAGTAAACCGATCCAAATATAGTTAACTAACGTCGAGATGCAAGTATACGAAAACGGTCGTTTGATCTGACGCAAAGTTTACTTTGCGGAAACCGTAGAACAAATATGCAGACCTGAGTACCGTCCGAAAAAATCCAGAATGTAGAAGTACCGTCCACCAGAAATGCGGAATGTAGGAAATGCGGGATGGTACTGATGTGAACTGACGGAAAACCGAAACAATACGGTGATTTTAGTACCGTCCGAAAAAATTCAGAATGTAGTAGTACCATCCACCAGAAATGCGGAATGTAGGAAATGCGGGATGGTAATGATGTGAACTGACGGAAAACCGAAACATGAAATGCGGGATGGTACTGATGCGATCTGACGGAAAACCAAAACAATACGGTGATTTTAGTACCGTCAGAAAAAATTCAGAATGTAGTAGTACCATCCACCAGAAATGCGAAATATAGAAATGTAACGCAGTGTGAAGACACTGTTACTTTGGCCGAAGTAAATGTAGGAATATGTTTTTTTTTTTTTTTTTTTTTTTTTTTGTATTCGTGATTTATTTCCTACTAGTAACTAAACCTTATGCTACATACATTAACATACAAAAAAACATTAAGGGAAAAACGGTAGACTATAGACTAAGAGCTAGGGGCTTCGCGCGGTGCGGTACCGCCGCCTGGCATTGCTTCGCGTGCGCGGGGACCCCTACTCCGTCTGCTCCTTCCGCCTTCTCTCCAGTGCCCTGAGAGTCTTCAGGACGTGCGCGGCAAAAATAGCTGCCGCATCCCACAGCCTCTCATCCCTCAGCATCACCGGCACCAAAGAATCAGTGGTGATAGTGCATCCTGCCACTGCTTCTAGCTCCTGCCTCTCGAATCCGAACCTGCGGCACTCGAAGAGGACGTGTTGCGCGTCCTCCACGATGCCCGAGCCACACTCCGGGCACCAGTCCTCAGTCTCGTGGCCGAAGCGTTTTAGGTAGCTGCGGAAGCAGCCGTGCCCGCTGAGCGCCTGGGTTAGGTAAAAATCTACCTGCCCGTGGGGCCTCTGCACCCATTGCTCCAGGTCAGGGATGAGGGTGTGTGTCCATCGGCCCTTTGAAGAGGAGTCCCATCTGGCCTGCCAACTCTCCATGCTTCTCTTCCTAGCGTCAGCCTTAATCTCGGCTCTGGGCCGTAGCGCTGCCGCCCTGTCCTGCGTGGCAGAGAATAGATCGCTCCTTTCCCTTACCAGCTCGGTGAGCGGAACAAGCCCGGCGATGACCAGCGCCGCATCTTCCGATATGGTTCGAAACGCGCTTGCTACCCTGATGGCGCACAGCCTGTACGACGCCTCCACCCATGTAGCATGTAGCTCTTTACCTTGGCGGCTTTCGCCCACACCGGCGCCGCGTACAAGATCTGCGAGGACACTACTGACGTTAGCAGCCTCCTTGTTCCTTGCTTCGGGCCCCTCGTGTTCATCAGCATCCTGGATAACGCGCCTGTCGTCCCGCTGGCCTTTTTGTGGACGTACTCCAGGTGCTCCTTGAATGACAGACGCGTGTCAATGAGGACGCCAAGGTACTTTATCGCCCGCTGCGACTGAATCCTGGTCCCTCCGACCTGCACGGTTGCTGCCTCCACAACCTTCCGGCTCGAGATAAGGACGGCTTCCGTTTTGTGGGCCGCCAATTCTAGCCCAGCGATCGCTAGCCATGCCTCCACGGCTTGGATGGCCGCGTTGGCGCGACCCTCCACTGTAGCAAGCTCCTTGGCTACCACCACAATGGCGACGTCGTCTGCAAAGCCTACCAGGCTAGTGCTGGATGGCATTGGCAGTCTTAGCACCCCGTCGTACATGGCGTTCCAGAGCAGGGGTCCCAAAACGGAGCCCTGCGGGACTCCGGCTGAGACTTTGTATGCTCTGGTGCCCGTGCTCGTGTCAAACGTGAGGATGCGGTCGCTGAAGTAGCTCTGCGCTATCCTGAGCAGGTATCCCGGAATATTGAAGTTCCTAAGGGACTCCATCGTACGGCCCCAGTCTGCCGAGTTAAAGGCGTTCCTGATGTCCAGAGTGACCACCAGACAATAGGACTTGGTTCCACCTTTCCACCTGGCCCCTGCTATGGCTTCTTCTGCCAGCTTGGCGACCCTCGAGATGGCGTCCAGCGTTGACTTCCCTTCCGGAATCCATATTGATCCGGGGAGAGGCCACCAGCCGCTTCTATGGCTCCGCTCAGCCTGGTAGAGATCACCCGCTCAAAGACCTTCCCAATCGTGTCCAATAGGCATATTGGTCGATACGAGGATGCTTCTCTCTGGTGGCTTGCCAGGCTTTGGGAGTAGCAGCAGTCGCTGCCTTTTCCACCTATCGGGGAACGTCCTTCCAGGAGGCACTTGTTATATAGGCCGGCTACTTCTGGCGCCATCAGCGCCAGGGTCAGCTTTGTGGCTCTGTTTGGGATAGCGTCTGGTCCGGGTGCCTTCTTGGGTTTCAGCTTCCGGCCGGCCTGGAGAACCTCAGCTTCCGTGACCCGCTGTATGTCACCTATCTCCGTGCTGGCGAAGTTGGCGACCTGCCGACCGCTCGGGAACAGGGCACTGACTATCCCTTCCAGGGTTGCCGGGTCAGAAGGGGCCTTGCCACCCGCATTTAGTCTTTTGACTACCACTTTGTAGGCGCCCTCCCCATGGGTCGTCGTCGGCGGCATCGCACAGCTTGAGGAAGCATTCCCGCTTGCTGTCCCTGATGGCAGACTTCAGCTCCTTTCTTGCCGTTTTGTAGCGGTCGCTACACTCTGAGAGGCGCGGAGTGCCTTTAGCCCGCTGCAGAAGCCTTCTGTTGCGGAGGCAAGTGCGACGGAGGTCCGCTATCTCCTCACTCCACCAGTACACCGGAGAGTGGTGCTGACGGAACGTCCTCCTCGGTAGCATGCTCTGGTTGCACGCGTCTTCCATCGCTGCAGCCAGCTTGTTGGCCATTGCATTAGCCCCGTCTGCTTCGTTCGCCGAGAAACCATCCAGGGCGTGTGCAAACGCTTGCGGCCTGAAGGTGTCCTGTCTGAACGCCTTCCTGGGCAGCGGTGCGGTGCAACTCGGTCGGCCAGCTGGGTCTATCGTGCATTCGATGGCCTCGTAGTCGCTGGCGGTGTAGGCGTCGCTAATCCTCCAACGTGCATGGCGGGCCAGCGCGCTGCTGGCGAAGGTGAGGTCGATGATCGAGCTCGCCCCCGCTCTGCTGAATGTCTGCCGGGAGCCTTCATTCAGCAGGGCAACGTCGAGAGAGGCAAAGGCCTCCAACAAGGCTCGGCCTCTGGCATTGGTCCGAGGGGACCCCCATTCCACGGCCCAGGCGTTGAAGTCGCCACCGACCACAGCACGGCTCCTTCCGCGTACGTCGCTGCATAGCTCGTCCAGGATCCTGTTGAAAGACTCCAGCGAGAGGCTGGGTGCCAGATAGCAGCTGTACACCCAGATGCCTCCAACATTTGCTCGGACGAATCCCTCGGCCGACTTAATGTCCCGCATCTCCAGCGTCCCCAGTCCGCAGAGCCACAGGGCCGCCCTGCCAGAGCAGTCCGTTGCCCAGTCGCTGCTGCTGCCTACCCTGTAGGGTTCGCTGAGGACTGCCACCTCCGAGCCAAGCTCGCGAACCGTCTGCGCCAGGAGATCCTGCGCCGCTCTGCAGATTCAGGTTCAGCTGAATCCAACTGCATCTGGTTGCGTGGTTCCCGTTCCCGCTGCCAGCGGCTGGGCATCCTTTGCCGCCTGCCTGGTGCCTCGTGTCCTTCTCGCCGGCCGCTGAGCAAATGAAGCATGATGCCTCCTGCCTGCACTCTGCTGCCCTGTGCCCCGGCTTGCCGCATTTGATGCAGCAGCCGCTCCTGTCCACTGGGCTCTTGCAGTGGACTGCAATGTGCCCCAGTTACAGGCATCTGAAGCATCTCGGTGGGCCTAGCCTCTCACGGATCCTGTATATGGTCCACCCGATCCGAACTTCCCCACGGTGGAGGACAATTTTGCCCAAGGAGACCGGCAGACTAATTACCGCCGATTGGGTCTCAGCGTATCCACGCCGCATGCTTCGCACCTTCACCCGGTCCGCCTCGAATTTTAATTGGGCCGCGATGGCGGCGCAGACTTCCTGCTTCGACGTAATGGAGTCGATGTTCCGGATCTCTAGGACTAGCACCTTCGAGTCCTCCGTCGTGCTGCGCACTGACGCTGCATCGCCTAGCACCTTTTCGATGCACTCCTTCATGGATTCAGCGCTCTCGGCGCTGCCTTTGGCCACTTCGAGGAGCAGGTTTCCGTTGGCGGTGCGGCGAACTTTGGAAACGCTGCACCCCAGGTCCGATAGCTGCTTGTCATCCCTCCTTGTGACTATGGCGAGCACTTCGCTGTAGGATTTCCCACGCGCCTGCACGATAACGGCGTCGGGACGAGTACGCCGCGCTGCCCTAGGTTTTTTAGCGACCACCCTCCCGGGCTGCCACTTGGGGTTTGGCTCGCGGCCTCTTGGACGCTTTCCCGCTTTTCCGCTGCGGAGCACGGTTAGTTGGGGCCTCCGTCGCGGATGAACCCTGCTCGAGCTGCTGGCTTAACCTCCGCCAGGGCTCCGTTTGAGCTGCAGCCTCCCTCTTCCAAACCGTAAGCATCTGCTGCGCTTTATCCACGCTCTGCGTGCTCTGATCGCACTTGGAGCACGATGTGGCAGCGACCTGTCTCTCCAGGCTGCCGCCGTCGCCCTTGGCGGCCGCTAGGCTTGCACTGAGGATACTAGCGTGTAGTGCCGTCATCTTGGTAAACATCTCCCTCGTGGCGATGGTGATGTGGCGCAAGGACCTGTCCATCATTTTGGCTGCCACCTCCTGCAGCATGCTCCCCAGCTCCTGGAGCTCCTCCAGACACGCTGCCTCCCTAGATGCCTTGCTCTTTTTTGCCGGCGTCGTTCTCTGCGAACTAGCCGGGCTGGCTGAGTCTCGCGACCTCTTGGGAGTAGGCGTTGAGCCCTTTTCCGAGGCCTGCATATCCTCCAGCGTTCCGCGCAGTGGGGGCGATCGGGAGAGCTTGCTGCTCCTCCTAAACGCCGCTTCGACCTCTTCCCTCGGTTGGCATGGCGACCTCTCTAGTGCCGACCCGCACGCGAAGGGGTTTCCCTCGTCCATAGCCGGCTTAACGGCCTGCACAGGGCTCCCACGTTGGCTAAGGATTTCCCCCTAGCTTTACGACGGGGGTTATACCGCCCCTTCTCGGTCCCCGACGTCCCTTGTTTGGAACACCGCCAAAAGCGGGGGATCGGGAGTTGGTCGGGACCGTGACGTTTTCCCGCTTGCCAGCTGCGCAGCCGTGCACGGCGTCTGGGATATTAATATAAATATTTAAATATTTAAATATTTAAATAAATTTTTAAAATCTCGCTGGGGCGGGAAAGCTTGCCCTCGCTCGTTTTACAACACTAGTAAAAGGTTGTGCTTGTTACTAAGCCCCTCCGCCGACGTTGTACAACACTGTGATCCAGATGCGATCAGCTGTGTTTACGTGCCAAAACAACGCGGGGAAAAGGCTTGTGGAAGGTCGACAGGAGGAAAAGAAAAGTGGAAAGTGGAAAGTGAATCTGAGAGCGAGGGGAGGGGAGAGAGTTTCCCCTTCCCTTGCCTTAAGGCCCCTGTGATGGAGCAAGTGCCCCGGCCTTCGGTGACCGGAAGGTCTGCCGGGTTGATCCAGTGGCAGAGCAGGTACGTACCAGCGACCCGAGGTGTCTCCACTGAACTGCAAGTCTTTCACTTTCACTGTAAGTCAACTTCCAATGTAGGAATATGTAAATGTGTATGTGTGTATGTTTATGTATGTTTATATGTTTATATGTTTATGTATGTTTATATGTTTATATGTTTATGTATGTTTATATGTTTATATGTTTATGTATGTTTATATGTTTATATGTTTATATGTTTATATGTTTATGTATGTTTATATGTTTATATGTTTATGTATGTTTATGTATGTTTATGTATGTTTATATGTTTATATGTTTATATGTTTATATGTTTATATGTTTATATGTTTATATGTTTATATGTTTATATGTTTATATGTTTATATGTTTATATGTTTATATGTTTATATGTTTATATGTTTATATGTTTATATGTTTATATGTTTATATGTTTATATGTTTATATGTTTATATGTTTATATGTTTATATGTTTATATGTTTATATGTTTATATGTTTATATGTTTATATGTTTATATGTTTATATGTTTATATGTTTATATGTTTATATGTTTATATGTTTATATGTTTATATGTTTATATGTTTATATGTTTATATGTTTATATGTTTATATGTTTATATGTTTATATGTTTATATGTTTATATGTTTATATGTTTATATGTTTATATGTTTATATGTTTATATGTTTATATGTTTATATGTTTATATGTTTATATGTTTATATGTTTATATGTTTATATGTTTATATGTTTATATGTTTATATGTTTATATGTTTATATGTTTATATGTTTATATGTTTATATGTTTATATGTTTATATGTTTATATGTTTATATGTTTATATGTTTATATGTTTATATGTTTATATGTTTATATGTTTATATGTTTATATGTTTATATGTTTATATGTTTATATGTTTATATGTTTATATGTTTATATGTTTATATGTTTATATGTTTATATGTTTATATGTTTATATGTTTATATGTTTATATGTTTATATGTTTATATGTTTATATGTTTATATGTTTATATGTTTATATGTTTATATGTTTATATGTTTATATGTTTATATGTTTATATGTTTATATGTTTATATGTTTATATGTTTATATGTTTATATGTTTATATGTTTATATGTTTATATGTTTATATGTTTATATGTTTATATGTTTATATGTTTATATGTTTATATGTTTATATGTTTATATGTTTATATGTTTATATGTTTATATGTTTATATGTTTATATGTTTATATGTTTATATGTTTATATGTTTATATGTTTATATGTTTATATGTTTATATGTTTATATGTTTATATGTTTATATGTTTATATGTTTATATGTTTATATGTTTATATGTTTATATGTTTTATATGTTTATATGTTTATATGTTTATATGTTTATATGTTTATATGTTTATATGTTTATATGTTTATATGTTTATATGTTTATATGTTTATATGTTTATATGTTTATATGTTTATATGTTTATATGTTTATATGTTTATATGTTTATATGTTTATATGTTTATATGTTTATATGTTTATATGTTTATATGTTTATATGTTTATATGTTTATATGTTTATATGTTTATATGTTTATATGTTTATATGTTTATATGTTTATATGTTTATATGTTTATATGTTTATATGTTTATATGTTTATATGTTTATATGTTTATATGTTTATATGTTTATATGTTTATATGTTTATATGTTTATATGTTTATATGTTTATATGTTTATATGTTTATATGGACAATTGGGAAATATTAATTGCACAAAATTAATATTTGTTTATGCAAACTCGATCAGTTGAACAAAATAAATTAATATAGACAATCGATGACACTTGGAATTTCGGAACCAAATGTGTAATGTATGTATGTAGGTAAATTTATGTTTATATGGACAATTGGGAAATATTAATTGCACAAAATTAATATTTGTTTATGCAACACCGATCCGTTGAACAAAATAAATTAATGTAGACAATCGATGACACTTGGAATTTCGGAACCAAATGTATAATGTATGTATGTATGTAAATGTATGTTGTTTATATGGCCAATTGGGAACTATTAATTGCAAATCGATCAGTTGCAAAAAAAAATAAATGAATGTTGAAAAACGATGACACTTGGAATTTTGGAACCAAATGTAGAATGTATGTATGTAGGTTAATGCAAAAAAACCGATCACTTGCAAAGAATACAAGAATGTAGGAAATTGATGACACTTGGAGTTTTGGAACCAACTGTAGAATTAGAACTATCACACATATGTACATACATGCAGGGAACGATGTAAAAACTTAATTGGACAAAATGGCGTGCAGTACTTAGCTGACTATCCCTCGAAGAATCCGGCTGCCGAAGGACCAAAAAATGTAGTGAGGGTTCTGCTGGGGGTTGGTATGGCTGAGAACGGGATTGTTCGGATTCCAATTAAAAACGCAGAGGCGAGGGGTTCGGTTTCTCCGAAAGATAATCTTTATTCAGTGGGTGTATATATAGGTGTATAAAGAATGTTCCAGAGTCGTGACTTCAAAGTTGTTCCAAGATCGTGTCTTTTCGTGGTGTAGAAAAAAGAGTAAGTAAGTAAAAGTGTGGCCAGCGGTCCCTAATGGAAGAAATACTCCCTTTTTCAATAGAGAGTGGGTGGATTCCCTTCTCCATTTAGGGACGCATGGAACTGGCACACGGGAGCTGGTGTAAACACATGTAAAAATTACATGACGGATCTTTGCAATATGCATAAGCCACAAACGATTTTTCATTAAGTCTTATCGACCTAAAATTTATTGAGCATGCATTGTTAATAGAGAAAAAATTTTCTCTTAAAACATTTTGTATGCTTTTCTTCTTGGAAAATTTTACGCAGCACTTTTCTACTGTTTCCTCAAAGTTTTGCATTTTTAGCTCTGCAAATAATAATTGACATGACTCTTGTAGTCGCACCTGGTTAGGACTCAATTGAACCATTTTTACGTCAATATTTAAAGATGTATTACCCACCTGACAAGCTTTGCGAAGACATTTTAAAGACGCTTCAATAAGGCTTTCATCTATCATTTTGGGTGGGGAAATTGAAACATTATTATTTGAAAGATTTTGAACAACTTCAGAATCCAAAGTGGTGCTTTTTGAAAAAGGCACAAAGAGATCAGCAGTTGCCTTAATATCATCCTTTGGCGATGAAACTGGACATTTAAAATTACAGTCGTTTATTGCGCGTTTGTAACTTGCCAACGCAAGTTTGCGCCACCTATTGGGAATACTTTTGCATTTAAACCACCCGCCGTTGACTTTTGCTATGTTACAAAAAATATTATAAATAATATTGTAGTCTATATCTGATAAGTTTCCTGACACCCCTATAGCCCCAGTTTCTATACACTGCCGTATGGCTTTTTTAAACAAATATGTGTTTTTTTTCCTGAAAATAAAAAAAAATAAAATTAAAAAACGAAAAATTAAAAAAAAAAAATAGTATCTCAAATAAAAGTATTTCATAAAAACCTATTTCTTTCGACTTATATACTAGTGAGAATTGTCAGAAAACTGCAAATTGCAAAGTTCCATTCTGATAGCTCTAAAATGGACAGACAGCTCGAAAGATTTCCACCTCCATACTTTTCGATCGTTTTTCCAATCTTTAAACGCGTTTTTCCGAAAATCACCTTTTTTAAACTTTCTGGTATCACTTCTACCAGTAATTTTCATCGAATCGAACCAATTTTTCCGCACTTCTTAATCAAACAATTCTCTATGCTTTTTACACCCTT
Organism: Drosophila aff. chauvacae BK-2020; assembly: GCA_018903765.1. NCBI lineage: Eukaryota > Metazoa > Arthropoda > Insecta > Diptera > Drosophilidae > Drosophila > Drosophila aff. chauvacae BK-2020. Next base: position 927,477 of record JAEIGO010000072.1, read on the forward strand.
CAACAGGTAAAATAACATTGTTGAAAATTGAACTTTTTACATTAAAATTATATTAAAAACTATTTTTAATCTTAAAAAAATCGTACTCGGAGAAGCATAACGTAAAACGGAAAATAAATAAAATTAATTTTTCTCATTTCATGCAAGTATAAGGGTAGTTATGATACCAGAAAAATGACCCCTAAACTTTTGATGACACCATATAAACAAAGAATGACTGGCTATACACATCAAATTTTCCATAGTGTTAAGTTTAAAGATGTACAAAAGTAATAAAAAAAAATTATCTCATTATCTTATACAGTTTTCTCTCAATTAATTTCTGAAAATAGGCAAAAATTTCGGCCTTGTAAGTAGAAGACCCCCTTAAGCCGAAAACTCGAAGCCACACTTGTTAAACTCAGTGTTAATAGTCCAATTTTCACAAAATTCAAATTTTAGGATAATACAAAATTTCTATGTCTCAAATTAAATAAGGTAAATATTGCGAGCGAAAAATGTTGCGAACGAACTAAATGAATTTATATATATATTCCGAAATTCTAAAATATTATAACATGTCCATGTATGAGATTTTTTGAAAATATGTTGAAAATTAACTAACTTATAATTTTTTTCCTCCACATTTTTCGATCGTTCCTATGGCAGCTATATGATATAGTTTTCCGATACGGCCCGTTCCGACTTATATAGTAGTGAGATCAGACGGACAGACAGTCAGACAGAAGGACATGGCTATATACTATCGACTCGGCTGTTGATGCTGGTAAAGAATATATGTATATACTTTATAGGGTCGGAAATTTCTTCATCACTGCGTTGCAAACTTTTGACTCAAATTATAATACCCTGCAAGGGTATTATAATCCTTTGGAGACGAACAGATGGGAAATACAGAAATAACATAACAAATAACATAAAAATAATAAGAAGCGCGCCACAATTCAAAATTGAAATAATAAAATATGCGACTCAATAATGTTTAGCATATGTTAGAAAATAGATAATATAACATGGTAATCTTAATCCTATATAAGACTTATACAAATGTTAGATTAAGAAATAAACGACCCCGTGAATAGTGCAATAAATATAAGGCATCTCATATGGCATGTAATACGCATGAACATGCGATACTTTCGCGGAACTACTTCGATCCGAAGGGGCGATAATGTTTTCAGTGGGATGGCAGGCGGTGTGACCCTGAAGCTGGACGACCTCATCTACAAATTCCAGAAATAGACCTTGTTGTCCTCTCTGCCGCTAACGATCCACTTGCCGACTGTCGCCGAAAAGTTGGCGCATATGCAGTACTTCTCGTTTCTTGTGCCCTATGTACGTCTTAGGCACTTCCCCTTGGAGTAATCCCACAACTTGAGGGTATTGCCATTGGGCGAGAACTTGACAAAGCTGACGGGCGGATTGTCATCGTCAGTCAGGGTCTTCAGACACTGACCGCTGGCCGTGTCCCAGATGCGGCATAGACCGTCATAGCTGCTGCTTACGATCTGCGTACCATCGCGATTGAAGTGGACCGCCGACACGGGATCGGAGTGAGCAGGCAGGGTATCCAGGCAAGTGCCCGTGCGCCTGTCCCAAATCCGAACGCTCTCGTCGAACTGTCCGATGCAATAAAGTTGGACTGCGGATTGAAGTTGCAGCAGAAGACATAGTTGCTGTGACCCTTCGAAGTCTTCAAACTCTTGCCGGAGCTCCAGGCCACGTCGCTAATGCCCAGCTTGTGGCCGGAAATGGTCTTCTCAAACTGGCCTTCGTAGGCGCCCCAGATTTTGATCAGTTGTTCAGAAACTTACCTACTACTTTTGCATGCCTCCGATACATCCTTCTTCCATGACAGAAACACGACTTCTTCTTGTTTCGCTTAAAAAAGAGAGATTTATCATTAAAATATAATCATGGATTCATTAATCATTAATCATTAAACTTACACATAATTCGGATATTTCTTTAGCAATTCGACACTTCCTTCTTCTTCAATAAAAACGTGAAGATTAACCGCAATTCTTCGAATATCGGGACATCCGATTATTCGATGCTGCCAGACTGTCGAAAACTTCGACATATCGTAAATTTATAAATTAATTTTCTTAACAACTAATGGCCTAAACGTCTGTATATTTTTACTGTAATTCTTTTACATTTTTTGCCTTAGTTTACTATACAATTAAAGTTAATACATGCCAAAAAATACCACCACTTCTATCTAAAAAATAATCGAAAAAGTGAGAAATTGCGAATTGCTCCTCAACGACTGAACGGATTTGGATGAAACACCTACCAAAGTGCTTAGAATGACAACGTCGTTAATGGGGCATGCATATTTGAACAATTCATTAAAATTGACAATAAGAATTATTTATTGGCGGGGTATACATCGATAGGAGCACGAGGCGGTCTTATCGATGTAAATGTACCAGTGTTCATTAATCGGCTCGAAGAAGAGAAACACTTGAATTTCTCAAAAACTGTCGGTTAAATTGGGGATATATTTAATTCGAAATTAGAGAATAATCTCCTCTTTCGTTTAAGGTACCGTGCATATCTGCACAAACTCGAAAAGTTTTGTAGGAATTTTTTGAAAAGTTAGCGTCGAATTTTGTCTTCGTTCGCGTTCAGGGATGCACAGTCATATCGCTGTGCGAACAAGAGCAATAACACCTACCAAAGTGCTTAGAATGACAACGTCGTTAATGGGGCATGCATATTTGAACAATTCATTAAAATTGACAATAAGAATTATTTATTGGCGGGGTATACATCGATAGGAGCACGAGGCGGTCTTATCGATGTAAATGTACCAGTGTTCATTAATCGGCTCGAAGAAGAGAAACACTTGAATTTCTCAAAAACTGTCGGTTAAATTGGGGATATATTTAATTCGAAATTAGAGAATAATCTCCTCTGCACAAACTCGGAAAGTTTTGTAGGAATTTTTTGAAAAGTTAGCGTCGAAAATATTGTCTGGCTCACGCCATGAGGCGTTAGTGTCATATGCAACAAGTGTTCATTAATCGGCTCGAAGAAGAGAAACACTTGAATTTCTCAAAAACTGTCGGTTAAATTGGGGATATATTTAATTCGAAATTAGATAATTTTCTCCTCTTTCGTTTGAGATACCGTGCATATCTGCACAAACTCGGAAAGTTCTGTAGGAATTTTTTAAAAGTTAGCGTCGAATAGTCAAATCGCCGTGGTATATGCAGTATAATTGCTTAAAGTGAAAATTGCAATTTCCTGAACGACTGCATGGATTTTAATAAAACGCTTGCAAAAAGGCTTAGAATGGCGATGTTTATGGGAAAATCGTTGTAGTTTAAGCACAGTATCCAGACAGAAGAAAACTGTTGCAAAGCAGTGAGAGAGAGCGAGAGGCAAATAGTTTGAAACAGCTTGTTACCTAGGTCTGTTTCAAAGGGTAGTATCCAGTACAGGTTTGAAAATACTAGAAAGGTGCAAGATTTAGGAGATTATTTGAGGGCGCGCATTTAGTATTTCCATAACGCGTAGCGAAAAAGAATAAAATTTTTAATGTTTTCGCTGTCTCCAACGTTTGCCTTTCGCTCTGCGCTTCACATATTTCAAACTATGGATCCCGCCACGAACAAAAATGCGGGAAAGTCGAATTAAAAGAGCGAATACAGTACTAATTGACTTGATAAAGGCAAATACAATATTTTGGGAATCGGGAAATTATATGAATTTGCATTAAAAGACCTGGGACGAAAAAGTAAAATTTAAAATAGGGATGCAGGACTATCGAAAGGAAAAATGGGCCACTTTTGCATCTCGTTATGCAACTGGCACAGGACAGCTTCTCCTCCTTGGCACTGGTTCCAACATATTTCTCCCTAAACGGAACACCCACCCATGCCTAAAAGAGCCCATATACAATCATCCGAGTTCCTTAGACATGTACTATGAGCAGTCCAAGGCAGGCTCAGCCGCCGGAACGCATGTCAATAGCTTTGGGACAATTAATAATATAAAACAAATCAATTTTTTCAAATTTTGCCGGTTGTCAACAAAGTATGACCGCATCATTGGCCCTCAAAAAATGCCGAGACACGAGGAGAAAGAGCGGTCACACTTCAAAAGAATAAACATTTTTGCGCTGCGTGACAACTTTATTTGCTGGATACTGTGCTTTATATTTAATTACATAAATTCTTAATGTTTTAAAATCCAGTATTTTTTTTTTAAATGGTTCCGTTGTCTGGTTTAGCAACTGGTACTCAGCTGGTTCGCATCTGGTTCCGTTTTCATAGTTCGCGCCTCTGTTATCAGCCCACATACCCCGCCCACTGTAATGCGATTTTCTCAAAAACTGCCGGTTAAAATCTAATGAAATTTTCACCAAATATTCTCTATGCCTCCCCCTTATAAGCCTATATACCGTGCATATTGGCACAAACTCGAAAACTAAAGTTATAAGAGTTACGATTTTTGCTGCCCCATTTTGTATGGAGCTGACCCCTAGGTTAGTTGACTGTTATGCGATTTTCTCAAAAACTGACGGTTGAAATGAAATGAAACTTTGCAGAATAAAACTAGAATAAATATCCTTTGTCCTGGCATATATCATTATACTGCACAAACTCTGGAAGTCGAGATATTAAGAAAATTGCCTAAACACGATTTTTTCAAAGGCCGTTTTTTAATGGATCCAGTGGTCAAATGCTCCCAAACCCAATAAAAACGATAGCAAATTCTTTTCTTAGTATATATAAACTTTATTTTGTTCGATTTAGTTGCCTATTAACGAAATAAATAAAAATAAAATCCTTCCCCGTGTTCCATTTTCCCACCGTTCCATTTCGACGCTAACTCACCGACGCTATTTTGACGGACATCCTTTTTCAAAAGAGAGTGGGTGGATTCCCTTCTCCATTTAGGGACGCGTGGAACTGGCACACGGAGCTGGTGTAAACATTATGTATGTATTGTTTAGGTTATTATTTATTTACATATTTAGTTATTTTATTATTTATTTGTATGTTTAGTTATTATTATTTATTTACATATTTAGTTATTAGTGTTTATTTTATATTATTAATTTGGGAGGGCCAAACGGCTCCTCACATCCCCCTCGTTCTTCGGGGGACGAAGAGAGATGATGATCTTATTGGTGCGGCTGACGTGGATGCGGTACTGCGCCCCCATCGCATGGAAGAGGAATTTGCGCAGTTGGCGCAGATTCTGGCGCTCGTCCTCCCGCGCCTGTTCGACCAGGGAGTAAGGCAGTCGGTTGCCTCCCGTGGTCAGGACCCAATGGCTCGGAAACGGGACCATCCGATCCTCCGGCTCGGTGCTCGGGGTCCCCTTCGCCGGCTCTTCTAGGCCGTGCACGCTCTCCTGTCCGACCTCTTCGTTTGCAGCGCTGCTGCCGCTCTGCCGGCTGTGGCTCTCCGGCTCTGGCTTCTCCTGCTCCGTCTCCCACACGCGCACGCCGAATACGTGCTCCGGATACAACTTGTCGAGGCCGCATACCTCCTCCCGGGTGATCAGCGCCGTGGATTTATCTGGAGTGTGCCGATCGCTGTCCAGATGGGGCAGTGAGGCACCATTGTCTCCTCTGGGCGGAGCGTGTTGTATCGTGGAGGCAGCCCTGGCTCGGGAGAGGCACACGCCGTCTCCCCAGCTTCCTCCTGCTGTTGCTCCTGTGGATGCCACGGGTCGAGATACAGCACCCGGACATCTGGTGGGCGCGATAGACTAGCGGCCGTCTCCCTCCAGCTGGTTCGCTCTCTTCAGGCCGGGATACTCCCGCGGAAGGAGCCAGTCCGGGCAAGGCTCATGCCTCGCATCCTGGGGGTGGAAGTCCGGGCCGAGGGACGCACTCGCCCTCTCCTCGCCTTCCGGGATCTCGAAACTCCTCCCCATGACCGGTGTCGACCAGTCCTCTAGGCGGCGATGGTCGACCGAAGCCGCGAAGCAATCCTCGACGCTGCAGAGGGTTGCCACCGGCCTTGGCAGCTCCCAGTCTGCGTTGTCCTCGGTCTCTTCGGTCCCCGAGGACGTGTTGTAGTCCTCGTCGGGGGTCCTCCTTCCGGCATGGCCCGATTCCAGGGTCGGGCCCGATGGGGTATTGGGCTGAACCGCTCGACGAAGGCCAGCGCGTCGACCCAGACCTGGGTGTCGTATCGGCGTTGCCCGCGGTAGTGGTCCGTTTCCGGCGGGTAGAACGGCAATCGAGCCCATGCGCATCTCCTCAGCGGGAACACGGCGTCACCGGTGGGACTTGCGGCCTCGTCGACGGTTGCTTCTGCCATATCTATGGGGAAAGAAAAAAGAGTTTTTTATGTCTTTTGCCTTACGAAGAAGTAACCTAGTAAATTATTAATAAACGTTAGTTGGGGTGGGTTAACTGTGGGTCCTGGGAGCATGGGACTTCCCCATCAGGGGAGTGGGGACGTTGGGATGGCGCACCGACCAGCAAGTGGACCCCACTGACTCCGGCTTGCCTCCTGTCACAGGACTCCAGTTCTTTACTGGCTCTTGCCTGTCATTTTCATAGCCAAATGTTTGGCGTTTAAGGGCCTCAACCCTTTCTGGTGGCAGAACCTCTGGTTCCTGCCGCTGTACCGCCACTGCGGTCTTCCTCTTCGAAGCTTAGGGTCACACGCCGCTAACTTCCTCCTCGTTCTCCGGCTTCGCCGGTTCTAGATCGTTGACTGTCTCTTTTAAGTCTCCTAGTGATGCCGTCCTGCGCTGCTTACTCTGGACATGCTGCAGACGCACGATCGTGGGCGCCAGGAACTTGATAACCTTGTATGGCCCTTCATATTTAGGGGCCAGCTTTGCCGCAAAATTATCCACCGCTTTGGATAAGTAGTGCTGCTTGACGAATACTAAAGATCCTAACCGTGGTCTCCATGCTCGTCTTCGAAGATCGTAGTGCTTCCGTTGTTCCAGTGAAGCTCGCTGAGTGTTCTCCTGGACGATCTTGAACACGTCGCGAAGCATTTCTGCTTTCGCGACGGGTGCTCGGGGAAGTTCGCTTGGTCCCGGATTAACTTCGTCATACAAGGCCCCTCGTGGCTCTCTGCCTTGAACGATGAAGGCCGGACTAAATCCGGTCGAATCCGAAACGCTGCTGTTTATCGCCAAGTTCAGCTCCGGTAACAATTCGTCCCAAGTCGTCTGCTTATCCTCGATGTACTGGGCGACCATAGTCTTAACGGTGTGCTTGGCCCTCTCCGTCGGGTTCTGCTGCGGTGTATAGGGTGCCGTATACTGGATCTCCATTCCCGCTTGTTTACAGAAAGCTTTAAAAGAACGACTAGTGAATTGAGTTCCGTTATCACAAACGAACCTGCGTGGAACCCCGAAATGATTCAGAATCCTTTCCCTAAATGATTTCTCGAGATATGCCGAAGTAGCTTTCCTTAAGGGGACCAACTCAACCCATTTAGAGAAAGCGTCAAAGAATACAAGAAGCATACTGTTTCCGCTCTTGGAACGCGGAAGTGGCCCGATGAAATCTGCGCAGACAGTGTCGAAAGGTTCACTGATCTGCCTGGTAAACATTTTACCCGCTGGTTTACTCTGACTGACCTTAAACCGCTGGCAAGTGTCACACTTACGTACATACCTGGCTACATCACGGAAGAGTCCCGGCCAGTAATACCTCTGGGCGATCCGAGTGGTAGTCTTCCTGATTCCGAGATGTCCTGCCGTGGGCTGGTCGTTGCATTCCGACAGCACTCGCTGGCGGTGTTCCTTGGCCACGCACAGTTTCCATGGCACCGAGTCTTCATCATCGGGTCGTGCTCGAATATGGCGATATAGCTGCTGATTCTCGTATACATAGTCCGGAAATTCTCCAAGCTTGTCCTGGACGAGTTTCAGCATCCGCTGGTACCATGTGCATGTCGGTTTGTCCTCCTGAATCATCTGTATCACCTGCAAGGGCTGTCGCGACAGCGCATCAGCGACAACGTTCTGACTTCCGCGCCGATATGTGACGTCAAATTGGTACTGCTGCAATTCTAACGCCCAGCGCGCGATTCGTCCCGTAGGATTATCGATTGAGTTGAGCCATTAATGGGTCCTCACAAAAGCCAATAAAAAAGAGTCTGTACTTAGATCTGAGAAAATCTCTTAGTGATCCGAATTGGACGCAAAAGAAACAAATAAGGCAACGTAGGACTTGTACGGAGGCCTTCCTCGAATTTTTAATGTCGTATAAACAGGGCCACAAAAATCAACGCCACATATCGCAAATGTTCGGAGAGCACGGAGTCTATCTGCGGGTTGATTTCCCATAATTTATGATATCTGTCGAGCCTTGCATTTAAAGCAGCGCACACATGATCGAACTGTGTGACTGCAGAGTTCCTGAGCGTTTACGGTACAAATACGCTGTCGTAGGATGCTCACAAGTGCTCGAGGGCCGACATGAAAATTGGAATAGTGCAAATGCCGGACGTAGCTCTGTACAAATTGCGAGCGTTTCGTCAACAGCAAGGGAAACTTGGCATCATATGATATAGGAGCGTTAGCTAGTCGCCCCCAAACTCGCAACAACGAAAAGTTGCACCAAGTGCCCGAATCCTCATGGATGAATGGGTTCAATCGCTGAAGACTTGGGCCGACCTTGGAGCCTTTACGAACTTTTCTATATCTACTCGATACTCGTGCTTTTGTACTATTTTGATAATCTTATGAAACGCTTCATTAGATTCAGTCGGTGACAGAGTTTCTTCGAAAACTATACTCTTGTCTTTGCGAAAACTCTAAGCACTCTTAGCAGTTTGATGTGTGACGAGAATCCCTCGATGACATCCAGCAAATCGAAAGTTTGCACAGCAGCGGTCAGTCCGACCACAGTCTTCCTTGCTTCCTGACGCAAGACTTCCTCATTCAGTTCGAAATGCGCAATTATGAGCCAGTTTTCCTCTTCGTCCTTCAGATATGATGGGCCAGTGAGTGACGATCTGTCATTGCTCGGGTGGCTCAGGGAAGCCAGGATTCGTCGCAGGAATTTATATTTGGTTCAGGTGTGGTTACTGCAAGAGATTCCGAACCGGTCCCAGAGTAGAACGCCAGCTAATACGGTTCAAATTATCTTTATGTTTATTGACTTAATAGGTTCAGATTAATGATAGTTTTATTTCTCGTCGCCTGGTAACGTCGTGATCTAGTGACGGGTGCGTCCCTTCCATCGGCTCGTTCTGAGGTCCTAAGAACTGGGAAGAGTTTTTAGAGGCCGGTCAGGTCTACTACAAGTGGGAATAGTTTGAGAGGCCGGTCAGGTCTACTATCAAATAAGAAGAGTTTTAGAGCCCGATCAGGTCTACTACAAATGAGAAGAGTTTTAGAGGCCGGTCAGGTCTACCAATTATGAGAAGAGTTTTAGAGGCCGGTTAGGTCTACTAATCAATGAGAACCGTTTAGAGGCCGGTAGGTCTACTAATTATGAGAAGAGTTTAGAGGGCGGTCTGGTCTACTAAATATGATAAGGTAGGTAGGTAGGTATCAGTGGTGAGGTTACTATTTGTAACCTCCAATTAGAGCTATGCTCCGTTTTGATCCACACCCTCGTTTTGGTTGTAGTCTGCGCCTCCCTTCAGTACCAGCCCCTGTCATTCAGGTAAGCTAGGATGGCACTCACTGACTGCCTCCCCACTTTCCCTAGTGACCCGAGTTGGTGGGCTAGGAAGTGACGCGCTCTAAGCTGGTTGAAAGCCGGGCAGTGACATAGTAGATGCTCCGGTGTCTCCTTGCAGCTTCTGCAGTGTGGGTTATACGGTAGGCCCATCTTACTGGCATGCGTGCCTATTGACCAATGGCCCGTGATGGCTGCCGTTACCCTTGTTTTACTCTTGGAGATCAGCTCTGCAGTCCGTCACCTATTCTATTCAGGCCAGCACAGTTTCGATCCTGTGTTCCGCCTTCATCGACCATTCTTTGCTGGCTAGTACTTTGAAGTGGTCGTGAATTTCGGCCAGAACCGTGTTCAGAGATACTTGAATATCTGTTGTTACTGCAATTTCTTCTGACCCTTTTCTGGCCATTTCGTCCGCATTTTCGTTGCCGGGGATGTCATTGTGTACCCAAGCTATCTGCACCCTGTTGTATTCTGCGAGTCTGTTTAGTGCCTCCTTACATTTGGCGACCAGTGTAGATGAAGTCCTTGCTGTTGCGAGAGATTTGATGGCCGCTTGGTATTCTGGAGGTCTCGGTCCAATGAAAGTTCAGCTGCTTTCAAAATCCAAGGACCTCCGCCTGGAACACTGTTGCTGACCCTGGGAGGTGGAAGGACTCTTCTATCCCCCAGGTTTCGGCAAAGATTCCGGCCCCTACCCCGCCGCTCATCTTTGAGCCATCGGTGTAGAGTGATACCTCTCTGGCTCGGTTATACTCCCTCTTCTCCACTCTTCTCTTGTTGGGTATTTCGTAGTATATGCATTGCCAAACCGCATCTCGGTTGTCATGTAATCGGTATTTACTGTTAACCGATCGTTTATTTCGTTCAGGATCTTACAGTGTCCGGTGTGGTAGTTCTTCCAGCTCTGGGTTGCCTTAAGTCGTACCGCGCTTTGGGCTGCTGTGTTCCTTATGAAATGTTCTATCGGTAATATGTTTAGAATGGCATTCAGCGCTGCTGCGGAGTACGATCTAAGTGCTCCCGTTCCACCTGCGCATGCCGATCTTGGTATCCTTGTAAGTTTCTGGATGTTGTATGCTCTAGTTAGTGCTGGCCACCATACTAGTGCTCCGTATGTAAGTATGGGTCTTACAACCGCTGCACTGTGGTTGATTTCATAGGCCAAAAATCAAAAAAATTTTTTTCGAAATTCGACAAACTTTGTTTTAAAAATACATCTTAACATACCAATAAATCTAACTGTTATTTCAGTTTTTGTCTCTCTCATTCGTACGCGCTACAAATTGAGGGAGAAAACAGACAACAAAATATCGTGGTCGCTGAAGTGAACGCAGTGTAAAAATTAGCTCTGACAAGAAAATTAAATTTTGATATTAAATCGTGTCGGATTAACGTCAATTAAAATGAATATTGAAAAACAAGGTGTGTACTGTAAAACTGCGTACTTTTCATGTCATTATGTGTTGTGTTATTTTTTTAAAGTTGGTTTTTCAACAGTCATTCATTGACTTCATTGATTTCAGAGGAAGAAAAGTTTAGGATCCCCCTCTTACCCCCTCATGAAACTTACATATTATTATTAATACATGTTTTCTTAATCTATGTTTAAAATTTCAGCTGCACGTTTTTGCACGATTCGGAGTAATTCGCTTTTTTGTGTCCGTGCATATTTTGCGTTTGTTCGTTTTCATGCATATTTTGCGTTTCTTCGTGTTCGTGCATATTTTGTGCTTTGTTGTGTTCGTCGTATTCGTTTGAGCTTTGAAAGCTCAATTTGCTTAACTGTGAATTTTAAATTAAACTGTTTAATTTGAATTAAATTTATTTTTTAAATATATAGGCAATTCATATCAGTGCAAACTGTCACGATTAAATATTTTTGAAATGTGGTGCTCTGTAGAAGGTTCATTTGCTTATAAAGCTAAAAAAGCATACGATGACTTAAATAATATATTTAAAAATGATGGTTACGAAATTGATGAAGACCTTTCTAAAAAACAACTTGATTATTTATTCAAAAAAATGTCTGTAATGTGGAATAAATGCCATAGAATAAAAGGAAGAGTTTTTGAACGTCATTCAGACTGGTTTGCACAACTTGAGAATATATTTTTAAAACACTTTACTGAGCCAACTGATCGAGGACGTCCAAAATTAAGTCTAGGAGAGTGCTCAGAAAGAACGAAGCTGCGACGGATTGCAGACTTAGCAGAACTCGATGAGTCCGCTGCGGATGACTTGCGCTACGCTTGCAGCCAACCGAATTCTTCGATTTGTCCAGCAAAGGAATCTGAAGTTGTAGCTCTAATAACTGAAGCCAATTTAACTAAACATCAGTATGAACTGATCAGAAGCTTCGTTAACGGTAAACTTGATGCCAAATTTGTTCCCTGCTACAACAATATTTTAAAGGAAAAACAGGAAAGCTATCCTGACCTAATAAGCGTTACTGAAGCTGAGGTTGAAGTTTAGCTACAAAGCTTATTGGACCACACTGCGACGCGTATTTTAAAGTTACAAAGCGATATAACAGATGAACTCGATATTTCCTCTAATTACCTCTCATTAATAGGGAAATGGGGGTTCGATGGCAGTTCTGGACACAGCCAATATAAACAAAAATTTGAAAATAATAATGTGGAAGACAGTAGCATATTTATGACATCATATGTTCCTCTTCAACTTATAGTTAAATCTGATACTGATAACGAAAAGGAAATTATTTGGAAAAACCCACGACCATCGTCTACCCGTTATTGCCGCCCGATTCGAATTCAATTTAAAAAGGAATCTGTGAATTTAATTAAAGATGAAGAACAATATTTTAAAACCAAAATTCAAGAATTGACTCCAACTGAATTTAACACCGCTACCAACCGGCAAATCTTTGTAGAACATATACTCCAACTCACTATGGTGGATGGCAAAGTGTGCAATGCCTTGAGTGAGACTTCATCTTCGAAGTGCTACATATGTCAAGCCAAACCTACAGAAATGAACGAAATTGACAAATGTCTACAAAAAGAAGTCAGAGCAGATCGTTACGAATTTGGATTATCTCCATTACATGCCTATATTCGGTTCTTTGAATATTTTCTTCATGTTTCATATAAACTTGAAATAAAACAATGGCAAGTAAGAGGTGAAGAAAATAAGGAACGATTTCAGAGAAGGAAACAAAATATTCAGTACGAATTTCGTCAAAAAATGGGTCTTCTTGTCGATAATCCAAAACCAGGTGGTTGTGGAAATTCGAATGATGGCAACACTGCCAGAACATTTTTCAGTAACTCTGAGTTATCTGCAGAAATAACTGGCATAGAGAAACACTTAATTGAAAACTGTGCCACATTACTACAAGCCTTGTCCTCTGGATATAAAATTAAAATATAAAAATTTCGAGAATTAGCACTAGATACTGCAAAAGAACTAACATCAACATATTCCTGGTATTATATGCCTTCCTCGGTTCATAAAATATTAATACATGCCCCAGATGTTATTCAACATGCATTGGTTTCGATTGGAGAGCTCTCAGAAGAAGCTGCCGAGTCTAGGAACAAGGACGTCAAAAGATACCGACTCAATCATACACGTAAAATCTCACGTATAGCCACAAATAGAGACCTTATAAATCGGTTGTTATTAACTTCCGATCCTTTCATTACCGAGCAAAGAAATTTACCCAGCAAATGTAAAACGATGCTTTCGAAACGTGTTCTTGATTTGTTAGAATAATTTTTTGTATTACATATTTTTCTTGCATTGTTCTTGTTAATTTATTATATTGTATTAAAAAAGCTACTATATACTTGAACATCCTATTTGCATTTTATGTTGTATTTAGATAATAAAATTAAATAAAATAGAATTTATTAATATTGGATTTTTCTGCCCATGAAAGTATGCAATGGAATTTTTGTGTTAAAATGTTATTTTATTTAATTTTCGGGCTTTAACTTATGGTTTTTGCCAATGTTTTTTAATATTTATTATGTTATTCGGTCTCTAAAGCAGTGTACAAATTTTCAGCTCGATATTCCTACGGGAAGTATTTTTGGCCGCACTTCCCATACATGATCAACCACTGTGCGCTGTGTAGAGCCATATTATTGTCTTGGGGTTGATGCCCTCCTCCCTGAGGTGTGCCCCTCTTCACGTATCTCGTGTGATGAGTGCCACTCAGTTCGGCTGTTATCCTTCTGCTCGTTAGCATTGCGTCGATCCATTTTCTGATGCCTGCTTCCACTCCAATCCTGTTGAGGGAGCTCAGGCGCCTTCTATGTCTAAGAAGGTGGCCAATGTGTAGTTTTTGTAGCCTTTTTTGCCTTTTCTGTGTATCCCACTACTTCGTAGTGCTGTTTCAGTGGATTTACCTTTCCTGCATGCATGCTGTGCTTCGGAAAGGTTTTTCTTCGTTCTTTCTCTGATATGGATATATAGTTTTCGTTCCATTGTTTTCATGAGGAATGAGGTCAGGCTGATCGGCCTGTAATCCTTGGATGGATATGTCCTCTTCTTCCTGTTTTGGTATAAAGACTACTCTTGCTTCCTTCCACGGAAGTGGTGGCATGCTTGGAAGATTGCTTGCAGTCATCTCCCTGTGCATGATTTTGTTGCCTTTAGCGTTGCTGGTATGATTCCGTCCGGTCCCGGACTTTTGTACTTGTCGAAAGAGTCTACCGCCCATTGGATTCTTTCTATGATGACGATGTCTTCGATCCTTAGCTGTTGTTCCGCCGATTGGCTTTCCGCTGTACTCGTTTCTTCTTTCTGGTTACCTGGGAAGTGTGTGTCCAGCAGGAGTGTCTCTTCTGCTGACGTACTTCCTGTACCGTCAGGCCTGTTGATATGAGTGGAGCTGTATGCCCCTTGGCTAGAATTTTGCTCAACCTAGCCGTGTCTTTGATTCCTTCTAGCGATTCGCAATACTTGCTCCAGGAGTCTTTCTTGGCTGCGTGTATTGCTTTCTTGTATTCTTTTTGTTCCTTATACGGCTGCCAGTTTTTGGTGCCGTAACTTGTATTGAAGGCTCTTCTTGCCTTTTTCCTGAGCTCGCTAAGCTCTTTGTTCCACCATTGCGGGTATGTCTTCTTAGTGTCTGCACGACTCTTCGTATGCGTTGTTGAGAATATTCCTTCCTTGTCTATTCTTTCTGGGGTGGATCGGACGTTGATCCTCCTGTTTTTTATCTTTGACTGTACAATCTTTTCATATTTGTTCCATTCTGTGTTACGGGGGTTGCGCTTCGGTACCGTCTCTACAGTCGGCATCGAGATCTCAAAGAATATGTATCTATGGTCTGAAAAGAGTTATTTGTCGAATCCCTTCACTTTCCTACCTTATAGTTACTATACTCCATTTGGAGGGTTATGTCTAGGACCTTTTCCCATCCCTGAAATTCTTCCGTACTCGGAAAAATGAAGGTGGGCGTTTCACCTCTTTTACATATAGTGACGTCACGACAGATAATATTTTCGAAAAGAGACTCACTCTTTCGTTTGTTTCCTTACTTGATGAGCGTCGTTTTGGTCTTCTCGGCCCATTGCATCACCTTGATGAACGCTTCAGGTGGTGCTAGCTCGTCATGGGCCATGTAACCGGAGGCTATCAGTAGGGCTGTCCCGTCCGCTACTTCAAGCCTGGCCACTGCTAGGTCTTAGTTGCTAAGATTGGGATGTAGAAGAGCGTTAAAGTTGTTTTTAATGATAATACCCGCCCTCGGCCTACCTGTCGAGTTTGAGTATAATGTTGTATATCCTTTAATGGCCACGCCAGAGATTTGTCAGTCCCTGGTCCATGGCTCTTGTATTAAGCCGATGTCGATGTCGATGTCTCGGAGGAGGACTGCAAGATTCCGGTGCCCTCGAACCATGTCTGAGGAGTCAAAGGATGGTGTCGGACCAGCTGGCTCAGCTAGTATTTTGTCTGATACCATCTCAGACAGTCTGGTCTGGACCTCATCCCACTTCTCCGACAGTGCCATAGCCAGGCTGTCTCTAGCCACCTCGCAGAATTTCTTCGCCGGCTTGACGAAGGACGTATCTCTGGCAACACCTTTGGCGTCCTTTGCCCTTTTCGGAGCGCTCTCACTCACTTCGTGTGAGCGGCTGCGCTTCGATTGGGGCTGCTGAAACGCTTCCGGGTGCTCCCTCTCATATGCCTCGAAGTCCGCGATCACGGCCTTGAATCGGGCTTTGTCTCTAAGGTCGCTCTGGTCCGCTTTGCCCCCTGCCTCATTCTTTGCCAGAATGAAGCGAGCCTTGCTGGCCTGCGAGCTTTGGCTGGTCTTTACCCTTCACCTTGGCGTGGCTCGCCTTGGTGATGTTTGTTTGCTGTTGTTGTTGCGTTTGGGAAGTGCTCGACTTAGCATTCCCCACCGAACTCGACGGAGTCAGCGTCTCGTCATCCGAGCGCAGCAACTCATCTTCGTCGATGTCGTCGATTTTTTGGGGTTTTACCTCCCCCATGAGGTCCGAAGCGGATTGTAGTAAATTGGCCATGTTCTTAAACGCCCGCGTTGCTCGACGAGGCGAGCCCGGCGGGCCCGAGGGGTTTGGGGTTTTGAAGGTGGTCGACCGTGGCTTCGCCCCTAAGCCACGGCAAGGCTAGCTCCGACCCAGGGTTGCCCGGCCCCGGGAAGGCTCCGTTCGAACACAGCTGGATTAACGCCTCAGCTGCGAACCGAAAGTCAGAGGTCACGGGTCGGTTTATACGCCTGACTTGATGGGAGGCCATTTAAAGACTTGCCCAGGTCTCGGTAGGGAAGTGCAGTCATACGAATTGTGGTTAGAGACTTCAAGGGAGACTGCCGATCGTATTAGTCGTTTTCAGGAGGTACCATGCGGAGGACCCTCTCCGAGGAGAGGGTGGTGTCTATCAAATTGATATTCACCTACGAGTCGACTTGATGCACCCTTACCACCAAAAAAAAAAAAAAAATATATATATATATAAGAGTTTAGAGGCCGGTCTGGTCTACTAATTAGTGCGAAGAGTTTCGAGGCCGGTCTGGTCTACTATATATGAGAAAAGTTTAGAGGCCGTTCTGGTCTTCTAAATACGAGAAGAGTCTAGAGACCGGTCTGGTCTACTATATATTGAGAAGAGTTTAGAGGCCGTTCTGGTCTACTATATATTGAGAAG
Source organism: Drosophila aff. chauvacae BK-2020 (assembly GCA_018903765.1). Taxonomy (NCBI): domain Eukaryota; kingdom Metazoa; phylum Arthropoda; class Insecta; order Diptera; family Drosophilidae; genus Drosophila; species Drosophila aff. chauvacae BK-2020. Next base: position 944,254 of record JAEIGO010000072.1, read on the forward strand.
AGTTTAGAGGCCGTTCTGGTCTACTATATATCGGGAAGAGTTGAGAGGCCGTTCTGGTCTACTATATATCGGGAAGAGTTGAGAGGCCGTTCTGGTCTACTATATATTGATGAGAATGGTTTAGAGGCCGTTCTGGTCTACTAATTAATGAGAAGAGTTTAGAGGCCGTTCTGGTCTACTATATATCGAGAAGAGTTTAGAGGCCGTTCTGGTCTACTATATATGAGAAGAGTTTAGAGGCCGTTCTGGTCTACTATGAAGTAGAAGAGTTTAGAGGCCGGTCTGTTCTGCTAATCAGTGAGAAGGGTTTAGAGGCCGGTCTGGTCAACTATATATGAGAAGAGTTTTGAAGCCGATCAGGTCCACTAAATATGAAACACGCGGGTCGGTAAACCGAGCCGTATAATAAGACGTAATACCCAAAGGCTACTGGGATTAGTTAATTACCACGCCGTTTACCCCTCTCCTATAGCTCTGCTGCACTCCTTATTGCTGTTCCTTGGCTGCTAGTCCTTTCCGCTGGTCCTGGTTAGGGCAACCTTTGCCGATCGCCGGCCGAAACTGAATGAGCTCTGGAGGTCTGTGGTGCGCCTTATATAGCGGTTTGGCGGAGGCTAGTGTGCCCGCATATCCAAGAGAATTTTGCCGCATTAGTGTGGCCGATCTATTTCGGGCCAGTGTGACCCGTCGCGCACGATCATTGGCGCGCGCGCGCATTTAACTCAAATCCAATTCCATTATTATGTCTTCAATCGTTTCATTACTTATTTTATGCCTAATATATATATATAAAATGCTTTGACCTCATGATTTTTATTTTTTTTAATCAAATGTAATGATTATTTTTGATCAAATTGAAAAAAATCATAAATGTACTTGAATTTTATTTTTGAAAAATAAAAATAATCATTATTTTCGGTCCCTGAAATTTACTGTCGTATATATATCTGTCTATATTTCGAAATATTTATGTGTCGAAGCTGAATTGGAATTTAGGAACCAATCGAAAAATATTTGGAATTTAATTTATGAATGTTATTCTTTTGAATGCGGAAGGTTCGACTTTAATAGAATAATATTCACTCAGCAGAAAACAGAAACGGTCACACTAATGCGTATATGGAAGCGCAAATAAATTTCTAACTGAATTAGTTAGTTGGAATTATTTTGAAAAATAATTTAAAAATTATTTTTATGTATATGGACTTATTTAGTTGTCCGCTGCTGTATTTGTCGCGGTACTGTTTTCGGAGATAATACGTGCGTATGATTATGTTTGTGCATTCGCCGTTTGCCAATGCAGACTAGCGGAGACAACGAGAGGCGGAAAAATTGCCAAAAAACGGAGCTTCGACTTGCAATCGGATATGTATGTAATTGCAATTTGTTTTTGGTTGCCTATGCCTGCATGTAACGCCGCTCAGGATAGAGCGAAGGAATGACAATAAATATATAATATATATGTTTATTTAAATGTAACTCAGCTCAGGATAGAGCTAGGAAGAGACAATAAATAATTAAGTTCGGCGATTCTGTGCCGTGATTTTGGGGATATATTTATTTATTTATAGGAGCTGTGGACTCTATTTGTAGAATTTTGTAGTTGAACGTTGAGGAATTATTATAAATACATTTATTTTATAATTTGTGGGGTAAATTATTCAACAGTGAACGAAGAGAATTTCGGAACTAGAAGTTTCACTGTGGCTTATAGCATACATACATATATTTAATTTACACCTATGGATTTTGGAATGTTTATTTACTATTATTATCCAGGATAGGAATATTTATAGCGTAAATTGTTGGTGCCGATTGTAGATAAGTATGTATGTAGGTGTAGAAGTGGAAATAAATGCAAGCGGATCACAGTGAACGAAGAGAAATTCGAAATTGAAAGTTTCAATGTGGCTTATGGCATATATTTAAACAAACACTTTTATAATGTTGAATTTGCGGAAAATTAATATACATATACATACATAGGTCCAATACGTACGGTCCACTTCAATTATCTACAATCGGCACCAACAATTTACGCAATAAATTTTCGTATCCTGGATAATAATAGTAAATAAACATTCCAAATTCCACAAGTGTAAATTTAAAAATATGTACGTATGAATTTTATTTTTGAAAAATAAAAATAATCATTATTTTCGGTCCCTGAAATTTACTGTCGTATATATATCTGTCTATATTTCGAAATATTTATGTGTCGAAGCTGAATTGGAATTTAGGAACCAATCGAAAAATATTTGGAATTTAATTTATGAATGTTATTCTTTTGAATGCGGAAGGTTCGACTTTAATAGAATAATATTCACTCAGCAGAAAACAGAAACGGTCACACTAATGCGTATATGGAAGCGCAAATAAATTTCTAACTGAATTAGTTAGTTGGAATTATTTTGAAAAATAATTTAAAAATTATTTTTATGTATATGGACTTATTTAGTTGTCCGCTGCTGTATTTGTCGCGGTACTGTTTTCGGAGATAATACGTGCGTATGATTATGTTTGTGCATTCGCCGTTTGCCAATGCAGACTAGCGGAGACAACGAGAGGCGGAAAAATTGCCAAAAAACGGAGCTTCGACTTGCAATCGGATATGTATGTAATTGCAATTTGTTTTTGGTTGCCTATGCCTGCATGTAACGCCGCTCAGGATAGAGCGAAGGAATGACAATAAATATATAATATATATGTTTATTTAAATGTAACTCAGCTCAGGATAGAGCTAGGGAAGAGACAATAAATAATTAAGTTCGGCGATTCTGTGCCGTGATTTTGGGGATATATTTATTTATTTATAGGAGCTGTGGACTCTATTTGTAGAATTTTGTAGTTGAACGTTGAGGAATTATTATAAATACATTTATTTTATAATTTGTGGGGTAAATTATTCAACAGTGAACGAAGAGAATTTCGGAACTAGAAGTTTCACTGTGGCTTATAGCATACATACATATATTTAATTTACACCTATGGATTTTGGAATGTTTATTTACTATTATTATCCAGGATAGGAATATTTATAGCGTAAATTGTTGGTGCCGATTGTAGATAAGTATGTATGTAGGTGTAGAAGTGGAAATAAATGCAAGCGGATCACAGTGAACGAAGAGAAATTCGAAATTGAAAGTTTCAATGTGGCTTATGGCATATATTTAAACAAACACTTTTATAATGTTGAATTTGCGGAAAATTAATATACATATACATACATAGGTCCAATACGTACGGTCCACTTCAATTATCTACAATCGGCACCAACAATTTACGCAATAAATTTTCGTATCCTGGATAATAATAGTAAATAAACATTCCAAATTCCACAAGTGTAAATTTAAAAATATGTACGTATGAATTTTATTTTTGAAAAATAAAAATAATCATTATTTTCGGTCCCTGAAATTTACTGTCGTATATATATCTGTCTATATTTCGAAATATTTATGTGTCGAAGCTGAATTGGAATTTAGGAACCAATCGAAAAATATTTGGAATTTAATTTATGAATGTTATTCTTTTGAATGCGGAAGGTTCGACTTTAATAGAATAATATTCACTCAGCAGAAAACAGAAACGGTCACACTAATGCGTATATGGAAGCGCAAATAAATTTCTAACTGAATTAGTTAGTTGGAATTATTTTGAAAATAATTTAAAAATTATTTTTATGTATATGGACTTATTTAGTTGTCCGCTGCTGTATTTGTCGCGGTACTGTTTTCGGAGATAATACGTGCGTATGATTATGTTTGTGCATTCGCCGTTTGCCAATGCAGACTAGCGGAGACAACGAGAGGCGGAAAAATTGCCAAAAAACGGAGCTTCGACTTGCAATCGGATATGTATGTAATTGCAATTTGTTTTTGGTTGCCTATGCCTGCATGTAACGCCGCTCAGGATAGAGCGAAGGAATGACAATAAATATATAATATATATGTTTATTTAAATGTAACTCAGCTCAGGATAGAGCTAGGAAGAGACAATAAATAATTAAGTTCGGCGATTCTGTGCCGTGATTTTGGGGATATATTTATTTATTTATAGGAGCTGTGGACTCTATTTGTAGAATTTTGTAGTTGAACGTTGAGGAATTATTATAAATACATTTATTTTATAATTTGTGGGGTAAATTATTCAACAGTGAACGAAGAGAATTTCGGAACTAGAAGTTTCACTGTGGCTTATAGCATACGTACATATATTTAATTTACACCTATGGATTTTGGAATGTTTATTTACTATTATTATCCAGGATAGGAATATTTATAGCGTAAATTGTTGGTGCCGATTGTAGATAAGTATGTATGTAGGTGTAGAAGTGGAAATAAATGCAAGCGGATCACAGTGAACGAAGAGAAATTCGAAATTGAAAGTTTCACTGTGGCTTATGGCATATATTTAAACACACACTTTTATAATGTTGAATTTGCGGAAAATTAATATCAATTAATTGCGACACTAGGATTCTACAAATCGGATTCGGAATTGGAAGCTGCCGTTGTGTCGGATCAATCGGACTAGGTTTTAGACACAAATCATAAAAAATTAAGGGCAGGGCAGCAAAGTAAAATGTTTACTTATCTTGTGCGGTGTTAAAGCCACCGGAACTGCTGGAGATAGAATTATCCGGCTCGAAGGACCAAATGTTCGGAGAAGGGTGGCTTTATTCTGAAATGCACTCGATAAGAAAACACGGAAGAACTTCGGGGTGTTTCGCGACGTGCGTTTGAGGTCTTTATTGGTAGGATCGGAAATTAGTACTAACAAGAAGCCTTAAAACTAACTTGGGGAGAGCGGACTAGGAGCTCGATGCACAAAAGTGCAGTGGGAGAGGGAGAGAGAGAGCGACTGCACTGGATCACACTGCCTCCGGAAAATAAACGCCCTTCTGGCGTGAACACAGGTTAAAGCCATCCCCCTACGAACATTTGGTTCGGATAATTATATCTCTAGCAGTTCCGGTGGCTTTAACACCGCACAGGATAAGTAAACATTTTTACTTTGCTGCCGGTCATTTTTATGGTTTTTGTCCAAATCCGAGCCATCCGTCCGATTGATCCGACACTACGGCAGCTTCCACATCCGAATCGCAATTAATTTATATTAATTTTCCGCGAATTCAACATTCAAAAAGTGTATGTTTAAATATATGCCATAAGCCACAGTCACACTTCCAAATTCGAATTTCTCTTCGTTCGCTGTGATCCGCTTGCATTTATTTCCACTTCCTACACCTACGTACATACATAGGTCCAATACGTACGGTCCACTTCAATTATCTACAATCGGCACCAACAATTTACGCAATAAATTTTCGTATCCTGGATAATAATAGTAAATAAACATTCCAAATTCCACAAGTGTAAATTTAAAAATATGTACGTATGCTATAAGCCACAGTGAAACTTCTAGTTCCGAAATTCTAACCGTTCACTGTGTTCCGCTTCCATTTACATATTTACACTCTCCGATATACAATACAGTCCACTCCACTGATCTACGAGCGCCAAAAGCAATTTTAACAAAATTAAATAAATATATACACTTATAAATATTTAAACTTAAAATAAATATATTTGCAATATTTCAGTCCACCGCTCCTATAAATAAATACATATATTATTTAAATATCACTATTCTTTCATCGGCTTATCTTGGTACTAACCGGTACTAACCACCGCTCCTATAAATAAATAAATATATCCCCAAAATCACGGCACAGAAACGCCGACTTAATTTGTGCATTTATTTATCAGCTCTTCCCTGCTCTATCCTGAGCGGAGCTTCATCCAATTAAACATACATAACATATTCGACTGCAAGTCGAAGCTCCGATTTTTGGCAATTTTTCCGCCTCTCGTTGTCTCCGCTATTCTGCATTGGCAAACGTCGAATGCACATTGTACATTGCACAAACATATTCACACGCCTTATCTTCAAGAACAGTACCGCGGAGAATACAGCAGCGGTCAACTGAATAAGTCCAGGCACACAAAATAATTATAAAATTATTTTTTATAAAATCCCAACTAACTAAATCAGTTAGAAATTCAAGTGCGTTTCCATATCCGCATTAGTGTGACCGTACATCTCTGTACATCTCCGCCACTACACAATAAAATTCATAAATTCATTCCTTCTATATTCCGATTGGTTCCTAAATTCCAATTCCTGCGTCGACACTTACAACTAATTAAACAAAAATATATCCATAAACAGACTGTAAGGAAGCGTCTCGGGCCGGGGTAATCCTCAGCGGCCCCAGAGGTCCCCACAGAATTTATTTATTTCCGCGGCAGCCAGGACATAACGGCGGCCGAAGTTTAGCTATATATTTTAAAAGGGGTCGAACTAAGCGGGGAAAAACGAGAGAGAAAACGAGAGGGAAAGCCTCGGAACCGCCTGGAAGGCTTTCCGATCGGCGGTCCCTGCGAACCCGGAGGATTTTCCGGTCGGTCCGCCTATGTCCCTGGACCCGGAGGGATTTCCGGACGGTCCGCCTATGCGCCCCGCCTGGAAGAATTTCCGAACGGCGGGCGCCCCTGGACCCGGAGGATTTTCCGGACGGTCCGCCTATGCCCTACGCCTGGAAGAATTTCCGAACGGTGTGGTCCCCAGCGACACGAGGAATGGGCACAGAACCCCGGAGCGGAATACGGGACAAATGAGAGGCGAGGGTTTCCACGATATAGGTTTATTTTAATCTATAATTTTCTAGCCGGCGGCGGTAAGACTGCGGAATTTAATTTCATATTTATATATATATATGGCCGACGGCCCGAAGAAGCGGCGCGGGAAAAAGGGGACCTAATCCGGCGGGCGCCTTTTGCCCGGCGCCGGCGAGATTATGTTATTTAATGTAATATATGTATATTTTCCAAGGCTTGGCCCTGGCCTAGTTTTGTCGCTTTAATGTCGGCGGCGTCTCTCTCCCTCTCGCTTGCTCCCACAGGCGATCGGGCCGGCAGCACTATTCTGCCGCTCTCTCGGTGCTTCAGCGCATGTGCCGTCGCTCTGGCTTCGGTCTGGCGCTCATGGCGTGATCCGATCTGGCCAATGGGGAGGGCGGCTTGGCACGCGCCCTTTTTCCCACGTCTGCGCTTTGGTGATAGCGGCGACGCCGCTGCTTACCCGGCGATCGGCCGCTGCTCCCTCTCTCGTCAGAGCTTGAGTGGGTTCTCGTGTGTGAGTGCACTTTTGAGTGAGTGTGGGAGTGCGTTTGAGTGGAAACCGTGGATGAGTGGTTTGTGTGCTGGCGCTTTAGCTATGATTATATCTAACTTATATTTAGCTTATACTTAATATATGTACATACAAAATTGTGATTTCGTCACACTCCCCTCTTACCTTATGGGGAGGGTGAAGTGTCGCTCGTACGTCCTGAAGGTGAAGGTGCGTCGGGTCCGCGATGCAGGTCCTGGTGGCGGCTTGACGCCCCGGAGGCCTGGGCGCTGGTCCAGGTGCGCTGATCCGGGCGGCAGGGCGCCCCGGATGCGATGGGCGCAAGTCCTGGTGGAGGCGTCTGCGGCGGGTGCGCGGATCCGGGCTGCTTGGCGCCTCGGATGCGGTAGCGCTAGTCGACGGTGACGGGTTGGGCGCAGGTGTGCGCAGCTCCGAGCGGCTGGGCGCCTCGGGGCCCTGGGTGCCGTTGCAGGTGCGCCGATCCGGGCGGCTGGGCGCCCCGGATGCGGTGGGGCGAAAGTCCTGCTGGCGTAGGGGTGCTGATGCACCGTTCCGAGTGGCGCGGTGCCGCGGGTGTGTGGTGGCACGAGTAGACGACGTAGGTGCGGGTCCTGGCGGCGTTGGCGTTCTGGCCTGAGCCAAGCGGTGTGGCGGTGTTGCGTCTTAGCGTGGCGCTGGACGCAGTGATGCGCTGGCAGCGGCGGCTCAGGGTTTGGTTATGTAGGCGCTAGGGCGCGGTGTCCCGTCCGGGCGGTGTGGGCGACGTGGTGGTGATAGCGAGGGTACGCCGGCAGGGACGGCGGTGGAGATGCGGCGGTGTGGTCCTACTGGCGCCGTAGAGCGTTGCTTAGGTGGCCCATGCTGGCGGTCAGGGAGCCTAGCGCTTGGCCCATGTTGATGGGCCGCTGTTGGTGGTCCAGGCGGTACTGTGCCGGATGTAGCTGGGACCGGATGTGGCCTAGGTGGTGTAGGAACGTGCCCACTTGTCGGCGCATCTCGTCCCGGCAGCTAGGGTTAGCGCCAGCTTGGGGCATTGCGTGGAGTACCCGGTCTATGCCGGAGCAGTGCGGGCATCAGTGGGAGCGTGATGCGTTCCACCTTGACCCCGAGCGGGTCCTGTGCTTCCTGGTCCGCGAAGCGCTGCGCCGTGTTCGGCCTGATAGGTGCTGTCCCGAACGGCCCTGTTGGTGGCGAAGAGGGACGCAGTCCCGGCGGTGGTGCCCGTTGGCGGCGACGTGCTGCTGGTGGCGAAGAGGGACGGGGTCCCGGCGGTGGTGCCCGTTGGCGGCGACGTGTTGCTGGTGGCGAGGCAGGACGGGGTCCCGGCGGTGGTGCCTGTTGGCGGCGACGTGCTGCTGGTGCCGAGGCGGGACGGGGTCCCGGCAGCGGTGCCCGTTGGCACAGGGTCGCAGGGACGTGAGTCGGGCCGGAGGTGGCGTGTCGGTGCTGCGGCGCTGCGGGTGATGCCCTGGCGGTGGTGTGGGCCAAGCGGCATGGCGTTGACGCCGTGGGACCCTGGCGGCGGCGGCTTAGGGTCTGGGTTCTGCAGGCGCGATAGCGCGGGGAGGCGGAGTCGAGTCTTGGCGGTGAGGTGACGTGGTGACGAGGCGAGGGTATGGTGGCAAGGACGGGGCGGAGATGCGGCGGCGGGGTCGGCGGCCTATCTCCGAGAGGGGAGCACGTAGACCCCTACTCGGTGATTGGAGCTGATGTGCACCCTAAAGCGCTGGCCTTTCTCTTCTTCCCGGTACCGGAGGGCCCTTCGTCGGATCCCCGGGACGCGTAGCTGGATCCTCCGGATGAGTCGGGCTGGAAGGGATCCGTTTGGAGTTGTCCACTCCTCCAGCGCCGGCACCCATGGCTGATGGCGAGGGCGGTGAGGCGGAGACTATGTCTCCTCCGAGTCCTCGCTCTCGGAATCTGCCCAGGGAACGGGGCGTCGGGGCCTCCTAATGTCGCGGGGAGGCGGTGGCTCCTGCCGAGGGGCCGGTCGGTCGTCCTCGAGCTCCGCGTGCAGTAGCTCTGCGCGGTGGCGGGCCGCGCCGGCTTCGTACTCCTGGATGGAGGGGAAGCGTGGTTGCGTCCGTAAGGCCTGGCATCGTACCGCAGGGAGGCGGACTTCTGGGTCGGCATTTTACGGGCCTGTCCCGAAGAGGCTCTCATAGGAGGGCGGTGGTCCTTGTGCTGCTGTACCTCCTATGCCCTGCGACCGTGTCCTCGGGTCCCGGATGGGTTGTGGTTCGTAATTCTCGGCGAGGGGGTCGTAGACCTCGACTACGTCGTCGTCCTCCTCGGGGAATCCAGGGCTCTCGTAGGAGGGTGGTGATCCTCGAGCCGCCCAGTCCCGCGGCTGTGCCCTTGGGTCCCGGATGGGTTGGGGCTCGTAGTTCTCGGCGAGGGGGTCGTAGATCTCGACCACGTCGTCGTCCTCCTCGGGGAATCCAGGGCTCTTGTACGGGGGGCGGTGATCCTCGAGCCGCCCAGTCCAGCGGCTGTGCCCTGGGGTCCCGGATGGGTTGAGGCTCGTAGTCCTCGGCGAGGGGGTCGTAAATGTCGACTACATCGTCGTCTTCCTCGGGGAATCCTCGAGCGGGTGCGTCCTCTCCGTCGGATATCGGCTCGTAGGTTGCCCCGAGGGGCCCGGGTCTTGCCTCACGGGGCATATTGCCGAATAGTTCTGGGGCCAAGTCTCCGAAGCATTCGCGGAGGGCGGTCTCCACGTCGTACTCGTCGCCGGGAGGAGGTGTCTCTTCGTCGAGAGCTCGGGGAGAATCTTCCTGCGGCGGCAGCACGATGACAGCCTCGTCGTCGGGGTGGGAGCGCCGGTTTCCCTCCTGCTGTAGCACCTCGAGGAGCTCATCCACCGCGGCGGCCATTCATGCGAACTCACCGTCCTCGCTTGGCCCTGGGACTGGGACCAGGCCAGGCGGTTCGAGAAGCTCGGCCCGGATTTCCTCCCGGTTTAATGGCCGATCCTCGGGCCACTGGTACCTGGCGGCTGGCGGCTCTCCGTCCATGGCGTCGGGCGGTGGCGCTGGTTTTCGTCAGCGACGGCTCGAAGGACGTGGATCCAGGCAGTAGGTGCTGGCTGCGTTGGCGTCGTGTGACGGTGGCGCGGGCGCAGCTCGTTGGCACAAATCCGTGCGGAGGTGCCGGATACGTTGGCGTCGGCGTGGGCGCTGATTGGTGGCGCAAATCCGAGCAGGGGTGCCGGATGCGTTGCCGTCGGAGACGCGGCTGGTCTCGGCGACGACGGTTGCGGGACGCGGATCCGGCTTTAGGGTGCCGGATGCGTTGGCGTCGGGTGACGGCGGCGCGGGCGCAGCTCGTTGGCGCAAATCCGTGCGGAGGTGCCGGATACGTTGGCGTCGGCGTGGGCGCTGATTGGTGGCGCAAATCCGGGCAGGGGTGCCGGATGCGTTGCCGTCGGAGACGCGGCTGGTCTCGGCGACGACGGTTGCGGGACGCGGATCCGGCTTTAGGGTGCCGGATGCGATGGCGTCGGGCAGCAGCGGCGAGGGCGAAGATCCTCGGCGTTGGTGGCGTGAATCCGGGCAGGAGCGCCGGATGTATTGACGTCGGGATCTGTGGAGGGAAAGAAAAGAGAAAGACCATGTTAGGGGGTTCGTTATACTGGACCCTACCTAACAGAGTGGGACTCGATTGGTCTCGCTCATGTGGGGGTGCTGTCCAGGAGGACCAATGTTCCTCCCCTTTCGGGGTTGAGGCGTTGGACAGGCGCGCCTGTCAGCAAGTGGCCCCTGCGAAAACATGGTCTCCTTCCCCCTGGACGCGGCTTTGGGCTTTAGCGGCGGCGTGGGGTCTCCGGGGCCCTAGCGGGCGGCGGTGGCTCCCTCTGGTTTTCTTCTTCCTCGGGCGGTTGAGTGTCTTTGCTCGCGACGTTCGACGTGTTGTTGTCCTCCTCCCGTTGGTCGTTTTCCTCGTCGGTTTCCCCCTCGTGATAGGGCTTCAGTTGGCCTAGGCTGGCCGTCTTCCGCCGGCGGCTGCCGGGGATGATGAGCTGCACGATATTGGGCGACTGAAATTTTGCGACTCGGAAGGGTCCCTCGTACTTTGCGGCCAGCTTGGCGGTGAATCCCTCGGCTGCATTGGACAGGGAGTCGCGTTTTACGAGCACTAAAGATCCTACTGGTGGACGCCATGTCCTCCGGCGTAGGTTGTAGTGTCGCCCTTGGTCGGCTGCGGCGCGATCGGCGTTGTTCCTTACGACGTCGAAGATGGTTCGGAGTTGCTCGCTCCGCTCGGTCGGGCCTACCTCCGTGCTGCCTCGGCCAGGTGTGACCTCGTCGTACAGGTTCCTTGGGAGCCGCGGTTCGCGTCCTTGCGTCAGGAACGCTGGGCTGAACCCCGTGGTGTCGGAAATACTGCCTCGTCGTCGGGGTGGGGGCGCCGGTTTCCCTCCTGGTGTAGGACCTCGAGGAGCTCATCCACCGCGGCGGCCATCCATGCGAACTCACCGTCCCCGCTTGGCCCTGGGACTGGGACCAGGCCTGGCGGTTCGAGAAGCTCGGCCCGGATTTCCTCCCGGTTTAATGGCCGATCCTCGGGCCACTGGTACCTGGCGGCTGGCGGCTCTCCGTCCATGGCGTCGAGCGGTGGCGCTGGTTTTCGTCAGCGACGGCTCGAAGGACGTGGATCCAGGCAGTAGGTGCTGGCTGCGTTGGCGTCGGGTGCCGGTGGCGCGGGCGCAGCTCGTTGGCGCAAATCCGTGCGGAGGTGCCGGATACGTTGGCGTCGGCGTGGGCGCTGATTGGTGGCGCAAATCCGGGCAGGGGTGCCGGATGCGTTGCCGTCGGAGACGCAGCTGGTCTCGGCGACGACGGTTGCGGGACGCGGATCCGGCTTTAGGGTGCCGGATGCGTTGGCGTCGGATGACGGCGGCGCGGGCGCAGCTCGTTGGCGCAAATCCGTGCGGAGGTGCCGGATACGTTGGCGTCGGCGTGGGCGCTGATTGGTGGCGCAAATCCGGGCAGGGGTGCCGGATGCGTTGCCGTCGGAGACGCGGCTGGTCTCGGCGACGACGGTTGCGGGACGCGGATCCGGCTTTAGGGTGCCGGAAGCGTTGGGCGACGGAAACTTTGCGACTCGGAAGGGTCCCTCGTACTTTGCGGCCAGCTTGGCGGTGAATCCCTCGGCTGCATTGGACAGGGAGTGGCGTTTTACGAGCACTAAAGATCCTACTGGTGTACGCCAGACGGCTGCGGCGCGATCGGCGTTGTTCCTTACGACGTCGAAGATGGTTCGGAGTTGCTCGCTCCGCTCGGTCGGGCCTACCTCCGTGCTGCCTCGGCCAGGTGTGACCTCGTCGTACAGGTTCCTTGGGAGCCGCGGTTCGCGTCCTTGCGTCAGGCACGCTGGGCTGAACCCCGTGGTGTCGGAAATATTGCTGTTGATGGCCAAAGATATTTCCGGCAGTAGCTGATCCCACTCGTTCTGCTGGCCTCCATCCAGATATTGGGCGATCATCGTCTTGATCGTCCGGTTGGCCCTCTCGGTTGGGTTTTGCCTCGGCGTGTACGGGGCCGTATGCTGCAGTTCCATGACCAAATTCCTGAACGAGCGACCCGTAAACTGGGTGCCATTGTCGCACACGAAGGTCCTGGGGACGCCAAATCTGCTCAAGATCCTTTCCCGAAAGGCACGCTCGAGGTGGGTTCCGGTGGCCTTCCTCAGTGGGACGAGTTCCACCCACTTGCTAAAGGCATCCAGAAACACCAACAGCATCGTGTTGCCCTGTTCGGACCGGGGAAGCGGGCCCACGAAGTCCGCGCAGCGGACGTGGAACGGCTCTTTGACTACTCGTGTGAACATCTTGCCCGCGGGCTTCTCCTGGCTCACCTTGTACCTCTGGCAGCTCTGGCAACGTCGGACGTAGCGAGCGACTTCGCGAAATAGGCCCGGCCAGTAGTAGCGCTGGGCCACGCGGTTGCTGGTCTTCCGGATTCCCAAGTGTCCGGCGGTAGGATGGTCGTGGCACTCCTCGAGGACTCGCTGGCGGTAGTCGCTCCCTACGCAGAGCTTCCATGGTGTGTACTCCTCCTCTTCTGGTCGTAACCCGATGCGGCGATACAACTGGCCATTTTCCTCTCTAAAGTCCGGGCAGTTTGCGGGTTCGGTCCGAACATTCCGGAGCATCCTCGCGAGCCACTTACAGTTGGTCTCCTGGACTTGAGCTTGCAGTGCCGTGGGCAGCGGGTGGCGAGAAAGGGCGTCAGCCACCATGTTTTAGGATCCTTTCCGGTAGTGGACATCATATTGGAATTGCTGCAGCTCAAGAGCCCAGCGCGCGATCCTGCCAGTCGGGTTGTCTATCGAGTTCAGCCACTTCAGGGACTGATGATCGGTGAGAACGTCGAATCGGTAGCCCTCGAGGTAGCAACGCATATTTCTGATGGCCCACACGATGGCGAGGCACTCCTTTTCGGTCACCGAGTAGTTCCTCTCAGCTGTGTTGAGTCGGCGAGGTTCTGTGTGAGCACGGCTCCAATGCCGTACTCGCTGGCGTCCGTTTGGAGGACGAACTTCTGGCCGAAGTCCGGACACGCCAGGACTGGAGCCTCGGTTAACAAGGTCTTCAGCTCTTTGAAGGCGAGATCCTCCCTCGGCGCCCACTCCCACTTTTCTTCTTCAGCAGCGATGCCATGGGCTCCACAAAATCGGCGAAGTTGGGAACAAAGCGGCGATACCAGGATGCGACTCCCAGGCATCTCCGGAGTTCCCTTAGGCAGGTCGGGGGCTTCAGCTCGCGGATCGCGGCCACCTTTTCCGGATCCGTGTGGATTCCGGCTTCGCTGATGACGTGACCTAGGTATACGATACGGCGTTGGAAGAAGTGACACTTCCCTCGATTCAGCCGTAGGTTCGCGCGGCGCAGGCGCCGGAAGACCTCTTGGAGATTGTCGACATGCTCCTCCAGGGTGGCTCCGACGACGATGATGTCATCCAGATATGCGAACGCGTGCGGTTCCATATCCGGTCCGATGAACGTGTCCAAGGCGCGCTGAAAAGTGGCGGGGGCCGAATGTAGGCCAAACGGCATTACCTGCCAATGGAAGAGACCCCTGCCGGGAACGGTGAAGGCCGTGCACTCCCTACTCTCGGGGGCGACCGGGATTTCCCAATACCCGTTCCAATACTCCACACCGAGTTCTCGTTCAGCTGGCGATAATCCACGCACATGCGGACGTCGCCATTCTTCTTGGCTGCTATCACGATGGGTGCGCTATGTGGGCTCTTCGATGGCTCGATTCGCCCGTCACGGAGGAGTTCGTCGATCTGTTTGTCGATGACTGCCCTCATGGCCGGGTTCCGGGGAAAATACCGTTGCTTCAGCGGCTGGTCGTTGCGCATGGTGGGATGGCCGTTCAGGGCGGGCGGAGGAGGGCTCCGATGACTGCCCTCATGGCAGGATCCCGGGGAAAATACCGCTGCTTTAGCGGCCGGTCGTTGCGCATGTATTCATAATTTATAATTTATTTCCAACTAACAATAAAAACTAGGACTAAAGACAAAAGACAAGGGCTCCTCGGGCTCGGCTGAGTCTCGACGCTCGGGGTCGTGGCTCACCAAACACACTGCTCCGCACAGGGGAGGACTCTGCTCCGGCGTTTCCTCGGCGCGGTTACGGACGTGAACGCGTTTCTTGGAGGTACGGAAAGGGTTCCGTTGCGCGGCTGTGGCGTCTGCCACGGGCAGAATATGGCTCCAGCTCTATGGTTTCTCTCCCGGCAGGGCCGGGTCGGAGGCGGGATTGCGTGGTTCCCGACCACGCGGGTGCTTGTCGCTTCCGGAGACTGTGTCCTCGCGGGTTCCGGGCATCGTGGCTCGAGGTAGGGCTCGCGGCGCCGGGCTTGGGCGGCCTCTGGGGGCCGGTTTCGGCGTGATTGCTCGGGGTTCGGGGGTCCGTGGTCCCATCGAACGAGAGGCCCCACTTGGTCATCCTTTCGACCAGGGTGGCACCCATATGGGGGTCGGCCGGACGGGTCACCGCTTGGGGAGGCGCCTCGGTCCTTGCGGTCGGCTGTCGGGCTCCTACAGGGGAGATACTACGCGGTATATTTAGCGTAAGCGCTTCTGGTGGGGCCCCTAATCCTGGCGAGCTGAGATCCTTATCCATATGTACCGGGGACAGCTCCTTGGTGTCCCCGCTGGGCATGTTCCCGAGGTGCCGCTCCAACTCGGCAAGGCGTAGCTGCACGGGCTCGGCGTGGTCGGTCTGCCGAACGAATGCCGTGAGGCGGGAGCGCAACTCGTCGACGGTTCCAGTGGCCTCGAGACCGAACTCGTTGAGGATTGCCTCCAGCTCGTGCTTTTTACGATAGCTAATCCAAGTGACCCCCATGGTTAGCCCGTTCTACGACGAGGGCTCGGGAGAATTTATTTAAAATTTTTTTAGAAATGTCCTTCCCGAAGCGAAAGGATGTCGACGATGAACTACGGTTCGCGGCGAAAGCTGGTACTCGAAATCCTTCCCGATGTGCAAGGATATTGTCGATGAACTAAGGTTTACGATGAGAGCCGGTGTTCGAAATCCTTTCCGATGTGCAAGGATATTGTCGACGCCGAAGGATGTAGGTCGCAACGACAGGGCTAGGAATTTTTATTCGAGGTAGCCTGTTGTAAGGAACACGGCGAGAGATTTTTGTGCTTAATTGTGCGAGATATCCTTCCCGATGTGTAAGGATCAAGGCGAGAGAAAAATTTTTTTAGTTGTCACGACCGAAGCTCTTTACTGAGTGTCCCTCCTGGTGAAGGGCAGCTCGTTATATTGGCCCTAGCCTAGGGGCAGCGCAGTCGGCCAGAAATGGGCGGCTCTGCCGGCGGCGGCCGCAAAAATATTAGCAAAAATATATATGCCAAAATACTAAGTTCTGCCGGCAGCGGCAACGCTGCCGGAGTGGCGGGCAAAATAGGCCGCTCTGCCAGCGGCAGCAGCGGGATCGCAGGCCGGGAATAAGTTGCTCTGCCAGCGGCAGCAGCGCCGTCGAGATCTCGGGGGAAAACTTAGCAAGCTCTGCCAGCGGCGGCAGCGGCGGAATTGCACGCCAAAATAGGTCGCTCTGCCGACGGCGGCAGCGCAGTTGGGACGCAGGTAAAAATTTGGCCGCTCTGCCAGCGGTAGCAGCGCAGTCGAGAACGTATGCAAGAACTCGCTCTGCCAGCGGCAGCACCTAGCCGGCGCCCGATGGCGAAAACGACAATGCAAAACGATGCGAAAAACGGCGACAAAACTCCGCGTAGCCCGCGGAAAGTTTTTTCCTCGTCTCCTTTTCCTCCTTCTATTTGCTGCGCCGATCTGCCGCTACACGTGCGAAAAAAAAGAGAAGCCCTTGCGAAAAATGGCCCGTATCGATTCCCCTTGGGAAAAATGTTAGTCATGACCAAAAGAATAATATATTAATTTAATTATGTGACGAAGTCACAACCTTTGTACATATGTAAATATCTAGGTATAAGATAAATATAAGCTAGACATAATCATAGCCAAAACGCCTGCACTCACTCACGCACTCAGGCGAGTTCCACTCAAGCAGATCCGATCACGCCATGAGCACAAGACCGACACCAGAGCGACGGCACATGCGCTGAAGCACCGAGAGAGCGGCAGAATAGTGCTGCCGGCCCGATCGCCTGTGGGAGCAAGCGAGAGGGAGAGAGACGGCGCCGACATTAAAGCGACAAAACTAGGCCAGGGCCAAGCCTTGGAAAATATACATATATTACATTAAATAACATAATCTCGCCGGCGCCGGGCAAAAGGCGCCCGCCGGATTAGGTCCCCTTTTTCCCGCGCCGCTTCTTCGGGCCGTCGGCCATATATATATATAAATATGAAATTAAATTCCGCAGTCTTACCGCCGCCGGCTAGAAAATTATAGATTAAAATAAACCTATATCGTGGAAACCCTCGCCTCTCATTTGTCCCGTATTCCGCTCCGGGGTTCTGTGCCCATTCCTCGTGTCACTGGGGACCACACCGTTCGGAAATTCTTCCAGGCGTAGGGCATAGGCGGACCGTCCGGAAAATCCTCCGGGTCCAGGGGCGCCCGCCGTTCGGAAATTCTTTCAGGCGGGGCGCATAGGCGGACCGTCCGGAAATCCCTCCGGGTTCAGGGACATAGGCGGACCGACCGGAAAATCCTCCGGGTTCGCAGGGACCGCCGATCGGAAAGCCTTCCAGGCGGTTCCGAGGCTTTCCCTCTCGTTTTCTCTCTCGTTTTTCCCCGCTTAGTTCGACCCCTTTTAAAATATATAGCTAAACTTCGGCCGCCGTTATGTCCTGGCTGCCGCGGAAATAAATAAATTCTGTGGGAACCTCTGGAGCCGCTGAGGATTACCCCGGCCAGAGACGCTTCCTTACATGGCGCCCGAGCAGGGACTGGCCAGGACATAAAGGACGTTGGCACCCAGGCGAATTAAAACCTCGCCGGCCAAAAGTTAGCTTTTATTTTTATTAATTAAATTAATATATTATTATATATATATATATTATAATGACTAACATTTTTCCCAAGGGGAATTGATACGGTCCATTTTTCGCAAGGGGTTCTTTTTTTTTTCTCGCACGTGTAGCGGCCGATCGGCGCAGCAAATAGAAGGAGGAAAGGGAGACGAGAAAAAAACTTTCCGCGGGCTACGCGGAGTTTTGTCGCCGTTTTTCGCATCCTTATGCATCGTCGTTTTCGCCGTCGGGCGCCGGCTAGGTGCTGCCGCTGGCAGAGCAACCTATTCCCGGCATGCGATCCCGCTGCTGCCGCTGGCAGAGCGGCCTATTTTGCCCGCCACTCCGGCAGCGCTGCCGCTGCCGGCAGAACTTAATATTTTTGCACGAATATTTTTGCTAATGTTTTTCGCTGCCGCCGCCGGCAGAGCCGACCATTTTTCTGGCCGACTGCGCTGCCTCTAGGCTAGGACCAATATAACGAGCTGCCCTTCACCAGGAAGGGGACTCAGAAAAGAGCTTCGGTCGTGACAACTTGGAAAATTTTCTCTCGACTTGATCCTTACAAAGGATATCTCAGAAAAAAAAAAGCTTCGGTCGTGGAAAACTTGAAATTCAAAATCGCTCGCCTTGATCCTTACACATCGGGAAGGATATCTCGCACAACTTAAACACAAAAACCCCTAGCCTTGATTCTTACAAAAAGGATTCCTAGCTCTTTCGCCGCGACCTACATCCTTCGGCGTCGACAATATCATTGCACATCGGGAAGGATTTCCAACACCGGCTCCCATCGTAAACCCTAGTTCATCGATAATATCCTTGCACATCGGGAAGGATTTCGAATACCAGCGCTCGCCGTGAACCTGAGTTCATCGTCGACATCCTTTCGCACCGGGAAGGACATTCCTAATTTTATTAAAATTTTCTAAATAATTTCTCCCGAGCCCTCGTCGTACAGCAGGCTAACCATGGGGGTCACCTGGATTAGCTACCGTAAGAAACACGAGTTGGAGACAATCCTCAACGAGTTAGGTCTCGAGGCCTCGGGAACCGTCGACGAGCTGCGCTCCCGCCTCACGGCCTTCGTTCGGCAAACCGACCATGCCGAGCCCGTGCAGCTGCGAATGGCCGAGTTGGAGCGGCACCTTGTCTGGCAGAGCGGAAGGATGGTTTCGGACCAATGGCCTCCACGGAGCCAGCTGGGCCGAGGTCCGCCGCGAGTTCTTGGATTTTTTCTTGCCGCCGCGCTATTACCAGCGACTGGAAGACGAAATCCGGAACCATTACCAGAAACCCAACGAGCCCTTCAAGGAGTATTTAATCGACATCCGATTGCAGATGCGCCAGGCAGGATTCTCTACGGAGAGAGAGCTGGAGCGGATTTACGACAATATGCTCCCGGAGTACCAGCTGTTCACCCGGAGGCAGGACTTCCGCACCCTGGCGGAACTGACCCACCTGGTAGTGGACTACGAAGTCAAGCGCTGCCGAGGAGGACGAGCCCCGGATTATCGGCCCCAGCCGACCCGACCGGCGCTCAGCCGGACCACCATGGAAGCAGACAGGACGACCCGCCGGACGCCGGCTATAGCCCCGCAGGGGATCCCACCCAACGGATCCCGGAACCAGAACGAGAATGCGGGACGGAACGCAACCGCATCAGCAGTCTCGGACCCGATCAACGTTCGCGACGCCTGCCGCAACTGCGGCCAATCGGGGCATTTCCAAGGCGAGTGCCGGAATCCCCGCCTCCTCTTTTGTTGGGACTGCGGCCGCCGGGCGATTTGGACAGTGGACTGCTGCCGTCGACAAGCCCAGGGAAACGGGAACGGGCCCCGCGTGATCGGGAATCACCCGGGGAACCCGCCCATCCCAGCAACGCAATAGGAGGTGCCCTCCACCAACACCAGGGACGCATCCGAGCCGCCATCACCATGGAGGGGCGAGGATTCGTAGCCACCCTGGACACCGGAGCTACGCATAGCTTCATCAGCAAGGGCTTGGCCGAGGAACTGGGCAACAAACGCAACATGAGGGACATCCGGACCCTGGTCACCCTGGCAGACGGGACCAGTCGGGAGCTGACCCGAGCTTTGGCCGCCGATATCCACCTAGGGAACCGACGTACGCCTACCATCCTCCTGGTAATGACCGACGCCCTCGACGACGTACTCCTGGGGATGGATTTTCTCGGCTGGATTGGAGCCACCTTACAATGCGGAGGACAGAGCCTCAGCCTGCTACCGGACGATCGCCATGATTTCCCCTGGGCCAGGACCCGGGGCGCCCCATCCTGGACAGGGAACCAACGCCACACGACCACCGACCCACCGCCGGAACGAACTTTGGACACGCTGCACCCCAGGTCCGACAGCTGCTTATCATCCCTCCTTGTGACCATGGCGAGCACTTCGCTGTATGATTTCCCACGCGCCTGCACGATAACAGCGTCGGGACGAGTACGCCGCGCTGCCCTAGGTTTTTTGGCGACCACTTCCCATTCGGCCTCAGTGTTCCCTCGGGCTCCCTGGCGGTTGCTAGCGTCGCCGCACCCTCCTGGGCTGCCACTCGGGGTTTGATTCGCGGCCTCTTGGACGCTTTCCCGCTTTTCCGCTGCGGAGCACGATTAGTTGGGGCCTCCGTCGCGGATGAACCCTGCTCGAGCTGCTGGCTTAACCTCCGCCAGGGCTCCGTTTGAGCTGCAGCCTCCCTCTTCCACACCGTAAGCGTCTGCTGCGCTTTATCCACGCTCTGCGTGCTCTGATCGCACTTGGAGCACGATGAGGCAGCGACCTGTCTCTCCTGGCTGCCGCCGTCGCCCTTGGCGGCCGCTAGGCTCGCACTGAGGATACTTGCGTGGAGTGCCGTCATCTTAGTGAACATCTCCCTCGTGGCGATGGTGATGTGGCGCAAGGACCTGTCCATCATTCTGGCTGCCACCTCCTGCAGCATGCTCCCCAGCTCCTGGAGATCCTCCAGACACGCTGCCTCCCGAGATGCCTTGCTCTTTTTTGCCGGCGTCGTTCTCTGCGAACTAACCGGGCTGGCTGGGTCTCGCGACCTCTTGGGAGTAGGCGTTGAGCCCTTTCCCGAGACCTGCATATCCTCCACCGATCCGCGGAGGGGGGGCGATCGGGAGAGCTTGCTGCTCCTCCTAAACGCCGCTTCGACCTCTTCCCTCGGTTGTCATGGCGACCTCTCTAGTGCCGACCCGCACGCGAAGGGGTTTCCCTCGTCCATAGCCGGCTTAACGGCCTGCACAGGGCTCCCACGTTGGCTAAGGATTTCCCCCTAGCTTTACGACGGGGGCTATACCGCCCCTTCTCGGTCCCCGACGTCGGGACCGTGACCTTTTCCGGCTTGCCAGCTGCGCAGCCGTGCACGGCGTCTGGGATATATATTAAATATTTAAAATAAATATGTGACGTTCAGTCGATCCTCGGGTAGTCAGGGCTGGCCAGGGTCATCCAGGACATTTATTTGGTTCAGGAAAGTGGTGCTAGAAGAAGGAATCCACGACCCGAGTCCCAGTGATAACACGTAGAGTTTAACCTTAACGAGGCTTATAGATATACGAAGTTTATTGGTTTTTTGACAGAGTAATGCAACTGGTCGCGAAGATGGTGTTGCCGATTGTCCCCGGCGTTGCCTACGAGCGTCCGTGTCCTGGGTAAAAGCTCCTCGTGTCCGGGGTCCGTGTATGTCGATCCCTTCGGCTGGCTGGGATAAATGTTGATATAGCAGGGCGTCCCCCCCGGTCAGCAAGGATACGTAGGGTTGATAAAGCAGGACGAAACCGTCGGCAAGGATACGTAGTGTTGATAAGATAGGACGAAACCGTCAGCAAGGATACGTGTTGATAAAGCAGGACGAAACCGTCAGCAGGGATACGTAGTGTTGATAGAATAGGACGAAACCGTCAGCAAGGATACGTAGTGTTGATGAAGCAGGACGAAACCGTCAGCAGGGATACGTAGTGTTGATAAAGCAGGACGAAACCGTCAGCAAGGATACGTAGTGTTGCGAAAATAAGACGACACCGTCAGCAAGGATAGGTAGGGTTGATAAAGCAGGACGAAACCGTCGGCAAGGATACGTAGTGTTGATAAGATAGGACGAAACCGTCAGCAGGGATACGTAGTGTTGTGTAGTATGTTCACATAGCGAATGCACACTGTACTCAGTGTTATGCATAAATAAATACAATAAATACAAATATATTAATGCACTTAATTTATAAGTCAAAGACCCTATCCAAGTGCTGAGTCCGCATTTCATACATGCGCGACATACGTGAACATAATACCTTCCCCCTATCTCAGCGACCCTTTGCCGTCGCTTACTTATATGTATATGCATATAAGCGTCGCAGCGCTGCAGCCTACGCCGGCAGCGCTGCTACCTGAATTAGGCTAAGAAACCTTTTGTATGAATAATTTAAGATTTTAACAAATCTACATTCATTGGAGCGGGACCTTCCCTGCTTCAATAATAAAAACAAAATCTATTAAATTGAAACCAAGATAAGTGTTTTCTTCTGCATGGCGATCCTGCCAGGAGATAGTGAAAAAACGATGGTATACGACATAATACTCTCTCTCAATTTCTCCTCTTCTTCTCTCATTTTTCCTATTTCCTCTTCTAATTTTTCGGCGTCATTGGCGTCTAAATTCCCCGTTATTGCCTTCACTACCGAACCCAATCCGTTGATCAATCCCCTTGCTCTTCTATGTCTAGGCCAAATTCCTTCTAGCCTTGTTTTCAACATCTGTAGTTTGTTTTTAAGTGATCTAATTACGTCCCTTGTTCCCGACTCGTCTTCAACTTCTCCAAGTGTCTTTTCTATACCACCTATTATTTCCTTGTACTCCTGCAGCTTCACGATGTGTATACATATATGTTTGGTACGTTTGTACTACCCTTGCCGTTCCCATTTCTATCTGGGCCAACGGGTCGTTCCTCTCCAATTGTATTACCTCAAACCTGCTTCCTTCAGCCATGGCCATGGACTACCTGCAAAAATTATTCATTCGGTTTAGTAATTCTTTCTCCTTGTGGATTTTCTGTGGTTTTGTTTGATGTGAGTGTTAGGTTGTTATCTTCCAACACCTTGTGTTTAGAGAATCTGGGGATGAGTTTATCCCTACGGTTTTCTTTTCGAAATACTATGTTTCCCACCTGTACTGGGTCTGGTTCCTGCCTATCCATATTAGCTGCCTCAATTCTCTTCGCCTTTTAACACTCTACTCTTTCTTTTACCTTTGGATAGATCTCGGCCTAAAACGCATTGATTTTCTGCAAATAATCGTGTTCATTACTGAAGGTCACGTTATTCAGAAACTCCTGCGTCCTACCTGTGAAGAGTTCTTGAGGTGTCAACTTTGTTGCTGAATGAATGGCGTTGTTATACGTTATAAACGCTTCACTCAGTATTTCTTCGTGTCGGAGCTCTAACTTCCCTGCCTTCTTGCTCTCTGTAATCAAACGGTATATTTCCGTTATTGTTGAATGTAGTCTTTCGACCGTGGAGTTGCTTGACGACTGCTGAAAGGATGTTGTATGCAGTTCGAGTTCGTACTGCCTACAAAAATCCTTAAAGAGGTTCGTCGAGAACTCTACTCCCTGATCGCATACTACCTTCTTGGGTATACCAAACAGAGCCATGAAGTTTTTCATTGCCTTGACAATGTTAATGCTTTCTTTGGCTGGAATAGTTACCCCCCATGCATATCTTGAAAATTTGTCAATAATCGTGAAAACGTTTTTCTTATTAACAAAATATAAGTCGATATGCACTATTTTTAAGGGTCTGTCTGGGGTTTCCTTCACACTGTATTTAATTTTGTGAGGCCTTCTGTCGTATTTCTGCGTTTGACAGCTATCGCAATTGTTAATTGTTTGCGCTATCAACTCCCTCATATGAGGGAAAAACACCTTCCTTTTTAAGTGGGCTAGTGTTTCTTCTATCCCCTTATGGTTACTTCTCAGGTGATAATCCTTTACGACTTCCTCCTGCTGACCTCTCTCAATTATATCTGGCAACAAGACTGTGCATCTTATTGTCCTATACAGTGCAGTGTAAGCAAAATATTTGCAATATACTCCTTGAATGGTTAACACCAATTCCTCCGGTATCAACAGTGCTATCGTTCTCTTAGGTTTTAAAATTTCCTTGAGTTTACGGCCGATCGTTTCCGCGTCGAAATTATTTTCCGTCCAAGTTATCCGCATTTTGTTCCTAAATGGAACATGCTTTATTACTTTAGACGTTCCCCCCCTTTCTATAACCACTTGAATGTTATATTCATTTAGTGGCTTTTCCGAAATCGGGAATCCCAACTGTAAATCCTCCCCCGCGGAGTGTATCGTTTCCCCATTTGTCGCTACTTCTGAGGCGTTCTCCAGTACGTTAAGCTCCGGTTGGATCCTGCTTAGCGCATCCGCCACTACGTTCAAAGAACCCTTCTTGTAAACTATTTCGTAGTCGTACTCCAACATCTGGAGCCTCCATGTTACAAGTTTTGAATCCGGTTCCTTAATACTCATTAGCCAGGTTAGTGGCCTATGATCTGTCACTATTTTGAACTTAGTACCGAACAGGTAGTGTCTGAAATGCCTCATCGACCAAATAATGGCAAGCATTTCCTTTTCTATCGTAGCATAGTTTATCTCGGATATTGACAGAGTTCTACTTGCGTATGCTATTGGTCTGTCCGTTCCCAAGTTTCCTTGTGATTAAAATTTAAAATTAGCTTCCGTAAGCTTCCTAAAAACCTTTTCCAAGTCTACAATATGCTCCTGTAAGGACGCTGAGAACACCATTATGTCGTCCATATAAATGAGACAACATTTACCCAACAATTCCCCGAAAATGTTATTCATCAACCTCTGAAAGGTTGCGGGAGCATTGTTCAAACCGAACGGCATTCGGACGTACTCGAAATGGCCTCCTTCTGGGGAGAAAGCCGTTTTCGGAATGTCTGTTTCCTGTACCTCAATCTGATGATATCCACTTGCTAAGTCCAACGTCGAGAAGTACTTAGCTCTGCCTAGGTTATCTAACACGTCATTTATTATGTGCAATGGGTATCTATCCTTTATCACCTTCTCATTCAACTTCCACCACCATTCGCCATTTCCTTTCTCCAGAGGCGTCTTTCTTTTTAGGTACCAACCAGACTGGAGCACTCCATGGTAAATGGCTATGCCTGATTATCTTCTGGTCTAATAGCTTTTCCAACTGCCTTCTCACCTCTTGCCTTTCCTTAAAAGCGTATCTATAAGGTCTGGCATAAATGGGCATATTATCCCTTGTTCTTATTTGATGTTTGACCGCATTTGTGAAAGACAAGTTTCCCTCCTTGTGGAATATACCCGGATACTTTTTGCAAATTCTGGAAAGTTCTCCAAGCTCCTCCTTGATGGTTTTAATGGCTATTGGGTCTTTTAGTTTCCTTACGTACTGTGGGTGCACTAATTCTGGTCGAATAAAAGAAAAGGAACATCCTGTATCGATTAACAATTTTATTGATGTTTCTGGAGGAGTCTTTACTAACAAATAGGGCAACGTTGAATGGCTTTTCCTAGGTCCTAAATATCCTGTGGATTGTTCGAGGCTGACTGTGGAAAATTTCCGTCGTCCTCTTGAATGTTATGTAGCTGTCCCCTAATCGATGCTTGATTACCCATCCTATCGGAGGTGTGATTTGAATTAAAAGATCGCCCTGAGCTGTTCGAATTGTTCGAGTTGTTCGATTTGTACGAGTTGTACGACTGTCTGGATTGCCCTGAATTATTCGAGTTGTTAAAGTTCCTGGACATTCTTGACTGTCCTCTGTGTTTTTTGGTGCTTCGATTGCTAGCTGTCCTCTGGCATTGTTGGCATTATAACCGTTGTTATAATTGCCGTTGTTATAGTTGCTATTATTATTGCCGCTGTTGTTATTCCCGTTACTATAATGGCTGTTGTTATACCTGTTACTATTATAACCGTTCCACTGCCTACCTCGGCTTGCTTGGTTCTGACTCCATCTGGGGTTCCTGTTCTGGTAATTGTGATATGGTCCCTAATTGAAATTACCTACCCTGAATGGGTTGCCCATCATCAGGTATGGAATTCCGAAACCTGACCATTCGCTCATACTTGGCATGGGAAACGGCATTAGAAACGGAGGAGGATTGTTTCCTCCCCACTGATACTGAGACCAAATGCCCGTCTCCCGGTGAGCCTTCAACGTTTGAGGCTCCTCTTTCTCCTGATCCTGTTTCTGAGTTTCTCTAATGGCTTTGTCTAGTGACTCCACCGACCCCCGAGTTTTGGGTTCTGAGCCGACGCTTTCTACAGCCGCTAACTTCTGCTCTCTACAAGCTATCTCATAAGCCTTAGCTATATTCTGAACCCCCATGTTCCGTATGGTCACCCCTATTGGTCCTTTTAAGGCCGAAATAAAGGCGTTTAGCACCATATCCTCATACCATTTAATTTTCTCGCCCCTTACCAATATACTGTTCTCGCCTGTTTTGGTCAGGCTCACCAAGGCTTTCTTTAGTGTCATGACCTTCGTGTAAAGGCCTTCTACCTCTCGGTTCTGATCCCAATTTAACTCCGACTCGTCCAAATCTAGGACTTTATCTGCTGCTCCTACAATCTTACTCCGAACTGCTCGGAGCGCTATAACTCCTATATTCGATCTTTCCTCCCCTCTAATCAGGCCTAATACCTGCTCAACCGCTGCCACAAAACTTCCCCCCTTCACCGTCATTATGTTTAGAATTGCATTCAGCGCTGCTGCGGGGCACGATCTTAGTGCTCCCGTGGCACCAGCGCATGCCGATCTCTGTATCCTTGTGAGTTTCTGGATGTTGTATGCCCTAGTTAGTGCAGGCCACCATACTAGTGCACCGTATGTGAGTATGGGTCTTACAACCGCTGTGTAGAGCCATAGTATTGTCTAGGGGTTTATGCCCCAGTTTTTTCCGAACATCTTCCTACAGGAATAGAAAGCTATGCTTGCTTTCTTCACTCTTTCGTTGATGTTTTGTTTCCATAGAAGCTTCGTATCCAGTATCACTCCCAGATACTTGGCTTGTTGTGATAGCTCTAGCTCTGTACCGTCTATCTTCGGTTTACTAAATCTGGGGATCTTTGTCCTCTTTGTGAAGAGCATAAGTTCCGTTTTGCTTGGGTTTATGCCCAACCCACAGGCTTTTGCCCATTGGTTGAGTTTTTTCAGCGCCCTTGTCATTAGTTCGCTTATGACGTCTGGAAATGGTCCTGAAGTGAGTAGAACTACGTCGTCTGCGTATGCTACCACTTTCACGCCTTCGCTATTGAGTTCTCTCAATATGTCGTCCATGTTAATTAGCCACAGCATTGGAGACAGAACTCCTCCCTGAGGTGTGCCCCTCTTCACATATCTCGTGTGATGAGTGCCACTCAGTTCGGCTGTTATCCTTCTGCACGTTAGCATTGCGCCGATCCATTTTCTGATGCCTTCTTCAACTCCAATCCTGTTGAGGGAGCTCAGGATGGAATCTGCGTTTACGTTGTTGAAGGCGCCTTCTATGTCTAAGAAGGTTGCCAATGTGTAATTTTTGTATGTCAGTGCCTTTTCTATGTATACCACTACTTCGTGTAGTGCTGTCTCCGTGGATCTTCCTTTCCTATATGCATTCTGTGCTTCGGAAAGGTTTTTCTCCGTTCTTCCTCTGATGTGGATATCTAGTATCCGTTCCAGTGTTTTCATGAGGAATGAGGTCAGGCTAATCGGCCTGTAATCCTTGGCTTGGATGTGTCCTCTTCTTCCTGCTTTTGGTATGAAGACTACTCTTGCTTCCTTCCATGGAAGTGGTATGTGTGCTGTTTTAATGCATGCTTGGAAAATTGCTTGCAGCTTTTGTTGTCCCGGACTTTTGTACTTGTCGAAAGAGTCTATCGCCCATTGGATTCTTTCCATGGTGACGATCTCGTCGACTCTTAGCTGGTGTTCCACCATCTGGCTTTCCACTGTTCTTGTTTCTTCTATCTGGCTACCTGGGAAATGTGTGTCCAGCAGGATCTCCAGTGTCTCTTCTGCTGACGTACTTCCTGTACCGTCAGGCCTGTTTATAAGGGTGGGGCTAGTGTGCCCCTTGGCTAGTATTTTACCCAACCTAGCCGTGTCCTTGATTCCTTCTAGCGATTCGCAGTACCTGCTCCAGGAGTCTTTCTTGGCTGCGTATATCGCTTTTTTGTATTCCTTGTATATTTCCTTATACGGCTGCCAGTTCTTGGTTCCGTAACTTGTATTGAAGGCCTTCCTAGCCTTTTTTCTTAGCTCGCTTAGCTCCTTGTTCCACCATTGTGGGTATGTCTTCTTAGAGTACGTTAGTCTGCATGACTCTTCGTACGCGTTGTTCAGAATATTTGTGAAGTGGGTGGAGGGGTGGATCGTACCTTGACCCTCCTGTTCATTACCTTTGACTGTACAACCTTTTCGTATTTGTTCCAGTCTGTGTTACGGGGATTGCGCTTCGGTGCTGTCTCGCTTGTCGGCATCGAAATCTCAAAAAGTATGTACCTATGGTCTGAAAAAGAGTTTTTTGGCGAAACCCTCCATTTTCCTACCTTGTGGTTGCTATACTCCATTTGGAGCGTTATGTCTAGGACCTCTTCCCAACCTTGGAATTCCTCCGTACTCGGAAAAATGAAGGTGGGCGTTTCCCCTCTGTTACAAATAGTGACGTCACGGCAAATAATATGTTCGAAAAGAGACTCACCCCTCTCGTTTGTTTCCTTGCTTCCCCACAGTGTGTGCCTGGCGTTGGCGTCGCACCCGAGGATAAGCGTCGTCTTAGTCTCCTCGGCGAATTGCATCGCCCTGATGAACGCTTCAGGTGGTGCAGCTTCGTCGTGGGCCATGTACCCGGAGGCTATTAGTAAGGCTGTCCCATCCGCTGCTACCAGCCTGGCCACTGCTAGGTCTGAGTTGCTAAGATTGGGATGTAAAAGAGCGTTAAGGTTGTTTTTAATGATTATACCCGCCCTCGGCCTACCTGTCGAGTTTGTGTATAATGTCGTGTATCCTTTAATGGCCATGCCAGAGATTTGTCCGTCCCTGGTCCATGGCTCTTGTAGTAAGCCGATGTCGATGTCCTCTTCTCGGAGGAGGACTGCCAGATTCGCTGAAGCGTGCGAGCTGCGCTTCAGGTTGACCTGTACGACTTTCGGCATTTATTGCGGCGTGGTATTGGGGGTGTCGTCGTCGATGACCAAGTCGTCCATCAGCTGCTTGGTATCGTCGACTTCGTCCTCGAGGTTGTCGTCCGGCTCGGTTAGGAAGACCTTTATCTTTGCCTTCCTTACCCCGTACCGTACTTTGTAGTCGGTCTTCTCCAGTTGTGGAAGGCATTGCTTGTTGATGAGGAACAAGTACGGCTGACTTGTCCTCATCTCTCGCTCCGCCTTCAAGATGGCCCAGTCTGCCATGTCGACATCCTGATTTAGGGCTCTCAGAGTCTTGAGCACCCTGTCATGGCTCGAGAGTCCCTTAGGCAACCAAATGCGAGCTCTGGGCCTTCTCGGGATATCCGTGGCGGGGACGAGCTTTAGGCTAAGCCCCTTCCAGGCGCCGCCAATCTTAGCGACGCACTCAGCCAGGAAGTCCTTCGAGGACTCATCGTCGCACCTGATCACCCGGTGCCCTCGAACCATGTCTGAGGAGTCGAAGGATGGTGTCGGACCAGCTGGCTCAGCTAGTATTTTGTCTGATACCATCTCAGACAGTCTGGTCTCGACCTCATCCCACTTCTCCGACAGCAGGCGCCCATCGTCATTGAGCTCGTCCACCAGTGCCATGGCTAGGCTGTCTCTAGCCACCTTTGGCGTCCTTTGCCCTTTTCGGAGCGCTCTCACTCACTTCGTGTGAGCGGTTGCGCTTCGATTGGGGCTGTTGGAACGCTTCCGGGTGCTCCTTCTCGTATGCCTCGAAGTCCGCGACCACGGCCTGGAATCGGGCTTTGTCTTTCACATCGCGCTGGTCCGCTTTGCCCTCTGCCTCGTTCTTGACTATCTTTGCCAGAATGAAGCGGGCCTTGCTGGCCTGCGCTTTCTTTTGTTGGTGGGAAAACGACTTTGGCTGGTCGTTACCCTTCACCTTGGCGTGGCTCGCCTTGGTGATGTTCGTTTTCTGTTGTTGTTGCGTTTGGGGAGTGCTCGACTTAGCATTCCCCACCGAACTCGACGGAGTCAGCGTCTCATCATCCGAGCGCAACAACTCATCTTCGTCGATGTCGTCAATTTTTTGGGGTTTTACCTCCCCCACGAGGTCCGAAGAGGATTTTTTTGTTGTAGCCATGTTCATAAACGCCCGCGTTGCTCGACGAGGCGAGCGCGGCGGGCCCGAGGGGTTTGGGGCTTTGAAGGTGGTCCACCGTGGCTTCGCCCCTAAGCCACGGCAAGGCTAGTTCCGACCCAGGGTTGCCCGGCCCTGGGAAGGCTCCGTTCGAACACAGCTGGATTGACCCCTCAGCTGCGAACCGAAAGTCAGAGAGCACGGGTCGCGTTACACGCCTGACTTGAGGGGAGGCCGTTTAAAGACTTGCCCAGGTCTCGGTAGGGAAGTGGAGTCATAGGAATGTGGATAGAGGATTCACGGGATACTGCCGCTCGTATTAGCCGTACCGTAGTACGTTTCCAGGAGGTACCACGCGGAGGACCCTCTCCGAGGAGAGGGTGGTGTCTATCAAATTGATATTCACCTACGAGTCGACTTGATGCACCAGGAAGCCAAGGAATATACATCAGCAAAAACTCTGCTGATCTTGCCTTGGTCTGATGCACCCTTACCACCCCTATTAATTAATAGAAGTGTGTTGTTTGTGTAAAGCGGTGAATCGCTGTGTGCTTAGTATAATTGTGTAGTTTGCTTAAAGATACGTGTTGAATTCCGAATTGCTTGTATATAGTGTGTGTAGTGGATCCTCGAGTGTCCGTGTGTGAAATGGAGTTTTGTAATGAATTATTATGAGTAATTTTCTCCTTCTATGGTTCAAAATTAATTTTGCAAAATGGGGTTTAATAATACTTGTCGCTTGCTTCTCCATTCTTTATTTATTTGCTTATTTATTTTATTTATTATCTATCTTATTTATTTTATTTGTTCCTTTCTTTTTATACCCTGGCAGGGTATTATAATTTTAGTCAGAAGTTTGCAACGCAGTGAAGGTGACATTTCCGACCCTATAAAGTATATATATTCTTGATCAGCATCAACAGCCGAGTCTATCTAGCCATGTCCGTCTGTCCGTCTGTCCGTTTCTACGCAAACTAGTCCCTCAGTTTTGAAGATATCTGAATGAAACTTTGCAGATAGTCTTCTATATGCTCTCACTGCTATATGTCGGAACGGGTCGGAACGGGCCGGATCACATAGCTGCCATAGGAACGATCGGAATTTTTTTAGAAAAAAAATTTTTACCATGCCAATTTTCAATATATTTTCATATACTGCCATAGGAATATATTATAATAAGACACATAAGACACTTTAGGTTTTCATTGATTTATTTGGTTTTATTTATTCTGAAGTGATTTTAATAAGTTGGAAGTGGAGCAGGGAAGGTCCCGCTCCACTCCGATCATGGATCGTCAATGCTCTTGGTTTTTATATACGATCGGTTCTTAGCTTAATTCGGGGGAGCAGCGCTGCCGGGGTAGGCTGGAGCGCTGCGACGCTTATATGCATAACTTATATGTAGATATATAAAGATTGTCGTCGAGAGACGGCAAGTGGGGAGTTGGAATGCCGTAGGTACACATAGCAGCGTTTGGCCAGCGTGAGAACGCTGACTATGCATTTATACTTTGGAGCCTTCAAGTGGACGATCATGTTACGTCCGACTTGGGCCTTATTGGTTGCATAAACAAAGTAACAAAGTGTTGCTATGTGTTTGTATGTATGTTCTGAATATTACATAGGCGCATACTACAATATATAGGTATCAATTCATTTAGTGTTCGCAACATTTTTTTGGCTAGCATCATTTTTCGCCCCCAACATTTACCTTATGCCAGTACCCGAGAAAGCGGAAAGTCAGAACATTTTTCTTCTTCTACTTCCTGCAAGGGTATTTAAACTTCGGCAAGCCGAAGTTATCTTCCTTTCTTGTTATTTATTTATTTTATTTATTTTTTTTATTTATTTTATTTATTTTATTTATTTTATTTATTTTATTTATTTTATTTATTTTATTTATTTTATTTATTTTATTTATTTTATTTATTTTATTTATTTTATTTATTTTATTTATTTTATTTATTTTATTTATTTTATTTATTTTATTTATTTTATTTATTTTATTTATTTTATTTATTTTATTTATTTTATTTATTTTATTTATTTTATTTATTTTATTTATTTTATTTATTTTATTTATTTTATTTATTTTATTTATTTTATTTATTTTATTTATTTTATTTATTTTATTTATTTTATTTATTTTATTTATTTTATTTATTTTATTTATTTTATTTATTTTATTTATTTTATTTATTTTATTTATTTTATTTATTTTATTTATTTTATTTATTTTATTTATTTTATTTATTTTATTTATTTTATTTATTTTATTTATTTTATTTTCTTTATGTAGGGGGGTGGCGAGGATCCTCCGCTAAAGGATTTCAGCAGAAAAGTATTATATATATCCCACGAAGTAGAAGAAGTAGAAAATATTCGGGGGTCGAGAGTCGACACTGGCATGGAGCGCCCGTAGTGTGGTTTATTGAACATGCATTGGGTTACTAATCTAAGCTTAAACATAGAGCCGTGCTCCCGCCCGCTATACTCCGCTAAAGCGAGAGCGGGAGATCGGCGGCGGCCGACTGCTGGATCGGATTTATCCCGAGCTCGGGGAGCGGGAGCGTCAGAGGGCGATGCGCGGATGCGCTTGGCCAGGGAGCGGCAGAAGAGTGCAGTGGCCGAAGATGTGGAGGAGAGCATCGAGGGCGATCGCTGCCAAGACAGGTGCCGAGGAGCGGCGGAATAGTGTCGCGAAACGGCCGGAGATTGCAGCGAAGTGCGGGCGAGCGTCGGCACGCCCGACGAACTATGCGCGGAAACCCGAAATACGGGAGCGCAAGAGCGGCTGAGCTTTCGGAAGCTCGGTGGCCAGAGGGGTACAATGGGCCCCTCACGTAAACATTCCGGCCCCCTTGCAATCACTCGGATTGCAACATTGCCGTTCTTCTTATGGTTGGTGGCAGGATCCGGAGCGGCTTCAGCTGCCGTGATCGGTGCGCATCTTAGGGCGTTGAGACGACGAAGCTGATCGGCACGAAGCGTATGCGTTGATCTCTCTGTAGCGGATGGATTCCGTGCAGACTCGGCTTCGGTAGGAGTAAGTACCTCGAGAACGTCTGCTTTTCGGCGAAATGTTGATGACGAATTCCGTTCAGACTCGGCTACGGTAGGACTAGGTACCTCGGGTACGTCTGCTTGTAGAAGAACGTGCGTTGCGTGAACGTGATGACGTTGGATCTGGGCTGGGTGAAGAGTAATGCGTGAGAGATGGTTCGTAAGTTGCAGGTTCGAAGTAGGAGGTGCTCGCTGCTGCGAGTGGGGCGCGAGCTCTGGATGCACTGGATGCAGGAGCGTATGATGGTGCTGATTGCACGTCTTGCATCGGTCCCCCTTGAGGCAGGTTCGCTCGGAGTGCTCGTGGGCCAAACAGTTGGCAGAATAACGGTTAACTCTAACCGCGCGGAGCCTCTTCTCAGCACTAAGCCTGAGGAACTGTCGGCATTTCCGAAGCGGATGGGTTCCGTTGCAGACTCGACATTGGTAGGACTGAATGCGGTTGGTAGATCTGCCCCTTGAGGCTGCCGTACTGCCCATGATAAGCATCGGTCCCCCTTGAGGCAGGTTCCCTCGGAATGTTCGTGGGCCAAACAGTTAGAACAATAGCGGTGGACAATAACCGCGCGGAGCCTCTTTTCAGCACTCCAGCTTGAGGAACTGTTGGCATTTTCGAAGGGGGTGGATACCGTTGCAGACTCGACAACGGTAGGAGTGAGTGCTTTTGTCACGCCTGCCTCTTAAGGCGGCCGCACTGTGAGTGGCAAGGAGTGTGTCCAACGGACCTTTGGATGCACAGGAAACTCGCGTGGAAAATACTCGGACATTTGAGTGGTCGTTGGAAACTGCAGCGCTTTGCGCAAGGGGCGCAGGTCGTGGACTAGACGGAACAGAGGGTCTTAGATCGGTCGCAACCGGACTGTCGCGGTGTAGAAGAGTGTGATGCCGGACGTGGCACGAGATGCAGTTATGGGCACTGGTACAGTACCGGTATTGGTGGCCTCGATCCAAACAATTTAAGCAGAGTTGCTTTCTTCGGACGAAATTTGAGCGATCATCAACACTCATCGTTAGGAAACGGGGACATGTACGCAGGGGGTGAGTTCCCAGGGCGCACAGGTCACACCCTCTGGGAGTCGGAGCCCTCCTAGATTCGTTGGAGTTGAATATGTGCGCGGGGTGGGGTGACAATTGTCGGTCTTGGCGGAAAATGCCCAGAGTCGCTAGGCCTGACGTCGTCGATGGCCTCCAGTGTACGATAGCGCTCTGTCAGAAACGCATCTAACTTATTCCAGGTTGGAATTTCAGATTTGTTCTGGACCGACTGTTCCCAGAGAGAAAGAGTGAGATTTGGAAGCTTGGCAGAAATCATATACACAAGGAGACAGTCCCATGCCTCGACTTGAATGGATGACATCTTCAAGGATGTTAGGCAACTTTGGATGGTGCCTTGCAGCTCTTTTAAAGCGGCCCCGGATTCTTGGGGAATCGTCTGAATATTAAGAAGAATCTTCAGCTGACTGTTTACTAAAGTTCGCCTATTTTCGAAGCGGTCAGTAAGGCTTTGCCACGCGGAGACGAACCCGTCATTAGTTAGCGGTGCCTTGGAAACAATGGCGTTCGCATCGCCACTCGTTTTCGAAAGAAGGTGGAACAACCTTTCCACTGGCGTAAGTCTCGAATTGTTAATGTAGACTGCCGTGAAAAGGCCCCTAAAGGTGGGCCACCGAAGGTAATCGCCTTCAAAGATTTCGATGTTTACTGGTGGCAGACGACAGCCAGTAGGAGTGGGCGGTTGGAGAGTTGCGGAAACCTGAGCGGACGGGATGGCGGCTTTTTCTATGACTTCCTGAAGATGGGCAACACACCTCGAAAAGACGGAGTAACAGTAACTGTATTTTGATTCCAGCACTGTTAAGATGGCTGGATCCTCGGCGGACACGGAAAGAATGTCCAAATAGCTCTCATAGCCCTTCTTCACATCTTCCCATAAGGCCCGGATTTCGTCCAGATGGACTCGGCACATGTAAGGGGAAAATTCTTCAGTTTCAGAGGCGCCCGGAGTACGTATGTCAGCTTCGAAGTGGCTAACTCGGTCCGTTGTGGCAATGAATTTCCTCACGGCAATATCCATGGCGGACGGAGCCATTTTTGTGGGAGACCGAGTAAGTTTTGACGATGGACCTGGGCTAATATTCCCTGAATTGTCGCTCTTGGCCTTAGGAATGGCCGCAGCGGGCTTTGGCTTGAGATGAGACGGGCGCGGAGATGCGGTTTGGGACCTGTCCAGGCGGATTGATGGGATCGTACGTGGCTTCTTGTCGTCTATGGGCATAGCAGGACTCGGGTAGATCAATTGATCGGAATCGTCCACAGATTCAAAGGGGACTAAAATCTAAATTTGAGAACTGTAGAAATTTGAGAAGCCAACAGGTTGTCCGAAAAAGGATAAATTGAACCCAGAACTAATTCATTCGAAAGGTGGCGTCCGAAATTATTTAAAATATTGCCACTGACACGAAAAAATGGAAAAATGACCAGAAAAGGGATACGTTGAGTTGCCCTGTATACTTTACGTAGAGTAATTGGTTAAAAATCGATCAGTCAAAAATATAGAAAACTGCGAAAAAATACCCAAAAAGATACAGAGGTCGGATTATGCCTTAGGCGGATTGAGAAGCAGAATTGGGAACAAGAATGTAGACAGGAAAGTCTGAGCTTGATGTTTTAGGAAAACAATATGTAAATATAAATGGATATATATATTTGGTATGTGTATATTGCGTGGCTTGGACGTGGAGTTTGGTTGTAAAAAAATGTTGACTCAGAAAAATAATAATTAAGAGAATTATTGGCCGTAAATAATTAATTATTTTCGATCGTATTTATTACGAAGCCGGAAAGGTAAAATTGAAACCCTTGGCTTTGGTTCGGCCGAAAAGCTCACTGCTATAGCGTCGGCAAAGCAGTGCACGCGTGAGGGACGCCAGAGGGGAACAAACAGCAACAACAATAACGCGGCCGCTGCAGCGATTAAGTCGTTAATTTTGCAAAATAGTCGCGGTCCCGCCCGTGTGGATCTGTAAAGATGTTTCGTTTTTTAATATTTGTTGTATTGTCTCGGCTTTAATTTGTATTTATGTAGGTATGTATATTAGTTTTGATGCAGACGTAGTTTCTGGGATCGGAGGCAGAATATATATATATATATATTAGGGCGGGTCGATTTGTATGGAGACAAAAAAGTCGCATAAGCGGCACGGAAATTCATGTTCTGGGGATCAAAATAAGCAACTTTGCCCAAAGAACCATACCTCTAAAATGCATTCTGATGTTCCCCTTTTTGATGCGAAGAAAAATCTCTTTTGATCAGTAGAGAAATTCCGTTTTGACCCATTTAGAGAGCCCCAATCGAGTTCAAATGTATGACCGACCCCCACTAATTTTCGATGGCCGATCCACTCATGCTAGTGGCGTACCCCCTTGACCGCCCCTAGATCCCCCAATAGACCACCCCCTACAAAGATGTTCCAAAATCACCATTATTAGCACGGTGCATGAAAAAAAAACTATGAAATGCCTAATTTAGGGAAGAAAACATTATTTATCAAGAACATACTTATGTAAATGCAAAAATTAATTGAAACACTCATGGATTTTTATGGTTTTTCTCCTACATTATAACTTTGCCAATTATCAACAAATTTTCATATAATTTGAGATATGGCCATTTTGTATTATTCTAGAATTTCGGTTTTAATTTTATCAAAATCTGACTACTATATCATATGGCTGCATAGGAATATGTGCAATTAATTTATTTTGAAAGCTTTGTTGCTAGCAACATTTAGTTGTTGCGCAACATTTTTCACTGTCAACATGTTTCGCTCAACATTTATATTATCGAAAAACACGCGAAAGCGAAAGGAACCGCAATCCTTAAATGTATATTAAATTTTAAATACTTACTGCAAGGG
The DNA here is from genome assembly GCA_018903765.1 of Drosophila aff. chauvacae BK-2020. Taxonomy (NCBI): domain Eukaryota; kingdom Metazoa; phylum Arthropoda; class Insecta; order Diptera; family Drosophilidae; genus Drosophila; species Drosophila aff. chauvacae BK-2020. The sequence continues at coordinate 981,228 of JAEIGO010000072.1, forward strand.
TATTGTGAGGAGCCGTTTGGCCCTCCCAAATTAATTATATATAAATAATCACCAAAATAAATATGAAAATAAATAAATAAATAATTACTAGCTATGTAAATAATTAATAATAACCTAAATAATACATACATAAATAATAATCATAATCATACATAAATAATCATAAGTATATGTAAGCATCGGAATAAGTTAGATTTAATTTCTAATAGTTTAAGTAGGGCACCCACACCCGATACGATAGTTACAAAACTATCATCCCTAACCCGAGCTCGCTCCGTTAGCCTGGAAGGCTAAAACACACACCGACACACACACACCAGCGTACACAGCAAAACTCACCCCGATCACGCCACCGAAAATAGGCAAGCGCTCATGAGAGCGAGCGAGAGGGAGCAACCGATCGTACGGTAAACTCCTGGAAGAAGGCAAAAGAGAACTCCGCGAGAAATTTCGCGAAGCGAAACGGAGTTGAGTTGGATTACAGTGGCGAACCGAAGCAGACGTGCGTTTTGAAAACTGACGGGAAGAACAGAAACCGCGTGTGCGAACAGAAACTGTGAAAACTTAAAGACAAACAAAATTACGGACCGGCGATTGCCACCGTGCGGAGAGCAAGTGATTTGGAAGCAGACAGCAAGGAGAAGGATGGACAAGGCGAAGTCTGGCCCAGGACCAGCGGCGGGACGGAGCCGGTCTAATAGTGTGTGCCGGAGCGAGACGGGTGAGTGTTAGTGTGAGACCGCAACGAGTTGGCTAGCAAGTGTGTGTGTATGAGTAGGAAAATCTTTGCGAGCCCTCGATGCGGTGGTCACCAGAGAGTGCGGTCAGACCGACTCTAGAATAAATATAAGTTTGAGCCCCTTAACTAACCTGTAGAACACTGTGAGAAAGTGTGCAAGACTTAAAAGGAATTATATCAAACATGCAAACCATAGAATACACGGAAATAAAATGTATAAACGGAAAACAAGAATTTAGAAATTTTCTAAAATATGAAAACATAGCGAACACAGAGAGAAAAAAAGGTGGAAGTTTAGAAATAGTAAATCTGAGAAATTATAAATTAGGAAATTATGGAAGCAAAGTAAGAAATTATAAGAAATAAGAAACCATAAAAAGAAAAGCGAGTGCACTAAGAAAAAAAAATACCTCGAGAACAAAACTAATAATAATAATGATTTAAAACTTAACCAATTGTGTTTATTTAAATCGAAGACGGGGAAACCACGAGGTTGGGAGAACTGCACTGGGAGAAAAATATTTACAAACTTTAAACAAAATCAATTAAATTTAATTAAATAATTTAGAATCAAACTAAATTAAATGCTACGAGACAGAGACCGCTACACTGGGAGAAGAATATGTACAAACTTTAAACAAAGTCAATTAAATTTAATTAAATAATTTCAAATCAAACTAAATTAAATACCACGAGGTGAGAAAAATTACGAAATGGCGGGATAGAGACAGCTACACTGGAAGAAAAAAATATTTTAAACAAAAAAATCGAACAAAATTTAGTTAAATTAAATTAAATAATTATTTAATTAAATAATGAAATAAAAAAAACCCCATGAGATGAAGACGGCTACACTGGGAGAAAAATATTTGCCAAAACATCAAACCAAAATATAAAAAAAAGGAAATAAATTAAAAAAAAATAAAATTATTTGCTAAATATATTTGGGAGAACTCTGTACTGTGGGAAATTCCCAAGTCAAAGCTGAAACATATTTTTGGACGGGCCAGGCACAGCCGGCCGGAGCAAATTCGCTATTATTTCTTCTGTTCTCTCTCGGTTCTTCGGCCCCAAGCATGTATGCAGACTAATTCGATTCTTCCCTCTGTCGCGCCCTATCAACGTATATTTTTTTTAGTGTAACTCGGTGGCTGACCAACTCCACCCCACGTCAGCCCACCGCCTCATAGTAGTCACATTGTCCCAGATCTTTATAAATTTTCTGTAGAGAGACACTGGCGAGACTGAGTCTCTATCCCAGCCCAGATAACTACCTCACAGATGGCGCCCGAACAGGGACATGGGGCTTACGAATTTTAGATGAGATTTATGGCCTAAAGACCCATTGAGTTACACTGAAAAAAAAAAAAAAAAAATTTTTTTTTGTCTGTTGTGGGTACGGCAGGGGAAAGTTTGCGAGTGCATTTAAGAAGAATATAAAATATAACAAAACCATATATTTGGATAAAAGGTTTCCCCAGAAAATCCCGAGAAAAATGATATAAAATTTTATATATATATACATCTATTTATTTCCTTGTATACGAGAGCCCCAAGACAAGAAAAGTATCCGAAAATATATATTCCTAAGCAAGGTACGAAACATAACCTGGAACGAGAGGTTATGTAGGCACGTGGGCAGCAGAACACGTGAGCCCCAGAAAATAAGAACAGGTCAAAAGAGAATCGAGAAAAGAGCGGGCCCTCTCTCGGTCAGCCCATCAGGTCGCAAGATTTTTTCTAGAACACAAGGTAGGGAGAAGCTAACATATTCCCCACAGCACGGCCATCTTGTTCCACTCTCATCGTCGTCTCTCTCTCACACCGGCAGTGGAGCCGATCTACCCCCACGATAGTCAACGGAATTTTGCAGAGTCCGCATACAACCGTCGCCGAGTACAGTCGCTACTAAGTTGGGTTTAGTAAATCGCCGTTGCAGAATTTTGAAATCGTTTTGCCTCATCGTTGCTACCTTCGGTCCGCCTGAGAATTTATACGCCGTTTCTATAAATAAATTCGAGAATTCCGTGAGCTTCGTTTGACCCCGCAATAAGTTTTCGCTGTGTAGGAAAATATTTCTTTCGTGTCTGGAATTAGCTTCGAGGAAGATTGTTTAAATTTTTGCAAACATGGGTGCACGTTGGATTTCGTATCTCCGCAAGCGAGAATTGGAAGCGATTTTAAAAGAGTTTGGGTTAGACGCAACGGGAAGCGTCGAGGAAATGAGAAGCCGGTTGGCTGCGTTTAACAACAAGGAGGACAATGTCTTGGAAGTCGTCGAGCGGCTCCAGGAATGTGAGGCCGAGATTTTAGCCGCGATCAACGAACGGAAACAGCGAGCCCCAAGTCCTCACACGCTGAGCCATAGCCAGCTACAGATTCCAGTACCTGGAATTACCGTGGACGGTGCTGGAGGCACAGAGGCCAGGAGAGACGTTTCACCTAGGAAACCCGAGATGACAGCAGCCACCCTGGCGGAGAAGCTTCGTAATTGGGGAATAACGTTCGACGGGAACTCGGATCCGATCGCGTTCATCCAGCATCTCGAGGAGCGAGCCACCGCATACGAGGTCAACGTGGAGAAGATGCCGCAAGCCATTCCCGGACTACTGACGGATACGGCGGAAAACTGGTTTAGGACCAGCCAACTGTTAGGAGAATCGTGGGCAAACTTCAAGAAGGCTTTTCTGGATTTCTTTTTGCCGCCGAGGTATTTTCAGCGACTCGAAGACGACATTCGAAATAGGTATCAGCGACAGGGGGAAACATTTAAGCAATACTTGGTAAATATCCGACTGCTGATGCACAGAGCGGGATACAGCCCCGAGCAGGAGTTGGATAGGATTTATGAAAATCTTCAGCAGGATTACCAACTTTTTACTAGGCGACACGAGTTCACGACGCTGGAACAGTTGACTGTCTTAGCGGTCAATTATGAGGTCACCCGGGATCGGGATGCAGGAAACCATGCCAGGAGGCTGGCCGAGCTGCAGCCACCGAGGAGAACGGACCACGGATCGTCTCCTGGAATGCCCCAAAGGAACCGCCCGAATGTCGCACCACCACCTGCACGAGGACCTATACCCGCCGCGGGTATTTCAGGACAAGTTCCCCGGGTGGGAAACTTATCAGTGGTGCCTAATTTCAGGGAAGCTTGCAGGAACTGTGCAGAATTAGGCCACTATGCGAGCGGATGCCGTAGTCGTCGTGTTGTTTTCTGCTGGGGATGCGGTCGCAGAGGAGTCTGGACCCGAGAATGCTGCCAACAAAATAATCCGGGAAACGAAAGGAGTCTTCGCCAACACGGGGAACGACCGGAGACTGCCAGGAGGAATCCCCGGAATTAGAAGGAAGATTACAAGTTCAAGACAGCCGGATCATCGCGCGCGTGCGGATTGAGGGGCAACTATTCAATGCAACGTTAGATACAGGAGCTAGCAGGAGTTTTGTGAGCGAGAGAGTCGTTCAATGCGTAGGTACACCTGATAACGTACGGACGGTACGCACCCAAATTAGCCTGGCCGAAGGCTCACGAAAAGAAGTCACCAAGTCGCTGATAGCGAAAGTTCAGCTGGACCAACGTTGGGTCCAAATTCCACTATTAGTTTTGCCTTCAATTATGGAAGACGTGCTGTTAGGCATGGACTTTCTCTGCGGCATATCCGCCACCCTGCAATGTGGTCGCACTTCTATTCAACTCAGTCCCCCTCTCTTAGCCAGTACTAGGAATAACACAGTCCTTTCTCCGCTTTCTGTAAATGATTCCGCTCCGAAGCCGATTTCAAATACCGAACCCGCAGCACCAGAACCTCCAGTCATCGACGCAGAACAGAGTAGAGAAGCAGCCCCGACTGATAGATCACTAGGACCCCGAGATGAGAAGGCAGTGCGGAACAATCCGTTTCGACGAACCCAGGAGACGAGGGAAGAACCCGCTCGAGAGGCACCCCAAGCCAACCACGCAAGTCGAAGTGACTCGCCAGGAACTCACTCTCCAGCCAGACCGGAGAACTTACCCGACGCTGGAGGAGCCATAGCAGTTATCAAGGAGACGGAAGAAACGGAAGATTTAGGGCCGCGGGTGAAGGAATTTCTAGGGAAGGAGCTAGCATTGTTTGAGGGTTTGACAGGAGTGTCACATATCGCCGAACATACGATTACGATGCGGGATGACAAGCCCATTAAGCAGAGATATTTTCCCAAAAATCCGGCGATGCAGCGGATTATCGATGAACAGATCGATGAGTTGATACGGAACGATTGCATCGAGGCTTCGTACAGTCCCCACAGTGCCCCGATTGTACTTGTTGGCAAGAAATCAGGAGAAACGAGACTATGCGTGGATTTTCGGCAACTGAATGCTGCCTCCATTCCAGATGCATACCCGCTGCCAAGGATTACACACATATTGGAACGTCTGCGACACGCGAAGTACATCTCTACACTAGATTTGAAGAGCGGGTATTGGCAGATCCCCATGGCCAAAAATAGTCGCGAGTGCACTGCGTTTACGGTGCCCGGGAGAGGACTGTACCATTGGAAGGTCATGCCGTTTGGCCTGCACTCCGCTCCAGCCACATTCCAGCGGGCGCTGGATAGCGTTATTGGTCCTGATATGGAGCCCAACGCTTTTGCATACTTGGATGATATTATTATCATCGGACGGACTTTGGAGGAGCATATGGGGAACTTGAAGGAAGTATTTCAACGGCTACGAAAGGCGAACCTTCGCCTCAATGCAAAGAAATGTAGTTTCTTTAAGCGCAGCCTGGTATACTTGGGACATGTTATCAGCGAGCAAGGAATTCACACCGACCCCGAAAAGATTTCGGCAGTGCGTCAGCTGAGTCCACCCACCACATGCAAGGAGCTGAGGAGATGTCTAGGTATCGCTTCGTGGTACCGGAGGTTTGTACCAAACTTTGCCAGCGTGGTCCAACCGATGTCTCTCCTACTGAAGAAAGGGAAGAAATGGCAATGGCAACAGGAGCAGCAGGACGCATTCGAAGAACTGAAGAGGAAGCTCACGGAGGCGCCCGTCCTCGCGTGCCCCGATTTCAATGAGAAGTTTGTCCTCCAGACAGATGCTAGCGACATAGGACTAGTAGCCGTTTTAACCCAGACAATCCAGGGGGAAGAGAGAGTCATTGCGTTTGCAAGTCGACGTCTCATAGCCGCGGAGGAAAATTACTCGACCACGGAGAAGGAGTGTCTGGCCATTATATGGGCCATTAGGAAACTCAGGTGTTACTTGGAAGGATATCGATTTGAGGTGATAACGGACCATCTCGCGTTGAAGTGGCTCAACTCAATCGATAATCCCACGGGACGAATCGCGCGCTGGGCGTTAGAATTGCAGCAGTACCAATTTGACGTCACCTATCGGCGCGGAAGTCAGAACGTTGTCGCGGATGCGCTATCACGACAGCCTTTGGAGGTGATACAGATGATTCAGGAAGACAAACCCACATGCACTTGGTACCAGCGGATGCTGAAACTCGTCCAGGACAAGCCTGGAGAATTTCCGGACTATGTATACGAGAATCAGCAGCTATATCGACATATTGGAGCACGACCCGATGATGAAGACTCGGTGCCATGGAAACTGTGCGTGGCCAAGGAACACCGCCAGCGAGTACTGTCGGAATGCCACGACCAGCCCACGGCAGGACATCTTTGAATCAGGAAGACTACCACCCGGATCGCCCAGAGGTATTACTGGCCGGGACTCTTCCGTGACGTAGCCAGGTATGTACGCAAGTGTGACACTTGCCAGCGGTTCAAGGTCAGTCAGAGTAAACCAGCGGGCAAAATGTTTACCAGGCAGATCAGTGAACCTTTCGACACTGTCTGCGCAGATTTCGTCGGGCCACTTCCGCGTTCCAAGAGCGGAAATAGTATGCTTCTTGTATTCTTTGACGCTTTCTCTAAATGGGTTGAGTTGGTCCCCTTAAGGAAAGCTACTTCGGCATATCTCGAGAAATCATTTAGGGAAAGGATTCTGAATCATTTCGGGGTTCCACGCAGGTTCGTTTGTGATAACGGAACTCAATTTACTAGTCGTTCTTTTAAAGCTTTCTGTAAACAAGCGGGAATGGAGATCCAGTATACGGCACCCTATACACCGCAGCAGAACCCGACGGAGAGGGCCAATCGCACCATTAAGACTATGGTCGCCCAGTACATCGAGGATAAACAGACGACTTGGGACGAATTGTTACCGGAGCTGAACTTGGCAATAAACAGCAGCGTTTCGGATTCGACCGGATTTAGTCCGACCTTCATCGTTCAAGGCAGAGAGCCACGACTCCCAGGGGCCTTGTATGACGAAGTTACTCCGGGACCAAGCGAAGTTCCCCGAGCACCCGTCGCGAAAGCGGGAATGCTTCGCGACGTGTTCAAGATCGTCCAGGAGAACACTCAACGAGCTTCCCTCGAACAGCGGAAACATTACGATCTTCGAAGACGAGCGTGGAAGCCACGGTTAGGATCCTTAGTATTCGTCAAGCAGCACTACTTATCCAAAGCGGCGGATAATTTTGCGGCGAAGCTGGCACCTAAATATGAAGGGCCATACAAGGTCATCAAGTTTCTGGCACCCACGATAGTGCGTCTGCAGCATGTCCAGAGTAAACAGCGTAGAACGGCATCTCTAGGAGACTTAAAGGAATCGGCAAACGATCTGGAACCGGCGAAGCCGGAGAACGAGGAGGAAGGCAGCGGCGTGTGACCGTAATCTTCGTAGAGTAAGTCCGCAGTGGCGGTACAGTGGCGGGAACCAGAGGTTCTGCCACCAAAAGGATTGAGGCCCGGAAACGCCAAACATTTGGCTACCAAAGGGTTGAGGCCCGGAAACGCCGAACAGTTGGCTAAGAAATGACAGGCAAGAGCCATTAATAACTAGGAGCACTGTGACAGGAGCCAAGACTGAGTCAGTGGGGGCCACTTGTTGGACGGTGCGCCTTCCCAACGTTCCCACTTCCCTGATGGGGAAACTCAATGCTTCCAGAGCTCACAACTAACCCACCCCAACTAACGTTTATTAACCAGTTCCTAGTTTGCTTCGTAAGACAAAAGACTTATAAAACTCTTGTTTCTTTCCCCATAGATATGGCAGAAACGAACGCCGCAGAGGCCGAAAGCTCCCCGGATGTCACCGTGTTCCTGCGGCGGAGGTGCGCGTGGATACGCAATCCCTTTTACCCGCCGGAAACGGACCATTACCGCGGGAAACGAGCCTACGACACCCAGGTCTGGATCGACGACCTGACCAGCGAGGACATATCCATATCAACCCTCGGCAGCGACGAAGACTGCTCCACAGATGCGTGCGACCAACACCCCGTGGTCCCGAAAGGCGTGGATCGGATGACCGCATCTCCTTGCCCAGACTTCGACCCCCATGAGGCGATCCACGACCCTGGCCTGGACTGGTGCCGCCCGCGGGAGTATCCCGGCCACCGGAGAGCGAACCGGCTGGCGAGAGAAAAGGCCGCCCGCCTATTGCGCCGCCAGCAGGAGCAACAACAGAGGGACGCTGGGGAGACGGCGCGTGCCTCTCCCGAGCCCGGACAGCCTCCAGACTACAATCCGCTCCGCCCAGAGGAGACCATGGTGCCTAGCTGTCCCGCTTGGACGGCGATCGACAAGTGGCACAGGGACTCCTGGCGCTGGCAACCCCCTAAGGCATCCGATCCAGCCGACGAGGTCACTCGGGACGAGGTGTACGGTCTCGACAGGATCGACCCGGTGCACGTATTCGGCGTGCGCGTAGAGGTGTCGGAGCAGGAGGAGCCGGAGCAGGAGGAGCCGGAGCCGGAGAGCCACCATCGGCAGAGCGGCAGCAGCGCTGTCAACGACGAGGGCGGCCAGGAGGATCGGATGGTCACGTTCCCGACTCATTGGGTTCTGACCACGGGAGGCAACCAACTGCCCCATTCCCTGGTCACACACGCGCGGGAAGAGGAGCGTCAGGATCGGCGCACACTGCGCAAGTTCCTGTTCCACGCAATGGGGGCACAATACCGCGTCCACGTCAGTAAGACAAATAAGATAATCATTTCGCTGCGCCCCCCGAAGGAAGAGGGGAATGTGAGGAGCCGTTTGGCCCTCCCAAATTAATTATATATAAATAATCACCAAAATAAATATGATATGAAAATAAATAAATAAATAATAACTAGCTATGTAAATAATTAATAATAACCTAAATAATACATACATAAATAATAATCATAATCATACATAAATAATCATAAGTATATGTAAGCATCGGAATAAGTTAGATTTAATTTCTAATAGTTTAAGTAGGGCACCCACACCCGATACGATAGTTACAAAACTATCATCCCTAACCCGAGCTCGCTCCGTTAGCCTGGAAGGCTAAAACACACACCGACACACACACACCAGCGTACACAGCAAAACTCACCCCGATCACGCCACCGAAAATAGGCAAGCGCTCATGAGAGCGAGCGAGAGGGAGCAACCGATCGTACGGTAAACTCCTGGAAGAAGGCAAAAGAGAACTCCGCGAGAAATTTCGCGAAGCGAAACGGAGTTGAGTTGGATTACAGTGGCGAACCGAAGCAGACGTGCGTTTTGAAAAGTGACGGGAAGAACAGAAACCGCGTGTGCGAACAGAAACTGTGAAAACTAAAAGACAAACAAAATTACGGACCGGCGATTGCCACCGTGCGGAGAGCAAGTGATTTGGAAGCAGACAGCAAGGAGAAGGATGGACAAGGCGAAGTCTGGCCCAGGACCAGCGGCGGGACGGAGCCGGTCTAATAGTGTGTGCCGGAGCGAGACGGGTGAGTGTTAGTGTGAGACCGCAACGAGTTGGCTAGCAAGTGTGTGTGTATGAGTAGGAAAATCTTTGCGAGCCCTCGATGCGGTGGTCACCAGAGAGTGCGGTCAGACCGACTCTAGAATAAATATAAGTTTGAGCCCCTTAACTAACCTGTAGAACACTGTGAGAAAGTGTGCAAGACTTAAAAGGAATTATATCAAACATGCAAACCATAGAATACACGGAAATAAAATGTATAAACGGAAAACAAGAATTTAGAAATTTTCTAAAATATGAAAACATAGCGAACACAGAGAGAAAAAAAGGTGGAAGTTTAGAAATAGTAAATCTGAGAAATTATAAATTAGGAAATTATGGAAGCAAAGTAAGAAATTATAAGAAATAAGAAACCATAAAAAGAAAAGCGAGTGCACTAAGAAAAAAAATACTTCGAGAACAAAACTAATAATAATAATGATTTAAAACTTAACCAATTGTGTTTATTTAAATCGAAGACGGGGAAACCACGAGGTTGGGAGAACTGCACTGGGAGAAAAATATTTACAAACTTTAAACAAAATCAATTAAATTTAATTAAATAATTTAGAATCAAACTAAATTAAATGCTACGAGACAGAGACCGCTACACTGGGAGAAGAATATGTACAAACTTTAAACAAAGTCAATTAAATTTAATTAAATAATTTCAAATCAAACTAAATTAAATACCACGAGGTGAGAAAAATTACGAAATGGCGGGATAGAGACAGCTACACTGGAAGAAAAAAATATTTTAAACAAAAAAATCGAACAAAATTTAGTTAAATTAAATTAAATAATTATTTAATTAAATAATGAAATAAAAAAAACCCCATGAGATGAAGACGGCTACACTGGGAGAAAAATATTTGCCAAAACATCAAACCAAAATATAAAAAAAAGGAAATAAATTTAAAAAAAATATATTTATTCTTTGCTAATTATATTTTGGGCGAACTCTGTACTGTGGGAAATTCCCAAGTCAAAGCTGAAACATATTTTTGGACGGGCCAGGCACAGCCGGCCGGAGCAAATTCGCTATTATTTCTTCTGTTCTCTCTCGGTTCTTCGGCCCCAAGCATGTATGCAGACTAATTCGATTCTTCCCTCTGTCGCGCCCTATCAACGTATATTTTTTTTAGTGTAACTCGGTGGCTGACCAACTCCACCCCACGTCAGCCCACCGCCTCATAGTAGTCACATTGTCCCAGATCTTTATAAATTTTCTGTAGAGAGACCCTGGCGAGACTGAGTCTCTATCCCAGCCCAGATAACTACCTCACAGTATTTAAACTTCGGCTTGCCGAAGTTAGCTTCCTTTCTTGTTTTCATTGACAAATGTAGGAGAAAAACCATAAAAATCCATAAGTGTTTCAATTAATTTTTGCATTTACATAAGTATGTTCTTGATAAATAATGTTTTCTTCCCTAAATTAGGCATTTCATAGTTTTTTTTCATGCACCGTGCTAATAATGGTGATTTTGGAACATCTTTGTAGGGGGTGGTCTATTGGGGGATCTAGGGGCGGTCAAGGGGGTACGCCACTAGCATGAGTGGATCGGCCATCGAAAATTAGTGGGGGTCGGTCATACATTTGAACTCGATTGGGGCTCTCTAAATGGGTCAAAACGGAATTTCTCTACTGATCAAAAGAGATTTTTCTTCGCATCAAAAAGGGGAACATCAGAATGCATTTTAGAGGTATGGTTCTTTGGGCAAAGTTGCTTATTTTGATCCCCAGAACATGAATTTCCGTGCCGCTTATGCGATTTTTAAATCGACCCGCCCTAATATATATATATATGTATGTATAAAATATGTTGGGCATGCAAGCGAATACGGATAATGTATGTATGTGTAGGGCACAAGTTGGCACAGTGGAGCGTCGAGAAGTGGACTGTATATTTAAAAATGAAAGGATAGAAAAATTATGTGGCGAAAATTGGCACGCACAAGAATAAGGAAACAAATATCGCGACAACGGCAGACTGTTCGGTGAACAGAGAGATTCCCGAAACAGTGCACACTGGTTGGCCAATATTTATTATGCCTTTCTCACCACACAATTTAACTTTTCACTTGTTAATTTGCGCGGAGTTGCGCCGAAATATGAAAATATGTCGCTTGTGATGCTGAGAATGCATACACATATATGTACATATGCCTCGACCGTTGGAAAGTTGTTGTACAACGAGAACGAAAAGAAAAACGGCGAGGAATACGGCGACACACAAAGCGGAGACGAATGGAAAATTTCGGCGGACTAGGAGCACTAATTATTTATGCGGACTAGGAGCACTATTTATTTATGCGGACTAGGAGCACTATTAATTTTCTCGCTGTCGAAAACTCTCGGATTTGGAGATGACACAGAAACAATAAGCGATCTTACAGCAGTGTGAACTAAATTTAATGTTCGGACCACTGCTGAAGATCGGCAGCGAGAAGGAGACGAAAAGACCTTGTACTTATCTTTAGCGGCGGCACCACCAGAGCTGCTGGTGAAAAAAGGATTCCAGGACGATATCCTTATCCGGTTCGAAGGACCATGTTTATGTAGGGGGCTGGCGAGGATCCTCCGCTAAAGGATTTCAGCAGAAAAGTATTATATATATCCCACGAAGTAGAAGACGTAGAAAATATTCGGGGATCGAGAGTCGGCACTGGCATGGAGCGCCCGTAGTGTGGTTTATTGAACATGCATTGGGTTACTAATCTAAGCTTAAACATAGAGCCGTGCTCCCGCCCGCTATACTCCGCTAAAGCGAGAGCGGGAGATCGGCGGCGGCCGACTGCTGGATCGGATTTATCCCGAGCTCGGGGAGCGGGAGCGTCAGAGGGCGATGCGCGGATGCGCTTGGCCAGGGAGCGGCAGAAGAGTGCAGTGGCCGAAGATGTGGAGGAGAGCATCGAGGGCGATCGCTGCCAAGACAGGTGCCGAGGAGCGGCGGAATAGTGTCGCGAAACGGCCGGAGATTGCAGCGAAGTGCGGGCGAGCGTACCCGAGAAAGCGGAAAGTCAGAACATTTTTCTTCTTCTACTTCCTGCAAGGGTATTTAAACTTCGGCAAGCCGAAGTTATCTTCCTTTCTTGTTATTTATTTATTTTATTTATTTTATTTATTTCTTTTATTTATTTTATTTATTTTATTTATTTCTTTTATTTCTTTTATTTATTTTATTTATTTTATTTATTTTATTTATTTCTTTTATTTCTTTTATTTCTTTTATTTATTTTATTTATTTTATTTATTTTATTTATTTTATTTATTTTATTTATTTTATTTATTTTATTTATTTTATTTATTTTATTTATTTTATTTATTTTATTTATTTTATTTATTTTATTTATTTTATTTATTTTATTTATTTTATTTATTTTATTTATTTTATTTATTTTATTTATTTTATTTATTTTATTTATTTTATTTATTTTATTTATTTTATTTATTTTATTTATTTTATTTATTTTATTTATTTTATTTATTTTATTTATTTTATTTATTTTATTTATTTTATTTATTTTATTTATTTTATTTATTTTATTTATTTTATTTATTTTATTTATTTTATTTATTTTATTTATTTTATTTATTTTATTTATTTTATTTATTTTATTTATTTTATTTATTTTATTTATTTTATTTATTTTATTTATTTTATTTATTTTATTTATTTTATTTATTTTATTTATTTTATTTATTTTATTTATTTTATTTATTTTATTTATTTTATTTATTTTATTTATTTTATTTATTTTATTTATTTTATTTATTTTATTTATTTTATTTATTTTATTTATTTTATTTATTTTATTTATTTTATTTATTTTATTTATTTTATTTATTTTATTTATTTTATTTATTTTATTTATTTTATTTATTTTATTTATTTTATTTATTTTATTTATTTTATTTATTTTATTTATTTTATTTATTTTATTTATTTTATTTATTTTATTTATTTTATTTATTTTATTTATTTTATTTATTTTATTTATTTTATTTATTTTATTTATTTTATTTATTTTATTAATTTTATTTATTTTATTTATTTTATTTATTTTATTTATTTTATTTATTTTATTTATTTTATTTATTTTATTTATTTTATTTATTTTATTTATTTTATTTATTTTATTTATTTTATTTATTTTATTTATTTTATTTATTTTATTTATTTTATTTATTTTATTTATTTTATTTATTTTATTTATTTTATTTATTTTATTTATTTTATTTATTTTATTTATTTTATTTATTTTATTTATTTTATTTATTTTATTTATTTTATTTATTTTATTTATTTTATTTATTTTATTTATTTTATTTATTTTATTTATTTTATTTATTTTATTTATTTTATTTATTTTATTTATTTTATTTATTTTATTTATTTTATTTATTTTATTTATTTTATTTATTTTATTTATTTTATTTTTATTTACTTTATTTATTTTATTTATTTTATTTATTTTATTTATTTTATTTGTATATATATTTTTTTTTTTTTATTTTTTTATACCCTGCATGCTGAAGCTAGCTGTTCGGCTGTGCGATACAGCCTCACAACCAATTGCGAACAGTCATTGCTATGGTATTGTCTACTCCCCTCTAACACCCTGCATGCTGAAGCTAGCTCCTTGGCTGTGCGATACAACCTCGGAACCAATGCGGACAGTCCTGCGCCCTGGTGTTCTCCCTTGACTTGTAAAGTTGAGTAATGCTTAATCCTAACCATTCCTACGCTAAGCGGCCGCCCTGTGCATTACAGTGCGCCGCCTAATACGTGTGAATGGTTACCGCCCCTCCCTCTAATCAACCGAATTCTTCCTCATGCTAGGCGGCCGACCTAAACAGTGCCCCGCCTAATACATGCGACCGAATCGGCTCTGTTTAACTTCTAACATCGAGCCATTCGGCTCGACCACTTCCCCTTTCTGTCATACACTCCAACTTGTTGGCACTCCCCATTGCACACCAACTTCTCTTGCTCTCGACCGTTCTCTACCGGTCGTTCGTTTGATCGAACCGTTCTCTGCGACTTCGAGCCACGACACCTACCACCGGCCGTTTGTTTGTTCGAACCCATTTTCTTTCATTTCTTTAAACACAATTGAATTAATTTAATTCTTTATTTAAACAACACCTCGGCCTTTCATTTATTTGTGTGTTACACTAAGGCTATGGCCTGAATTATGTAGTATTTCTTTATATATATATATTATTTTGATTTGGCTCAGTTAGCTTTCCTCTTGTTACTATTATTTTCGGTTATATTGTTTTGCACTTGCGTTTTTTATTTCCCACTGCTTTAATAATTTCTAATTGGTCACTTGCGGCTCTTATTATTTCCACCTCCATTTTACACACTCCACTCTACTCACTGTTATTCCTTACAATGCTAATATTAATATTAACTGCATGTCCTGGTCGTCACGAAATCCTGTTGACTCGTTCTTAGGCCTGGAACCTCCGACTGCGCCAGTTACCTCCCTCTAAGCGTAGGTTCGGGAGATTTGATGAGTAGTTCCTAGTTAAGGTGGATAGAACCGTTCCCAAGTAAACGTCCGTGGTTGTTAAGTTCTGAATTCTCAATGAATCTTATTTTATTTCCAAGCTTTTCATTTGCCTTCTACATTTGGTTTCTTATAATAATCTGCTGACCGGGCTAAAATGGAAGTGGAGTGGATGCGTTTTAATGGGGCTGATGTTTGTTTGTTTCAGCACTTAATGTTATTTGATACGACCACTCGGCATTCCCGTGGTCGTACCAAAGTATTGCTGGACCTCCACTAGGTCTCCGGTTGTCGAGGCGGCTTTGGCGGGGGACCGCCGAGGCTAAATGCTGAGGCGGTAACTCACGCGTCCTTGCATTTTTAATATGCGAAATAACTTCTGACATTCGGTCGTGCCTCGGCTAGTCAGGATTCGCCAGGGTCATCCAGGACATTTATTTGGTTCAGGACAGTGGTGCTAGAAAGGAATCCCCTACCCGAGTCCCAGTGAGAACGAGCAGAGTTTGACCTTAACTAGGCTTATATATACAAGGTTTATTGGTTCGTTCTACAGCGAATAATATTGTAGGGTGTGACGGCGGGCGGCTCGAACGGTAGGTCCGCGTAGGGCGTCCCTCGTCTAATGTCCGGGTCCGTGGGCGAAGCTTCTCGCGTTCGGTGACCGCGTCTGTGGGCGTGGCTTCTCGCGTCTGGCCAGAACGGGCTCCTTCGAATACCTTGGAAATATAGGAGAGTACTGGTGCGGACCCTGAAGTCAGCAGAGAGAAATATTGTGGGACTCTGAATTCAGCAGAGAGAAATATTGTGGGACCCTGAAGTCGGCAGAGAGGAATATTGTGGGACCCTGAAGTCATCAGAGAGAATTGTTGTTTTTGTGGGACCCTGAAGTCAGCAGAGAGAAATATTGTTATTGTTGGACCTTGAAGTCAGCAATAATACGTAAGTTGTTGTTGTTACTGGACCCTTAAGTCGGCAATAATACGTAAGTTGTTATTGTTACTGGACCCTTAAGTCGGCAAGAATACGTAGGTAGTTATGGATAAGCACTTACGATCCTGGCTGACGATATTTACCGCTGAGAGATCCTGATCCTGCTGCCTAGTCGCTGATGGCTGGTGACTTCCACCTTGGTCGACGCCGACCGCTGAATGATCTCGCTGAGGCCAGCCGGCCGCTTTATATTGGGCCTGGCGGGTTTTAGTGTGCCCGCTTGGGCTTTCGATTTGCCCGACTTAGTGTGGCCGGAGCTCTGGTATAGAGTGACCCTGGGCTCGTTTGGGCGCGCGCGCTTACTTTGTTTGAATTTGAATAATTATGCGCGGCATGCGTCACAAACTCACTGATTATTTATTTCTCTAATTATTTGCCCTTCAAGGCACTCTACGATCCAAAATTTTGTGACGTTCAGTCAAGTCTCGGGTAGGTCAGGGCTGGCCAGGATCATCCAGGACATTTATTTGATTCAGGAAAGTGGTGCTAGAAGGGGAAAATTCCGACCCGAGCCCCAGTAATAACGCTGGTTTGAACCTGGATTAGGCGTACAAAATAGATATTTATGGTTTATTGAAATTAATGACAGAGTAAATATTTCCGGAGTCGGGGTTCCGACCAGCGAGCGTCCGTGTCCTGCGGGAGGGGTCGCGGGTCCGGGGTCCGCGTAGGTAACTTCCTGTCGTTCGAGTGGGATGATCGGGGTCCCGCGATGCGTCCCTGGCCTTCGGGAAGACGTGGATCAATTGAGACGAGACCGTCAATAAGGATACGTAGTGTTAAGGGACGGAGCCGTCAGCAGGACGAAGCCGTCAGCGGGGTGCGACAATTTGGACGAGGCCGTCAACGGTGTGTGCGCGAATAGGACGAAGCCGTCTGCAGGACGAAGCCGTCAGCGAGATATGCGAGAATTGGGACGAAGCCGTCAACGATATTCGAGAAGTAGGACGAAGCCGTCTGCAGGACGAAGCCGTCAGCGATGTATGAGAAGTAGGACGAAGCCGTCAACGATATACGAGAAGTAGGACGAAGCCGTCTGCAGGACGAAGCCGTCAGCAATGTATGAGAAGTAGGACGAAGCCGTCAGCAATGTATGAGAAGTAGGACGAAGCCGTCTGCAGGACGAAACCGTCAGCGAGGTAGGAGAATTAGGACGAAGCCGTCAACGATATACGAGAAGTAGGACGAAGCCGTCTGCAGGACGAAGCCGTCAGCAATGTATGAGAAGTAGGACGAAGCCGTCTGCAGGACGAAACCGTCAGCGAGGTAGGAGAATTAGGACGAAGCCGTCAACGATATACGAGAAGTAGGACGAAGCCGTCTGCAGGACGAAACCGTCAGCGATATAGGCGAGAAATAGGACGAAGCCGTCTGCAGGACGAAACCGTCAGCGATATAGGCGAGAAATAGGACGAAGCCGTCTACACAAGACTTAATATGGTGAATAGAGAGACTTAGTGTGGAGGAATAGGACGAAGCCGTCAACCAATACCTAGGTTAGTTAAGTCTTACTCCTTTGTTACCGCTGTTCCAGTTCCTTGGTTGCTGCTTGCTGCTTGCTGCTGCGCGCTAGGTGACTTCCACCTTGGTCGACTCCGACCACCGAATGATAGCTCTGAGGCTAGCGGCCGGCTTTATATAGCGCTTGGCGGGTTTTAGTGTGCCTGCACGGGCCGTGGATTTGCCCGAATAGTGTGGCAGCTCCCTGGGCATTTGCCCGACTTAGTGTGGCCAGTGGTTTTGTTCGTTGGGGCGGGCGCGCGCACCGGGTTTGAATTTGAATGTCTTTATCGTTGGGCGGGTGTTTATGGGCGTGGGTTCGCTATTTATTATTTAGTTACTTATTTTACTTATTATTTATTTACAGTCCGAGTTGTATTATTATTTATTTAGTTTAGTTGTTATTATTATTCTGTACAGTTTTGTATTATGTATTTATTTAGTTTGTTTATTATTATTATTTATGTACAGTTTTGTATTATTTATTTATTTAGTTTGTTTATTATTATTATTTATGTACAGTTTATTTATTATTTTGTGCGCCCCGCGTCACACTCCCCCCTCCTTAGGGAAGTGACGCTTTATGGTCACAAAATTACCTCTATTGGAGGTAATTCGCCACCAATTTCCGCCGTCCCTCTCCAGCCAGCGCTTCTGCGTCCGCTTCCTTTTCTCCGCCAGCGTTGCCCTTATTTTTTCCATTGTTGATTTGGAAATTCGGGCTCCTTCTGGCATGGTCCATCCTGAGACTTTTCCCGTATTATCGGAGTCTAGTTCCAGGATGTCCTGGTCCGGAGAGTTGTCTCGCGGTGTTGTTGTCCTTGCCGCTGTGCTGGTTATTCCGGCTGTCCGAAAGTTGACTGGCGCTGGTGCCGTCTCCATTGGTCGGTTTCCGTTCTCTTGTCCTGTTGTTTGTGCCTGGGTCGTCATCGATCTAATTGTCTGCCTTTCTCCGCTGCTTTGCTGGTATCTAGATTCTCCCTCGGGAGATGTGCGACTCTGGTCCGGCCCCGTTGGACGGTCTCCGTCACCGGTCGGGCCCTTCCGTCGTCGCTCACTTCCCTTGGGTTAATCCTGCCAGCATACCCTGGTGGGGTTCCGGCCTCCCCGTCTCGGCCCTGTTGGACGAATTCCGTCGACTGTCGGACCGGGGCGGGGTAGCCTGTTCCCCTCTGGTATGGCGGTTGGGACGCTCCAGCCTGGATCTTCCGTAATGTCTCCGGTGGTTGGATCCTCGCCTCGCGGCTTGTTGTCGGTCCCTCGGCGTTTGGTTGGGTGCTTGGGTTGCTACTGTTTCCCTGGACGGTCTCCGTCGACTGGGAAGTGCTTGCACCCTGCGTCCCCGGGCGGTTCGGCGGTACCATTTTTGGTGGTGCCGTCCGTTTTCGGGTTGTACCCTGCGCCTGGGGTTCGATCAGTTTTGATCGGGGTTGCCCTGCCTTCGCCTTGGCATAACTTTTCCTGACTTGCTCGGTGCTTACTTTGAACTTGTTCATAGTTGCAGTCGCTCGCCTTCTGTGGCCCGGACTGGTTTTGGCTCTTCTTATATAGGCCTATTCCGCCTTTTGGTGTGGTTGCCTTCGATCTTGTTTTCCCTCTTTAGTGTGCCCGTTGTCTCTGCTAGGTTTAATCCCTCATTTTCCGCTGTTGTCGATATATCGATATGCCCTTGTCCGATAGTCGATTTATCGAGTTCATTTTGGTTTGATTCCTCGCTCACATGTGGTTTTGTGTCTCCGATATATATTCGTTTTGTTTTCCGCGTCGTTTGATTTCTAACTGTCAGTATTACCGGGGACACGAACCCTGTTACTTTCCATGGACCGTCGTATTTCGGGGCTAATTTCGCATTAAATTTATCTGCCGCGTTAGATAAATGGTGTGTCTTGCACCATACGAGATCACCCTTGCCGGCTTCCATTCCCTTTTTCGCATGTCGTACTGTCGTTTTTGTTGTTCCGCTGCTCTCCCCATGTGTCCTGCGGCTTCTTTCCGTATGCCTTCTATGCGCTTCCATCGTTTTTCCACGCTCTCTTCCTTTATTCCAGATCCTTCCGTTTCCCTGTCGAATACGGTGTTCGGAATTCTCAGCTCCTTTCCCAGTACTATCTGTGCAGGGCTGTACTTCGTGGACTCCGACGTGCTGCTGTTAAATGCCAGCATTAGTTCTGGGAGTTTGTCATCCCAGTTCGTCTGGTCCTCACCCGTTATCTGGGCGATCATTGTTTTGATGGTCCGATTTGTTCTTTCCGTTGGGTTTTCTTGTGGAGTATATGGGGCCGTGAACTGTTGTTTGATCCCCCATCTCTCCATTTCTTGCTTCGTTTTGCGGCCGGTGAATTGGACTCCGTTATCCGATATTAATATCTTCGGTGCCCCAAACCTTGTCACAATCCTTTCCCGGAACGCCCGCAAGAATGAATCGGCCGTGGCTTGTCGTATTGCCGCCAACTCCACCCATTTGGAAAACTTGTCCACCATGACGAGTAGTGCCGTGTTTCCGTGTTTAGACCGTGGTAGTGGTCCTACAAAATCGACGCATACCGTTTCCCACGGGGCTTCCGCGACCTTAGTCAGCATCTTCCCTGCTGCCTTCTGCTGTGCCACTTTGTATCTTTGACAGCTCTCGCAGCTTCTTACAAAGTTCCGTACATCCTTTGTCAGTTGCGGCCAGAAGTACTTTGTTCTTATTCTTCTTGCCGTTTTGAACATTCCCATGTGTCCTGTTTCGGCCTGGCAATGATTCTCCGTTAGAATCTGTTGTACTTCTTCTTCTGGCACGCACAGTTTCCATGGGTGTTGGTCCCTTCTGTCCTGACTCAGTTTGTATAGCCTTTTTCCTTCGACTCGGAACTCTGTGTCCTGTGGGTTCTCTTGTATCTCACTGATCTTCCGGCTTATCCAACTTCCGGTGTTCTTGATCGCCTTTAGTTCCACTGGTGGGGCTCTTGACAGTGTGTCTGCCACCACGTTCAGCTTCCCTTTACGATATTGCACCTCAAATTGGTATGGTTAAAGCCCCAGTGCCCACCGTGCTATTCTCCCTGCTGGACTTTTGATGGAGTTCAACCACTTAAGCGCCATATGGTCTGTCACCACTATAAATTGGTATCCTTCCAGGTACATCTTAAACTTCCCGATGCCCCAATGGATTGCTAGACATTCCTTTTCTGTTGCGCTGTAATTTTGCTCCGCCTTACTTAGCTTCCGGCTTGCAAATGATATTACGTGTTCTCCGTCCTCCGTTTCCTGGGTGAGTACGGCTCCAATGCCCACATCGCTGGCATCCGTCTGCAGTTTGAACTGCTTTGTAAAGTCGGGACATACCAGTACCGGTGCTTCTGTGAGACTTTCCTTGAGGCTATCAAAGGATTGTTGATGACGATCGCCCCATTCGAATTTTTTCCTTTACAGATTAATTCATGTAGTGGTCCCGCTTGTTCGGTGAACTTCGGTATGAACCTTCTATACCAAGAGGCCATCCCTAGAAAGCTGTGTACTTCTTTGGTGGTTTTCGGCGCTGGTAGGTCTTTGATCGCCGCTACCTTTTCGGGGTCCGTTCGGATACCCTGATCGCTCACCACGTGTCCCAGGTATTTCAGCTCCTTTTGAAAAAACTTGCATTTTTCTGGGTTGATGCGCAAGTTTGCTTGCTGCAATCTCCTAAATACCTCTGTCAGCTTTTCCAGGTGCTCTTCCTTTGTGCGTCCTATTACGATGATGTCATCTAGGTACGCGAAGGCAAATGGCTCCATTTCCGGTCCGATAACGTTATCAAGTGCTCGCTGGAAGGTTGCTGGCGCTGTGGTCAGTCCGAATGGCATTACCGTCCACTGGAACAGCCCTCGACCCGGTACCGTAAATGCCGTGTATTGCCTGCTCTTCTCCTCGACTGGGATTTGCCAATAGCCCGATTTCAAGTCTATCGTGCTTATGTATTTGGCTTCCCGTAGCTGGTCGAGGATGAAGTTCATACGAGGCACGGGGTATGCATCTTTTTCAGTCCGGTCGTTCAGCAACCTGTAGTCGATGCACATTCTCCACTCGTTATTTTTTTTCCTCACTAGCACTACGGGTGCACTATATGGACTTCGTGATCGCTCTATCAAGCCCAGGCTTAGCAATTCGTCTACCTGTTCGTTGATTATTGCCTGCTGTTTGGGGTTTCGCGGGTAATACCTCTGCTTGATGGGTTTGTCGTCCTTTAGGTAGATTTTGTGTACGGCTGCGTTGCTGACTCCCTTCATGTTCTCGAATATTCGTTTGTTTTCTTCCAGAAATGCCTCGATATCCTGTTCGGACAGATCCCCCGGCGCAGTTGGCTCCTGTATGCCTTGTCCGTCATCTCTTCCTCCGTTGTCGCATCCCCTGATTTTCAGTTCGAGTCCGCCGCATCTGAGTACGCTTTCTGCACCTGCCAGAAAGTCCATTCCCAAGAGGATTCCTCCCTCCACGTTCGGTAGGATCATGAATGTTATCTCGAACCTTCGTCCTCCGAACTCTACGTTTGCCCTGAAGCCTCCCATCGCCTTCTGTCGCGATCCATCCGCTAGTGATATCTCCGCCTGCAGTTTGTTCCACCTTCCTTCCTCTCTTAGGTCTTGGAACATGTTCCTGCTTATTGCGCTCTTGGTTGCACCGGTGTCTATTATGCCCTTGGCAATCCTACACCCTACTCCAAACGTTGCTACTATCTGGTAGCCGTCGCACATTATACCACCCGCTGCTGGACCCATTCTTCGTGCCTGAGCTGCCAGCTCTATCCGCTCAGGCCTCCGGCGTTTCCCGACCTGGTTCGACAGCATTCTGTTGTCCTGACTCCGTTTCTCCCGCACACCCAACAGAACAGTCTCGGTGGGTTTCCGCATGTGCGTGCCGTATGTCCGGTTCCGCCGCATCGCATGCATATTTCTGACCTCACCGGCTGTGGTGCTGTTTGTCCGGTTTGTGCTTCCATTTGCTCGATCTCTTCTACCTCTTCCGCGAGCTTGAGGAATTCCGTCAGTGTTGTAAATCCGGTTCTTCTTGCATATAGCTTCAGTTTGCTTCTGCAATTTTTGTATACCCAGTCTAGTTTTTCTGGTTCCGATAGCTTCGTGAATCTCATGAGCTTTCTTAGGTTCATCGCGTATTCCCTTACTGGCTCGTTTTCCCTTTGTCTTAGCTGTGCTATCTGGGTTTCTAACTGCTCTCCATACCGGGGTGGTAGGAAATACTCCAGCAGTTCTGTTCGGACTTGTGCCCATGATGTGATCCTTGTTGGCGTCGTGTTCCACCAATCTATTGCGATCCCTTCCAGTATGAATGGCATTGTCTGGACTAGCTGGTCGAGGTGGAGTCCGTATCCATTTGCCCATTGTTCCATTTTTTCTAGGAATTCTAGTGGGTTGGATGTTCCTTGGTACCTTATGTCCCAGTTTCGTACCCTGTCGATAATTCCTGTCTCCTTCTTGCCCTCCATTTTTGTTTCGATCTCGTTGTCCATTCTTGTTTTTTCCTCCGTTACGATGATTTCTGGTATTCTAGCAGGGCTTCTCTCCCTCCGGTATTTTTCTGCCAGCAGTGTCAGCTTCTTTCTTACTGTTTCTGCGTGGTCCGTCCTTTTCGAGAAAGCGGCCAATGTTTTCCGTAATTCCTCGTTCTTTCCTGATGAATCCAACCCAAATTCACTTGCGTATTCTATCAATTCTGGTTTTGTTGCCATATATACCCAACTGGACATTACTTTCTCGGCGTCGGCTCCTTCTAAGCACCACTTAATCTGCTCGGGCGCCACCTGTGACGTTCAGTCAAGTCTCGGGTAGGTCAGGGCTGGCCAGGATCATCCAGGACATTTATTTGATTCAGGAAAGTGGTGCTAGAAGGGGAAAATTCCGACCCGAGCCCCAGTAATAACGCTGGTTTGAACCTGGATTAGGCGTACAAAATAGATATTTATGGTTTATTGAAATTAATGACAGAGTAAATATTTCCGGAGTCGGGGTTCCGACCAGCGAGCGTCCGTGTCCTGCGGGAGGGGTCGCGGGTCCGGGGTCCGCGTAGGTAACTTCCTGTCGTTCGAGTGGGATGATCGGGGTCCCGCGATGCGTCCCTGGCCTTCGGGAAGACGTGGATCAATTGAGACGAGACCGTCAATAAGGATACGTAGTGTTAAGGGACGGAGCCGTCAGCAGGACGAAGCCGTCAGCGGGGTGCGACAATTTGGACGAGGCCGTCAACGGTGTGTGCGCGAATAGGACGAAGCCGTCTGCAGGACGAAGCCGTCAGCGAGATATGCGAGAATTGGGACGAAGCCGTCAACGATATTCGAGAAGTAGGACGAAGCCGTCTGCAGGACGAAGCCGTCAGCGATGTATGAGAAGTAGGACGAAGCCGTCAACGATATACGAGAAGTAGGACGAAGCCGTCTGCAGGACGAAGCCGTCAGCAATGTATGAGAAGTAGGACGAAGCCGTCTGCAGGACGAAGCCGTCAGCAATGTATGAGAAGTAGGACGAAGCCGTCTGCAGGACGAAACCGTCAGCGAGGTAGGAGAATTAGGACGAAGCCGTCAACGATATACGAGAAGTAGGACGAAGCCGTCTGCAGGACGAAGCCGTCAGCAATGTATGAGAAGTAGGACGAAGCCGTCTGCAGGACGAAACCGTCAGCGAGGTAGGAGAATTAGAACGAAGCCGTCAACGATATACGAGAAGTAGGACGAAGCCGTCTGCAGGACGAAACCGTCAGCGATATAGGCGAGAAATAGGACGAAGCCGTCTACACAAGACTTAATATGG
Organism: Drosophila aff. chauvacae BK-2020; assembly: GCA_018903765.1. Lineage (NCBI taxonomy): Eukaryota > Metazoa > Arthropoda > Insecta > Diptera > Drosophilidae > Drosophila > Drosophila aff. chauvacae BK-2020. Next base: position 1,005,584 of record JAEIGO010000072.1, read on the forward strand.
TGAATAGAGAGACTTAGTGTGGAGGAATAGGACGAAGCCGTCAACCAATACCTAGGTTAGTTAAGTCTTACTCCTTTGTTACCGCTGTTCCAGTTCCTTGGTTGCTGCTTGCTGCTTGCTGCTGCGCGCTAGGTGACTTCCACCTTGGTCGACTCCGACCACCGAATGATAGCTCTGAGGCTAGCGGCCGGCTTTATATAGCGCTTGGCGGGTTTTAGTGTGCCTGCACGGGCCGTGGATTTGCCCGAATAGTGTGGCAGCTCCCTGGGCATTTGCCCGACTTAGTGTGGCCAGTGGTTTTGTTCGTTGGGGCGGGCGCGCGCACCGGGTTTGAATTTGAATGTCTTTATCGTTGGGCGGGTGTTTATGGGCGTGGGTTCGCTATTTATTATTTAGTTACTTATTTTACTTATTATTTATTTACAGTCCGAGTTGTATTATTATTTATTTAGTTTAGTTGTTATTATTATTCTGTACAGTTTTGTATTATGTATTTATTTAGTTTGTTTATTATTATTATTTATGTACAGTTTTGTATTATTTATTTATTTAGTTTGTTTATTATTATTATTTATGTACAGTTTATTTATTATTTTGTGCGCCCCGCGTCACAATTTGTATTCGCTCGGAAATAAAACAGGCGGATTTGGAATTTGTGAAAGCTTAGAAACGAACCGAATTATTTAAAAATGAAGTATGGTACCTTTAGCTAATTCAGTTATGCAGTAATGTCCCTTAACCATTAGAGAATAATTAGCGGCCAAATCCGCTTGCATATGCGGGCACACTAGCCTCCACCAAACCGCTATATAAGGCGCACCACAGCCCTACAGAGCAATCAGTCTCCGCCGGCGATCGGCGAAACCAGTCCTGCAGCAGCAGCGCGGATCAATGAGAAGAACTTCCCAAGGACCAGCAGGAAGGTAGTAAAACTGGTAATATAAAAGGACTTAACTATATTAAACCAACCCGCTAACCTTCTATTTGGAAGACCTTAGGGCCTCTCACAGCTTCTATAAGTATTTGGAAGACCTCAGGGCCTCTTAATCTTCTCTCCATAATTGGAAGACCTCAGGGCCTCTCAAACTGTTCTCCATAATTGGCAGACCTCAGGGCCTCTCGAACTCTTCTCCATAGTTGGCAGACCTCAGGGCCTCTCAAACCATCCTTCACAGTTGGAAGACCTCAGGGCCTCTCAAACCATTCTTCATAACTAGGAGACCTCAGGGCCTCTGGATTATTCTCACCCGAAGGTCGACCGAGGGAGGCCAACATCCCGCCGGCAACACCCGAAGCCAACGACATGAGACCCCTGTCAACACCCGGAGCAGTCCTCTCCGCAGGACCCCATACTCGAGTTCCGGCAGTCACCCGCGGCACGGGTAGTAGAGCGCTTCGTGTAGCCGTCACTCTCGTTTGACTCATTGTCCATTCTTAGACAAATAAAGCTGAACTTATCCGTATATCGAGTTATATCCTGGGATCGGGTCGGCTCTTTCTTTCAGCAACAACGCCTTGTAGAGGCCAGTGTACCAGAAAATAAAAAAAAAATAAATAATTAAACTATAATTGATATCATCTGTAAAGACCCAGACGAGACCGCTTTCGGCATATTAGGGTTAATAGAAAGCTCGTAACAACTCGGTGAGACAGAAGCGTTAAGTAATAGTTGTCCCTTTCGCACCTTAGTCGTCGGTCTCAAAGTCTGGAAAGGTCCCGTTAAAGCTCGCTTGGCTCGTTGCGTTTGCAAGAGTACAGCGAACACGCGATCATTCTGATTTTTCTACTCTGAGACTACAGACGCGACTTCTGAAAAGAACAGTCCAAAAAGTGAAGAAAAGAAAACCACGTGCAGTCCAAAAACAATAATCGGCCAACTAAAGTATAGAAAAAGTGTAAAACTTATACAAATACGGCCAGTAAAGCAATATAGTGGAGACATATTTCGAGTGTGTGAGTGTGCGTAAGAGCGCCAGAAGCACAGCTCTTCGATTCCTGAAATTAAGAAGTGATAGTGTATTTGCAAACGCAGGTAAATAATAACCCTGAAAAAGTGTTATTTTGTGCAGAAACTAACAAAGAGTTTCTTACAGAAATTAAGGTATTGTTGGCCAGTACTTTTCCACGCCTACATACATATGTACAGCTAAGGCACGCGGTGTACACACATACCGGCGCTGTTGCGTCGGTTTAAGTGCATTCGCCACCCATATATGCATACATAAATATATGCATTGGCGCTGCTTACAGGGACCGCAAGCTGCCTGGAGTTCTTTTCTGTTAAAAAAAAAAAAACACATAACTGGCGCGAAGGCCTGATCTGCGAATTAGAGACGAAAGAGGAACAACAAAGAGGAAGCCAGAACACGTGGCGTAAGAAGATAAAGACAGAGAAGTAAAGAAAACTCGCCGAGAGTACGAATATGCGCTGATATAGGGTGCCTCATGCACTCCGAACGAGGAACCAAGAGAGAGAGACAAAATTAAAACGAACCAAACTCAGTGATGTTGCTGCTGCCTACGGCTGGATCCGTATAAGAAACCTTAAATCAGTATAATTTTTGCTAAATCTCAGAAAACTTAATTCTAGACATGCCTTAGAAATAAAATAAAATATATAGACATATTAAAATTAATGTAAGAGAAAAATAATACTCGAATTATGAATAGAAAAGAAACTGAAATTGAAGCAAAAGAACGGATAACGGAAATTTAAAGAACTAATTCATAATGAAGATTTAAAGTAATTGAAAGAGAATAATTGAACGAAAGTTGAACTATAACGAAAATTGAATAAGAACAATAATTGAAAGTAATTGAAGAAGAATAGTTGAACATGAATTGACTACAATTAAACCCCCTTACTTAAATAATTCTACTTAAATAATATCTTAAAATATTCTACATACATGCATACACATACGCACATATACATACTTAATTAACCCTTGATTTACAGCCACGTAGCAGTTCATTGGGCCCAACGAGCTTCTCGGCGACAACAATTTGGTAATAAATAAATAAATACATTTAGGTAAAATATAAATGGTACGGTAAAGGGTCGAATTTCTAGAGTAAAAGTCGGAATGGTTTAGGAAGGATTTTATGATCGATATTTAAAAAGGTTCGATTGAACGAAATAAAATAAAACCTATAACAATGACATTATAAATGAAAACCAACAATGTAAATACTAATAGACAAAGACAATTAATAGTCTAAAAATTAGGCCTAGGGAAGGAAATAAGATTAATATGAATGTATGCTCGTGTGAGCTATAGTAATAATAAAACTATAAAAATGATTTTGTAAATAAATAATAAATAATCCTATTAAATAATGAAAATGAAATATCAAGATTAATGCGGGGAATTGATTTTATTTAGGGGGAATGTACACCAGGTTAAACACATTTCCAAAGGTCGGGAGGGTATAGAGGAACGAGTGATCACTAACATTGTGAGGAAGCGATCTATTCTAAGGCTGGGATATCCTCAGAGGCTCAGAGTCCCCCCCATTATTTATATTGAGACAGGCAGGGGAAACGGGGATGGCGCTGGTGAAAGCGCGTATTTTGCTTTAGGAGGATAAATTTGGGAAAGGGGGCGGTCCGTGTAGGACTGCGTTTTAATTGGGACAGACTGGATGAGCGGCCCGAGGGGCCGGCCGGAGCCGGGAACCGCGTCGGAGCCATTGGAGGCGTGGCCAGGTACCCGACCCTGTTTACCATGGTGCCGGGCCGCTGGCCGCGCCGGGGAAGGTGCCCAGGTCAGGAAGGTCGAGCGCGTAACCGTCGTCCCGGCCTCCTGATTCCGGAGCGGAGCCTCGGAACTGGGAATCGGCCCCGTTTACCGTGGTACCGACGCCCAATCCGGAGCGGAGCCGCGAACCCGGAACCGGCCCTGTTTACCATGGTGCCGATGCCGTGGTCCGAAGCCGACAGGGAGAAGGGTCTCCGGATCTAGGAATCGGCCCCGTTTACCGTGGTACCGACGCCCCAATCCGGAGCAGAGCCACGAACCCGGAACCGGCCCTGTTTACCATGGTGCCGATGCCGTGGTCCGGAGCCGAGGCTGGGAAGGAATCCCGGGGTCGACACCGAGCGAAGCCGCGGAACCGGGAAAATCGGCCCCGTTTACCGTGGTACCGATTGCCCTGATCCGGAGCCAAAGGTGGAGGGCGATCTCGGGATCTGAGAGCCGGCCCTGTTTACCATGGTGCCGACCCTTCGATCCGCGAGGCTCTCCGAAACCTGAGAGCCGGCCCTGTTTACCATGGTGCCGGCTTCCAAGTCTCGGCCTCCGCCGCTACGGGAAAGGTTGCGGAACTTGAGATCCGGCCCTGTTTACCATGGTGCCGGGTCCAAGTCCACCCAGAAAGGGATTTAGGGAAGAGGAGGAGGAGGAGGAGCTGCCAGGAATTTGCCTTTTATTGTCAGTCTAATTTCCCTACTCTGGTTCTCCTACCTCTTGCCTGCACCACCGGCTCCCATGCCGCGGGAGGCCGCTTGGCCGGCTCACCCTACTTAGCCCTGGGCGCTGGACTCCATGTCCATGTGGCCCAGAGGTGAAAAGCCGTCGGTACTTTACTCCTCGTGTTTTTCCTGAGGGAATAGCGTCGCTCGTCTGTACTGCTTGAGGGCCGCCGAAGTAAGAGAGCGATCGTTGGCGGCGATGCAGCTCGGGCCCTTCCTCTGCCAACGTTCTGGCCAGAAGCTTCGGCCTCTGCCGCGGCGTATGTTCTTGCCGTCTCTCTTCGGCCTGTGCGCTTCCCGATCGGGGCTCTCTCTTCTTGAGCTTTCGGGTCGCTCGTTCTCTGTCCTCTGTCTGTGTGGTGGTGGGCTCTTCGGCCATGTTGCGGTCGGGCTCTCTCTCTCTCCGAGAGGCGATGTTGCTGGTTTCTGCTTGCGATGTCTCGGGTCGATGTTGCGGGCGTGTGTGCTCGCAATGTTTCTGGCCGTTGCCGGCGTGTGTTGCGGGCGTGTGCTCGCGATGTTGCGGGCGTATGCTGCGGGCGTGTGCTGCTGGCGTATGTGGCCAGTGATGAGGCGTCGTCATGATGGTGCCAGTGATGCCCGACTGGCTATGTCGATGTTGTTGGTGGGCGTAAGTTTTCCCCTATCTCCTAGCTAATTTACAAGTGCCCTTCGTGGGTCTTTCCACAACATCTCGATCACTCCCAACACAACGCGGTCACCTTATTCTCTGCTATTGTTTACTCCGTTTGGGGAATTCGATAAAATCACATTTTCTTTTGTGTTTCTTTCTTATTTGGATTAGAGTAGTTTCAGTCAAGTGCACTTATCTTTTTGATATGAATGGTGGACAACGGAGATTATAGGGATAGGAAAACCCCGACCCCAATACTGGCGAGCTGAGCGCAGAGCGCAGCATAGTGCACGAAACCCCGATTCCCTCTCCAGCCGAGGCTGCAACCGAAAACAAGCAACAGCCCTACTACTATATACAATATACGTAGACAAGCAATTCATTACAACCTGCAACAAAAATAAATGTCTGCGACGAATCCTGGCCATCCTTGAGCCACCCAGACATCGACAAATCGTCACAAGCTTATGGGGCAAAGAGATTTTAAAAACTCTCAAAAGAGTTTTTGCTGTCTGTTTGTTTTGTGTGTAACCCTTAGTCTGACTGTATGTATATGTACAACCCACTGCAGAAACATAAGCTAAAATGCTCTAATAATCTGATGGGGCAACAGACGTGTGTCCGAAATATGTTGGTGAAAAATGTACTAACTTTGGAATTATATTTTGATTTATAAGCTCAGTATCCAGCAAATGAAGTTGTCACGCAGCGCAAAAATGTTTATTCTTTTGAAGTGTGACCGCTCTTTCTACTCGTTTCTCGGCATTTTTTTAGGGCCAATGATGCAGTCATACTTTGTTGACAACCGGCCAAATTTGAAAAAATACACACATTCATCTTTTTATGATTTATTTTAGACTAATAATTGCCCCAAAGCTATATTCCGACAGTTGCGCCTGCATTGGACTGCTCATAGTTCATGTCTACGGAGCTCGGATGATTGTATATGGGCTCATTTAAGCAAGTCCGGGTTCCGAGTTCTGTTCAAAAACATGATTGCACCAGTGGCCATACCCATGTCTTATGCCAGTTGCATAACGAGATGCAAAAGTGGGCTATTTTCCCTTCGATAGTGCTGCATCCTTATTTTTAATTTTACTTTTTCGTCCCAGGTCTTTTAATGCAAATTCATATAATTTCCCTATTCCCAATATATTGTATTTGTCTTTATCAAGTCAATTAGGACTGTATTCGCTCTTTTAATTCGACTTTTCCACGCATTTTTGTTCATGCCGGCATCCATAGTTTGCAATATGTGAAGGGCAGAGCGAGAGGCAAACATTGGAGACAGACAGATTTATTAAAAATTTTTTTATTTTTCGCTACGCGTTATGGAAATACTAAAAAAAAATCTCCTAAATCTTGCACTGTTCTAGTATTTTCGAACCTGTACTGGATACTACCCTTTGAAACATACCTAGGGGACAAGCTGTTTCAAACTATTTGCCTCTCGCTCTCTCTCACTGCTTTGCAACAGTTTTCTTCTCTCTGGATACCGTGCTATAATAATTTTTGACCTTAAGTCGGCAAAATAAAAACAGTTGACAGGTCACACTGGTTTTGCCCATGGGGTCGTATGTGTTTTTCTCGGAGCTCTCAGTGAAAAGTTACATAGCGGACGATTTTGTGCTTTTTAATCAGCGAAAACTGTTGTATTCGGAGTGAGAGTGTTTCTGCTCGAGGTGTGAGTGTTCTCACGCGGTTTTGTTTGCTGCTTCACCCAGAACATTGCCTTTTTCATTTTGGATTTGCAAATTTTCGGTAGTGTGACCTTCTCTACGTTTCCAGTTTTTGGGCGTAAGCCCCAGTCTTTTTAGACGCAAGCCCAAAAATAATTGCAAAATGGAAAAAGCACAGTATCCAGACAGAAGAAAACTGTTGCAAAGCAGTGAGAGAGAGCGAGAGGCAAATAGTTTGAAACAGCTTGTTACCTAGGTCTGTTCCAAAGGGTAGTATCCAGTACAGGTTCGAAAATACTAGAAAGGTGCAAGATTTAGGAGATTATTTGAGGGCGCGCATTTAGTATTTCCATAACGCGTAGCGAAAAAGAATAAAATTTTTAATAAATCTGTCTGTCTCCAACGTTTGCCTCTCGCTCTGCGCTTCACATATTTCAAACTATGGATCCCGCCATGAACAAAAATGCGTGGAAAAGTCGAATTAAAAGAGCGAATACAGTACTAATTGACTTGATAAAGGCAAATACAATATTTTGGGAATCGGGAAATTATATGAATTTGCATTAAAAGACCTGGGACGAAAAAGTAAAATTTAAAATAGGGATTCAGGACTATCGAAGGAAAAATGGGCCACTTTTGCATCTCGTTATGCAACTGGAACACGGATCCCGCACTTGCTTAAAAGAGCCCATATACAATCATCCGAGCTCCGTAGACAAGAACTATGAGCAGTCCAAGGCAGGCGCAGCCGCCGGAACGCATGTCAATAGCTTTGGGACAATTATTAATCTAAAACAAATCATAAAAAGATGAATGTGTGTATTGTTTCAAATTTTGCCGGTTGTCAACAAAGTATGACTGCATCATTGGCCCTCAAAAAATGCCGTACTACAAGTAGAAAGAGCGGCCACACTTCAAAAGAATAAACATTTTTGCGCTGCGTGACAACTTCATTTGCTGGATACTGTGCTAAAGCAACAATCAATCTACAAAAAAAAAACCCAGATGAACCGAAATATATTGTAATAAATAGAATCGATAAAAAATCATTTAAAAATGTGTCACCGTTCCTAATTAAAAAATCAATTGACTTTGCTTGTGGAGGAGCAGTTGAATCATGCAAAAAGACTCGCGCTAGTTATTTACTCGTAAAAACAAAAAACAAATTACAAGCATCACAATTACTTAAACTCAAAAAAATGACAGACATTGAGGTAAAAGCTACAAGAGCATAAGACTCTAAACTTTTCCAAAGGCGTCATATACTGCAACGATTTACGGAACATAGACAAAGCCGAAATACTAAAGGAACAACAATCACAAAACGTTTCTGAAATACGTAAAATCTTAGAGCGTCAAGACACTCTCCTGAAAGGAACCGAACTTATTATAATTACCTTTGCCTCACTTAATCTCCCAGAATCCCTAGTCATCGGGTCTGAAAGGATTCGCGTCCGCCCATACATCCCAATGCCATTAAGATGTAGAAAATGCCTACGCTACGGACACCCAACAACAGTCTGCAAAAGCCAAGAGTCTTGCTTCAACGAAAAATCATGCATAAATTGCAAACACCTTCTTGAATCTGATGCCAAACACAGCCGAGTAGACCGGAATGGCCCAACCTTCAAAAAACAACAAGAATTGGTAGCCATCAAAATTACAGAGAAAGTCGATCACTATACCACGCTCGTCCCAATCAACAACTAAGCAACAGCTTCGCATCTACACTAAAAAATCAAATCAGCAATATAAAAACAACAAACAAAAACTTCACATCCACGCCAAAAAACACATACCCAAATAAATCATCCCATCGTCAATAACAATGGCCCGTATCATACGGAATCTCTTAACAGACACCCCACCATCAGCACATCTCTCAAATTCTTCACCAACCTTCCAAGCTTTAACTGATCTTAACAGCGCAGATGACATGTACATGGATCTTGACACTAGAGGTGGAGAACAATGGTTGGCACTATTGGCACTATCGATAGTTTGACACTATCGAGCCACAATCGATGAAAACAAACAACCATCGATTTTTTTTCGATAGTACCATCGATAGTGATCTAGTGTTCTTTTCGTTTTGTAAAGTAATTTAAAAGGAAAAATTCAACCAAAAGATATGGAGCGTTTTGTGAAAAAAGGTATTTTTAGTATATTAATAATTAGATCAATAGTGTGTTTAATTGAAGGTAAACGTTGGATGTCCCCTGCACTTAGTGCAGACAAGCAAGTCTGCAGCAGTTCAGACACGGAAAAGGAACCAGCTAGGCAGAGAATTAAAAAAAGGAACACTTCAAGAGTATGGGAATATTTCCAAAGATCGGAAGATAAAAAACTGGCAAAATGTCTTGACTGCGGAAAGGAATATAAAACAAGCGGAAATACTTCGAATTTGCACGACCATCTTAAGCGGTTTCATCCTGGCTTGGGAAGCAACAAACCAGACATATGCACAGCCATTCTACTCTCTGATAGCGACAATACTGCATCTACAAGCAGCAGCTTTAAGTCCTGTACGCACTCTGACTTCAAGAAAGCCGCTTTCTACGAGTCGAATTCTAAACGAAAAACCGATATTGACAATGCTTTAACTGAACTGATTGCAAGGGATATACAACCATTTAACATTGTAGAAAATGAGGGATTTGTTAATTATACTCAGATATTAGATCCCAGATACAAATTACCAAGCAAGACATACTTAAGGGATGTGCTGATGGTCAACAATTTCAAAAACACTTCTGCAAAATTATCAATAATACTGAAAGATGTCTCGGATATCTCAATAACATTGCTCCCAGAGGGCAGATGTAAATAAAGGTATATTAAACTAAAAAAAAAAAAAAAAAAAAAACTTGCCAATTTCAGTTTTTTGACTGTGACGGGTCACTTTATTTATAATTATGAATTGAAAACAGCATCTTTGGCTACAACAAAACTTAAGGGCGTAAAACCACCTAGAAACGCAAAAAAAGGCCATTTTTGTAAAATTTATTCCTGGCAACCTATAAAAGTAATCAAACCAATTTTTTTTTTAAATGATAAGCACGCATTTTAACTAATATTTTATAACTTTTTTATTGAAAAATATTAACGCAACGTCCTGAAAATCGAAGGACCTCCTCGGTGCTCAGTCCTGCTTAATCGGTAATTATCCAAATCAAAAAAAACAAAAAGATTTTTAATCTTTAGATCCTCTTCTAGTCTACTACGTAGGATTTTTTGAAAATATTGATTTTTGGCGAAATGGCGGCCGTTTGAACTCAAAATTACGATTTTTAAGGAAAAAAAAAATTTATTTTCTTAATAAAAAAAAAACTAAAAATCTTTACCTACGTAGTAGACTAGATATTTATGTATAGAATAGAAATTTCAAGTCAATCGGTTTATAAGTTTTCGAGATATCGTGAGCACCGATTTCAAAAACATGGTTTCGAGAAAAACGCGTTTGAAAATTTGTCAATGGGTAAGCGCACGTGTAACGAAGGCATCCATTGTCGGCCATAACTTCGTCATTTTTTCGAATTTCGACTTGAAACTTGGACCAGACATTCTTAAGATATCAAACTTTAAGAAAATAAAATTAAAAAAAAATCGAACATTTTGAAATTTCTAGGTGGGTTTACCCCCTTAAACGAACAACAAATCATTGTTCACAAAATATTGCAGATACTTTGCGAAAAGTATTAACTGATTGGAATATTCTGGAAAAAACGGAGTGCATTGTGACGGATAATGGAAGTTCTTAAAGCATGCGAAATTTTAAAGATTAAAAATCTGCCATGCTTTGCCCATTCTCTAAATCTGGTGGTACAAGATGCGTTAAAATTCAATGACGGATCACTAAAAGGTTTATTTTCCAAGTGCAAATCAATAGTCCGCTTCTTTAAGCATAGCAGCGTAGCTACCGAAAAATTAAAATTGGCTCAAGAAGATTCGGAATATAGTTTATTACAAGAAACGCCAACAAGATGGAATAGCTTTTATTTAATGATTGAGCGCATTTTAAAAATCAAAGATGCCATTGCCAAGGTGTTATTGGAAACAACGAATACACCGCTACCACTTATTGCTGAGGAAATACTACTACTAAAGGATATTGAAAAAATATTGGCTTTCTTCAAGCAGGCAAGCGAGAAAATTTCTGGCGGAAAGTATGTAACCATACCACTAATTATACCTATGGCATATGGACTGTCCAGAAAAATAGCTAGTGTTTCACTAGAAACGTTGCAAGGAAAATATATGCAAAAAATCTTAATTATGTCAATAAAAGAACGGCTTTCCTTGTATGAGCAAAGGACCGTATGTAGGATGGCAACTTTATTGGATCCGCGATTTAAACAAAATGGATTTCAAAACCAGTCAAATGCTGAAGAAGCAGCAACATTTTTTGAAAACGAGCTGGCAAATTTCACCATGGAAGAGCAATTAGTTGATCTGCCCGTCACACAGGAGACAAGTTCACAGGACACATTATTTGATTTTTTGGGTGAGCGATCCGGCAACAAAATTGGAAACGCACGAGCGGATGCGATTTTGATTAAAAGACATTATCTTGAAAGAACGATAGCCTCACAGGATTTGGATCCTTTGCTGTGGATAAAGGTATGCCTAAATAGCAAGGCTATTATTATTTATTAATAAATGTTACTTTTTATTCCAGGTTAATCAATGCGATTTTCCCAGTATAAAAAACATGTTTTTTAAATAAATGTGCATTCCAGCAACTTCCGTGGAATCGGAAAGAGTCCTCAGCAAGGCTGGTCAAATTGTCTCAGAGAGGCGAACCCGTCTTAAAGAAGAAAACGTAAACATTTTATTATTTTTAAACAAAAACTCTTGGATCAAATAAACAATTATTCTGCGATGCGAAACCGTCCCAAAAGGGGAAAACGTAAACATTCTCTGATTTTTAATCCAAATCTTTATATTTCTTTTATTTAAGGAAATAACAATTTATTTGGGTCGATACTATTGACGACTATCGAAGTACTATCGACGACAATCGATTGTTAAAAATTTACTATCGTCAAATATCGATGGTACCGACTATCGATTGTTCTCCACCTCTACTTGACACCCCCTCCATTTCAACCTCACGACCTTCTTACTTTTCCATCGATAAAACAAACGAACTGAAACTTCGAATTTTTTCCAAAGAAAAAAACAAAACCCTCGCAACAAGTCTCAAACCAACTTAAAATATCCATTCAAAAGCAAAAAACCTAGCAAAAAACAAGGCTATTAATAACAGCGATTCCGATAGTATTTAATCCAAAAAACGAAAACAGGTACACAATCAATTAACTCAACAAACTCGATCAACAACCGTAACTAAATTAATTAAAAAACGAATCTAAAAAATGCTTAAAGTAATACAGTGGAACATGAACGGATACATTAATAACTACAGCCAACTGCAAATTCTTTTTAAAAAACACGGCCCTAAGATAATATCCATACAAGAAACACACTTACATTCTACTCAAAATATACCTATTCCAATCAACTATACATTCTATCATGAAAACACCTCAACAAACTGATATGGAGGAGTCGCTCTCCTCATACACAACTCATTACAACAACAAAATGTTCAAATAAACGATCCTGACTTTGACACAGCAGTAACAATTCATTCCAAATAAAAATTCACCATAGCATCTCATACATCCCTCCCAACAAATCTTTTACAGTACAAAACCTCCGAAATGTATACAACAACTTGCAACCACCCCTACTAATAACTGGAGACTTTAATAGATGGCACAGAAGCTGGGGCTCGCAAAACCAACAATATAAGAGGAACCACATTATTTAAATTCATCAATCAATATTCGCTTGTAACACTTAACAACGGCTCAGAAACTCACTTTACCACCCATCATACATTCACACACATAGACCTTTCCATCGCATCAACCCCTCTAAACCTGACCACTACCCAATCCACATATACCTATTCGAATAAGCTGTCTACAGAAAAGCTTCCAAGCTCCAATATAAATAAAGAAGTCGTTATTATAACAAGAATAAAAATTCAATCTGCCAATGAAGCCATTCCCCAATCACACCATTCTAGATGACAGCGGAACGTTCCATAGTGGGACCAAACCCTTCAACAATTAAAAAATAAAAAAACAAATAGCTTGGAAAAACAGAAACACTATTATGGTAAACATATTAGCCTACAAAAAAGCCAACGCAAAACTCAAACAAGAAATCAAAATTAGAAAAAAATTTGTGAAGTTTTCCACAGCTGAAATTAGGCCAAATTCGCCTATCGGACAAATATGGACAAAAATAAAACATTTGTGCGGTCTGAAAACTAGACACCACATTCACTGCCTTACTAATCCTAACGACATAACAAAAAGCATTCTAGACAAAAATGAAATAGCCGACACCCTCTGCACCCATTGGTCTAACGCATCGCATGACAGCAATTTCCACGCAGCCATCATAGAAAGGAAATTACATCCAGTCCCCAATACACACGTTCCATCACCTATAACGCTTAGCATCGAACAGGACATATCTTTTATAGAACTTATTGCTGCACTAAACACACTTAAAGGATAAACTCCAGGCCGAGACCGTATAAGTTACCCTATGCTAAAAAACTTACCTTTAAGCCTACACAAAAGACTTCTTAATCTTTCCAACAACATCGTGAGCTTATACATACCTCAACAATTTAAAGTAAGCAGTGTTATCCTATACCCAAACCAAATATAGACAAAACCAACATCAACTCCTACCGACCCATTTCACTAAATCCATGCATATATAAAGTGTTAGATAAAATAATAGCAAAACGGCTATGGTGGCTAGGTTCAAATAACAAGCTTCTAGATAACCGGCAAATGGGATTCAGAAGGGTAAATCGGTTTCTGATTCTCTAGCTATTCTTGATTATCAGATAACTGGGTACCTATCAAAAAACAATCACACGTCGATTATTTCCCTTGATTTTTCCAAAGCGTTTGACAGAGTAGGCATCCACAGCATCATTGACGAACTCATAGCGTGGAAAATAGGCCCCAGGATCTCCAATTACATAATAAACTTCCTCACCAATAGAAAAATAACAGTCCATTCCAACAAATCCTACTCCAACCCTCAACCACTACACAACGTTATACCGCAAGGATCTCCCTTATCTGTAATATTATTCGCAATAGCATATAACAAATTAAACAAAATACTAACTACACACAAAATATGGATTTCACCGCATATGCTGACGACTTCACATTAATTTACAATCTAGGAAAAAAACAAAACAACCTCAACTTAGACCATTACTCAACGACATAAATCAATGGTGCAACTACTCCGGTGCATCCCTCTCAACCAACACATGTAAGTACCTGCACATTTGTAGGAAAAGAACCTGCAACTTCACACTGCAATCCAATGATTACCCTCTTCAAAATGTTACGTCACTTAAAATACTCGGTATAACAATAGCCAAAAACTACAGATGGAACGAAGGACTAGCTAAAAGTGTCTATTAAGTGTCTATCTAACAAAAAATTCTGCTGCAACACAAACACAATAATATATGTGGCTAAATCAATTATTATGTCAAAAATAGACTACGGCTTACACCTGTATGGAACTTCCCTCTGATTACCCAAAAAAACATCAACACATCAGACATTTTGGAACACCTCAAACGAAACACCGAAACCTTTCAAAATGCAATTCTGAACAATTCTTCAATCCATTATAAAAGTATCAGCCACGACTGTACCCCAGCAAAAAACATTTCACGAGCAGACACAATCAAATTTACAAGAATAAGACTAGGACACACGAATCTTACCTTAAACTTCTAAAACAAACATTAAAAGAAATTACCTCATTTGAAAATATTCATCACACACTGCAATTCTTAAAAATTGCAAAAATTTACCACACAATATAAATATAAACATTCATATTGTGACGAAGTCACAATTTATAGCTATGTAAATATGTAATTATAAGATAAATATAAGCTAAGTATAATTATAGCTAAGACGCCAGCACTGGCCCGCACACAAACCACTCGTCCACGGTTTCCACTCAAACGCACTCACACACACTCACTCAAAAGTGCACTCACACACAAGAACCCACTCAAGCCCTGACGAGATAGGGAGCAGCGGCCGATAGCCGGATGAGCAGCAGCGTCGCCGCTATCACCAAAGCGCAGGCGTGGGAAAAGGGCGCGTGCCAAGCCGCCCTTCCCATTGGCCGGATCGGATCACGCCATAAGTGCAAGACCGAAGCCAGAGCGACGGCACATGCGCCGAAGCACCGAGAGAGCGGCAGAATAGTGCTGCCGGCACGATCGCCTGTAGGAGCGAGCGAGAGGCAAAGTGACGCCACCCACGCTCGGCGACAAAGCCGACAGAGCTCCCGGCAGAATTAGGCCATGGTCAAGCTTCGATAAGAAGAGCTTGAATTAATTAGTCTCGAGCTGCGAAACCGAACAGACGCGAAAATACCAAGTCCGAAAACTCTAAGTCCCGCGGTCCCGCCACCACGCGGTTGAGCAACACGTGTCCGCCGTCGCGAGTGTTGCGCCACCACCGGCGCCCAGGACCTCGACAGGATCGTCGAAAGGACGCCGCCTGTTCCCTAAGGAGTGTGTGTTTGTGCGGGTGAGCGGTGGCCGCGGGCCAACATTTGCTAGGGGCCGGAGAAAGGTGCCCGTCAACGTAAGGCCCTTCTCTTCCCCCCTCCCCGCCGTTTTATCTTGGGCCGCCGGCCATATATAATTAAATAATTAATTATTCCCCGCTGCCGGGTGAAGGCGCCCGCCGGATTAGGGCTCTTCCCCATGCCATTTTCTTCGGGCCGCGGGCCACCTAATTAAATAGGAAAAATAAATACTTAAAGTGGAGATCTTTCGCCTATTCTCTTGCCCTTTCCGCTCCGGGTTCCCCGTGTTCCCCTCTCTCGTCACTGGGGCCGCCCGCCGTTCGGAAATTCTTCCAGGCGGGGCGCATAGGCGCAAATAAATAATAAATAATACAAACTGTATATAAATAATAACTAAACTAAATAAATAATAAATAATACAGACTGTTAATAAATAATAACTAAACTAAATAAATAATAAACAACTCAGACTGTAAATAAATAATAAATAAACTAAGTAAATAATAAATAATACAAACCGTAAATACATAACCACTAAGCTAAATAAATACTAAATAATAACAACTGTAAATAACTAATAATAACTCATAACCCGGACCCATTAACAACCACCCAGCGATAAAGAAATTCAAATTCAAACACGGTGCGCGCGCCGCCCCAACAAACAAGGGCTCTGGCCACACTAAGTCGGGCAAATCCCGGACATCTGCCACACTAATTCGGGCAAATCCACGGCCCGTGCAGGCACACTAAAACCGGCCAAGCGCTATATAAAGCCGGCCGCTGGCCTCAGAGCTATCATTCGGTGGTCGGAGTCGACCAAGGTGGAAGTCACCAGCGCGCAGCAAGCAAGCAGCAACTCAGGAATTGGAAGCAGCGGTAACAAGGAGTAAGACTTTAACCACACTAGGTATCGGTTGACGGTTTCGTCCTATTCCTCCATACTAAGTCTATTTCGCCATACTAAGTCTTGTGCTGACGGTTCCGTCCTAAGTTTTCAACACTAAGTCTTTCGCTGACGGTTTCGTCCTGCAGACGGTTTCGTCCTATTTTCTCTCATACCTCGCTGACGGTTTCGTCCTGCAGACGGCTTCGTCCTACTTCTCTCATACCTCGCTGACGGTTTCGTCCTGCAGACGGCTTCGTCCTACTTCTCTCATACCTCGCTGACGGTTTCGTCCTGCAGACGGCTTCGTCCTACTTCTCTCATACCTCGCTGACGGTTTCGTCCTGCAGACGGCTTCGTCCTACTTCTCTCATACCTCGCTGACGGTTTCGTCCTGCAGACGGTTTCGTCCTATTTCTCCTACCCCGCAGACGGCTTCGTCCTACTTCTCTCATACCTCGCTGACGGTTTCGTCATGCAGACGGTTTCGTCCTATTTCTCATATACCGCTGACGGTTTCGTCCTATTTCTCACAACTCGCTGACGGTTTCGTCCTGCAGACGGTTTCGTCCTATTTCTCACAACTCGCTGACGGTTTCGTCCTGCAGACGGTTTCGTCCTAATTTTGCTCAACACTAAGTATCTCGCTGACGGTTCCGTCCTACTTCATTAATACTACGTATCCTTATTGACGGTCTCGTCTTAATTGACCAACACTACTGTATTTCCGAGGACAAGGGGGCGCGTCGCTGGATCCCCAATCATCCAATCCGGACGGCAGGAAGCAACACCCACGGACCCCGGACACGAGGCACCTTCCCGCAGGACACGGGCGCTCGTCGATAGTCGCCGGACCGATCAACACCCCGTCTAAGGAACCAGTTACTCTGTCAAAAAAAAATCAATAAACTTAGTATATTTTAAGCCTAGTGGAGGTTAAAACCGGCGTTATTACTGGGACTCGGGTCGGAAATTCCTTTTCTACCACTTTCCTGAATCAAATAAATGTCCTGGATGACCCTGGCCAGCCCTGACCTACCCGAGGCTTGACTGAACGTCACAGGTGGCGCCCGAACTGATTTAAGTGGTGTTTAGAAGGAGCCGACGCCGAGAAAGTAATGTCCAGTTGGGTATATATGGCAACAAAACCCGAACTGATAGAATACGCGAGTGAATTTGGATTGGATTCATCAGGAAAGAACGAGGATTTATGGAAAACATTGGCTGCTTTCTCAAAAAGGACGGACCACGCAGAAACAGTAAGGAAGAAACTGACACTGCTGGCAGAAAAATACAGGAGGGAGAAAAGTCCCGCTAGAATACCGGAAATCATAGTAACGGAAGAAAAAACAAGGATGGACAACGAAATAGAACCGAAAATGGAGGGAAAGAAGGAGACAGGGATAATTGACAGGGTACGAAATTGGGATATCAGGTACCAAGGAACGTCCAATCCGCAATGGATACGGACTCCATCTCGATCAGCTGGTCCAGACAATGCCATTCATACTGGAAGGGATCGCAATAGATTGGTGGAACACGACACCAACAAGGATCACATCATGGGCACAAATCCGAACGGAACTGCTGGAGTACTTTCTACCGCCTCGGTACGGAGAGCAGCTGGAAACCCAGATAGCGCAGCTAAGACAAAGAGAAAACGAGCCAGTAAGGGAATACGCGATGAACCTAAGGAAGCTGATGAGGTTCACGAAACTGTCGGAACAGGAAAAGCTAGACTGGGTGTACAACAACTGCAGGAGCAAGCTGAAACTATATGCAAGAAGAACCGGATTTACAACACTGACGGAATTCCTCAAGCTCGCTGAAGAGGTGGAAGAGATCGAGCAGATGGAAGCACAAACCGGGCAAACGGCACCGCAGCCGGTGAGGTCGGAAATATGCAGCGATGCGGCGGAACCGGGCATACGGCACGCACATGCGGCAACCCACCAAGGCTGTTCTGCTGGGTGTGCGGGAGAAACGGAGTCAGAACAACAGAATGCTGTCGAACCAGGTCGGGAAACGCCGGAGGCCTGAGCGGATAGAGCTGGCAGCTCAGGCACGAAGAATAGGTCCAGCAGCGGGTGATATGATGTGCGACGGCTACCAGATAGTAGCGCAATTTGGAGTAGGGTGTAGGAGCGCCAAGGGCATAATAGACACCGGAGCAACAAAGAGCGCGATAAGCAGAAACATGTTCCAAGATCTAAGAGAGGAAGGAAGATGGAACAGGATGCAGGCGGAGATATCACTAGCGGATGGATCTCGACAGAAGGCGATGGGAGGATTCGAAACAAACGTAGAGTTCGGAGGACGGAGATTGGAAATAACATTCATGATCCTACCGAACGTAGAGGGAGGAATCCTCTTGGGAATGGACTTTCTGGCAGGAGCAGATGCGGCGGACTGGAGCTGAAAATCAGGGGTTTCAACAACGGAGGAAGAGAAGAGAGACAAGGCACAGAAGAGACAACATCGCCAGGGGAACTGTCCGGAGAAGATATCGAAGCATTCCTGGAAGAAAATAAGCGGATATTCGAGAACATGGAAGGAGTCAGCAACGCGGCCGTACACAAAATATACCTCAAGGACGACAAACCCATCAAGCAATGGTATTATCCGCGAAACCCAAAACAGCAGGCGATAATCAACGAACAGGTGGATGAGTTGCTAAGCCTGGGCTTGATAGAGCGATCACGAAGTCCATACAGCGCACCCGTAGTGCTAGTAAGGAAAAAGAATAACGAATGGAGAATGTGCATCGACTACAGGTTGCTGAACGACAGGACAGAAAAGGATGCGTACCCCGTACCACGTATGAACTTCATCCTCGACCAACTACGGGAAGCCAAATTCATAAGCACCATAGACTTGAAATCGGGCTACTGGCAAATCCCAGTAGAGGAGAAGAGCAGACAATATACGGCGTTTACGGTACCAGGACGAGGGCTGTTCCAATGGACAGTAATGCCATTTGGGCTGACCACAGCGCCAGCAACCTTCCAAAGAGCACTGGATAACGTTATCGGACCGGAAATGGAGCCATTTGCCTTCGCGTACCTAGATGACATAATCGTGATAGGACGCACCAAAGAAGAACACCTGGAAAAACTGAAAGAAGTATTCAGGAGATTACAGCAAGCAAACCTACGCATCAACCCAGAAAAATGCAAGTTTTTCCAAAAGGAGCTGAAATACCTGGGACTCGTGGTAAGCGACCAGGGCATCCGAACGGATCCCGAAAAGGTAGCAGCAATCAAAGATTTACCAGCGCCGAAAACCACTAAAGAGGTGCACAGATTTCTCGGGATGGACTCATGGTATAGAAGGTTCATACCAAAGTTTACCGAACAAGCGGGACCGCTACAGGAGTTAATCCGGAAAGGAAAAAGGTTCGAGTGGAGCGATCGTCACCAAGAATCCTTTGACAGTCCAAAGGGAAGCCTCACAGAAGCACCGGTGCTGGTATGCCCGGACTTTACAAAACAGTTCAAACTGCAGACGGACGCCAGCGACGTGGGCATTGGAGCCGTACTGACCCAAGAAACAGAAGACGGAGAACACGTCATTGCCAGCCGAAAGTTGAGTAAGGCGGAGCAAAACTACAGCGCAACGGAAAAGGAATGTCTAGCAATCCATTGGGGCATCGGGAAGTTTAAGATGTACCTGGAAGGATACCAATTCATAGTGGTGACAGACCATATGGCGCTTAGATGGCTGAACTCAATCAAAAGCCCGGCAGGAAGGATAGCGCGATGGGCATTGGGACTTCAGCCATACCAATTTGAGGTGCAGTATCGGAAAGGGAAACTGAATGTGGTGGCGGACACACTATCAAGAGCCCCACCAGTGGAACTAAAGGCGATCAGAAACACCGAAGGCTGGATAAACCGAAAGATCAGGGAACTGCAAGAGGACCCACAAGACACGGAGTTCCGAAGAGAGGGAAAACGGCTGTATAAACTGAGTCAAGTGTAACGACCCTCTCTTGGGTTGCGCGGCTTAGCTCGCCGAGGTCGGGGTTCACACAAATTTATAGAGTTCCGGCCCCTTGAGTCCCCAAATATACCCAGTAAGAACGCGAGAAGTTTACTTGAATTCTGGTTTATTGATAAGATAATTTCCTGAAAGAGCAAAAGACAAGAAAAGATTGACTCCGTGGTACTCTCAGTGTGACCCTGTGTCACTGCGTGTGACTCTGTGTGGTACTTTGAGTCTCTGTGTGGAACTCTGCGTATGACTCCGTGTCTCTGTGTGTGACTCTGTGCCTCTCCGTGCGACTCTGTGTCTCTTTGCGTGACTCTACGTCTCTCCGCGTGACTCTATGTCTCTCTGCGTGACTCTACGTCGATTAATTACTTGTTCAAAAACTCAAACAGATGTTGTTCGCTCGGCTGCTCGCCAAAAGTGAACTTGCCCTCCGCTGTGCGTCGCCTTATATAGGCCGCGATCAGCTGTGCCCCCCAATCCGATATTCGATATTTCTCGATA
Source organism: Drosophila aff. chauvacae BK-2020 (assembly GCA_018903765.1). Taxonomy (NCBI): domain Eukaryota; kingdom Metazoa; phylum Arthropoda; class Insecta; order Diptera; family Drosophilidae; genus Drosophila; species Drosophila aff. chauvacae BK-2020. The sequence goes on from JAEIGO010000072.1 coordinate 1,026,421, forward strand.
GGCGCCGGGGTTGCCATATCGATGGTAAGGCCGATAGCCGTCAGCTGTTCAGGGCTGGTGGCCTTCTTGTTGGGGCGTTGCCAGATGGCGCACTCGTGCCCTTTTATTTCAGTATTAATTCCTACTAACTAATAATCTTTTGTAAATAACTTATGTATTATAGGTAAATAATTAATACTAAATGGAATAAATGAGAAATGAAAAATATAGTAGTTGTAGGGATTGCGACGCGGGGCGTCGCGCAAGACAGAAGGGACCAACACCCGTGGAAACTGTGCGTGCCAGAAGAGAAAGTTCAACAGATTCTGACGGAGAATCACTGCCAGGCCGAAACAGGACACATGGGGATGTTCAAAACAGCAAGAAGGATAAGAACGAAATACTTCTGGCCGCAACTGACGAAGGATGTGAGGAACTTTGTACGGAGCTGTGAAAGCTGCCAGCGATATAAAGTGGCGCAGCAAAAAGCAGCAGGGAAGATGCTGACCAAGGTCGCGGAAGCCCCGTGGGAGACAGTATGTGTCGACTTCGTAGGGCCGTTGCCACGGTCAAAGCATGGAAACACGGCACTACTGGTCATAATGGATAAATTCTCAAAATGGGTGGAGTTGGCGGCAATAAGACAAGCCACAGCAGACTCATTCCTGCGGGAGTTTCGAGAAAGAATTGTGACTAGGTTTGGAGCACCGAAAATATTAATATCGGATAACGGAGTCCAATTCACCGGACGCAAAACAAAGCACGAAATGGAAAGATGGGGCATTCGACAACAATTTACGGCTCCATACACCCCGCAGGAAAACCCCACAGAAAGGACCAATAGGACCGTTAAAACAATGATCGCCCAAATAACAGGCGAGGACCAGACAAACTGGGACGACAAACTCCCAGAACTGATGCTGGCATTCAACAGCAGCACGTCGGAGTCCACCAAATACAGCCCCGCACAGATAGTACTGGGGAAAGAATTAAGAATACCCAACACAGTATTCGACAGGGAGACGGAAGGCTCAGGGATGAAGGAGGAAAGCGTAAAAGAACGATGGGAACGGATAGAAAACATACGGAAAGAAGCCGCAGGACACATGGGGAAAGCAGCTGAACAACAAAAGCGCCAGTATGACCTGCGAAAGAGAGAGTGGAAACCGGCAAGAGGGGACCTCGTATGGTGTAAGACACACCACTTATCCAACGCGGCGGAAAAGTTCAATGCAAAACTGGCCCCAAAGTACGACGGTCCGTGGAAAGTAACAGGGTTCGTGTCTCCGGTAATACTGACAGTTCGAAACCAAATATAATAACAAGGTTCTTTGGTTTTGGTTTGATTAGGTTTTTATTGATTGGAGCAGGTAAGGTCCCGCTCCAATGAATGTGTTTTCTTAATTGTTGATTTAATTATTTCATATGTTCCTTAAATACATTTCGCTTAAGGCTAAACCGTGTAGCTGCGGCTACGCCAGCAGCGGAGCGGCTCACTTATGTATATCATATATCTATATATGCTGATCGGGAGAGAGAGTTATGCACTTATGTATTTGGCACTTGGTAAGCGTGGGAACGCTGACCGTGCAAATATATATTGGCCCCTTAAAGTGGATGATCATGTTACATCCGTCTGGGCCTTATTGATTGCATAAACGCAGTAACAACGTGCTGCTATGCGTTTGTATGCTTTAAGTATTATTGTACTTAAATGTTCTTAATGTTACATAGGCGCATACTACATCTCCCTCCTTTTGAAAAATAACGTAATTCTTTGAAGTTATTTTATACGATTTTCTTAAGGGAGGGGTCTGGTTTTGAAGGCAGAAAATAACAGGTTTTTTCAAAATTTTTTTTTGGGCGTACGGTGAAAGTAAATTTTTTCTGATTATTGTACATTAAAGAGTAGTAATTGAACTATATCCTGTGAAATATTGGTTGAAAAATATTGAAAATTGACCGAATGGCAGCAATTCTTCGCAGGCGTCAAAAAAAAAAAAGCTTTTGCGGTGCACACCATACCTCAGCACTGGATCATGTGAAATGAAACAACCAAAGTTTTTCCATCAATTTAAATGTCCCTCTAGGTATTGACGTCGAGTTTTTATTTTTTTGTAATTTTTTGAATTTTTTACAAGACTTGAAAGTGAAAATACCACATTTTTGGCCAAAATTCATGACTATTGTTGTTAATAATAAAAAAACTAAAAACAAAAACAAAAAAAACTCGACGTCAATACCTCATGAATTATGTAAGGAAATACTGTAAAAAATTTGAGAACGATCGGTTGAATAGATTTTGAGATACGGTGTGCACCGACTCAAAAAACATCGATTTGAGAAAAACGCGTTTAAAGTTTTTCGTAGCGGTAAGACCCTGGTAAAACCCGCCTACTTCCAAAGCTATATCTTTGTGAGTTTTGCTCCGATTGACTTCATATTTACATACAACATTCTTGAGATACTATACTTTCATAATATGCAATAAAAAAAATCACTTTTTTTGAACCCTCAAAACCAGACCCCTCCCTTAAGCTATTTATGTATTTATTTTTATTTATATTTATATCTATATATTTATTTATTTATTTTTTTTATTTTTATTTTTATTTTTTTTTTTTTTTTTTTTTTTTTTTTTTTTTTTATTTTATTTTTTTTTTTTTGTAAAATTACTTTCTTCACTATTTTTTTTGTATTCATATTATTATACTTTTCATATTGGTTTTAACCTATCCTTATGAACTTTTTGTTCCTTATTTTTCTTATTTTTTATTATTATATTATTCCTTTCTTCTATTCTAATGACCTCAAATGGTCCTATATAGACTGGTTCTAACTTATGTGCTGTTTCATTTTTCAATAAAACTTTATCGCCTACGTCTATTTTAAAATCTGATACCCTATTGTCATATGCTAATTTTTGTCTTATTTTATTATTTTCTAACATTATACGGGCCCTCTTATACGCGTTTTCTAATCTAAATTTAACTTCTTTAGCGTAGTCATCTATATTATATATAGGTTCTATTCTATCTATTTTATTAAAATGTATTGGCAAGTTACTTGGCTTACCAAATACTAGTTCATATGGGCAGTAATTATGGGTTACTGATGGTGTAGTATTAAAACAATACACAAAATATTGTAACCATATGTCCCAATCAGTTTTGTCAACTGATATATATGAACGAATGTACTCGTTGAAGGTTCTATGACTTCTTTCAACGGTACCCAAAGTCTGGTGATGATATGCAGTAGACGTTATGTTGTCTATTTTCATATAACTGCATAAATCATTTATAATTGAATTTTTGTATTCTGTTCCCATGTCCGTAATGAACGTCTTCATTGGACCGTACTTCAGAATAAAATTTTCAAAAATTGCTTTTGCGACGGTGTTTGCACTTTTATTTGCAATTGGAATGGCAACTAAATATTTAGTTAGGTCACATATTAAGGTGACTGCATATTCATTGCCATTTTCTGACTTAGGTAGTGGACCAATAGTGTCTACTATCACTCTGTCGAACGCTTTAGTTGGTGTGTCAGTTAGGGTCATAGTTGTTTTTGTGTGCGTCGTTGTTTTCGACGTCAGGCATTTTTGACATCTACGTATGTACTCCTTGACATCACGTGTCATGTTTTTCCAATAGTAGTGTCTTTTTATTTTGGCCAATGTTTTTGAAATGCCTGTATGACCACCTTGTATGGGATCGTCATGGTTTGTAAACAGAATCGCTTCTTGATCTTTTGTATTTTTTTATTAGGGTCACCGGCTTGAGTAGCGCTACTCGTAATGTTTTTAGTTTTTTATTGCCCATTTTTATAAAAGATTCTATTGAAGTTAATTCAAAGATCTTTTCGCTCGGTGCCACTTTGAGTTGGCTGATCTTAAGTATACCGGCTTGCGTTTCAAGCCTTTGGAAGAACTGACCTAAGTCTAGAATTCCATTGGTGTACAGATCGCTAACATCAATTCTCGCAACAACTTTATTTCCATGCTTTAATGAGCATTTGGATTCGGTTATTCGCAAGGTCACTACTTTACGTACTTCGTCATTTGTTATGACTTCATATACGTTGGGCTTAGAAGCGTTGACAATAGATTGCTTTGGCAATTCTAATTGTTCATGTCCTGCGCAGGATTTCTTCTGTTTACTTTGATTTCGCGTAGTGACTTTTAATATGGTTGCATTCATGTGTTTTAGTTCGTCGATGGTTATTCTTGATAACGCATCCGCTACATGATTGTCCTTGCCCTTTAGGTACTCTACAGTGAAGTCATATTCTTCTAATTCTAGCCTCATTCGGGTTAGTTTAGAGCTGGGATTTACCATCGAAAACAGATACGTGAGTGGTCTGTGATCTGTTTTGACAGTGAAGTGCTTGCCATAAATATATGGTCTGAAATGCACTATTGCCCAATGAATAGCTGCTAACTCTTGTTCCGTTGTACTCTTGTTACTTTCTCCTTTTGTAAAGGCTCTTGAAGCGTATGCAACTGGAAGTTGGAGTTCATTGTGCTTTTGAGTTAACACCGCTCCACACGCTTGTTTGCTTGCGTCTGTGATTATGCAAAATTCTTTACTAAAATCTGGATATTGTAACAGAGTTGGTTGCATAAGGTGATGTTTTAGGTGCTCGAATGCAGTTTGGCATTCGATTGACCATTCAAAAGGAACATTCTTTTTACATAATCTTGTTATGTGCCGTGAATAGTCGGCGAAATTCTTTATAAAACGTCGGTAATAATTGCAAAATGCAATGAATCTTCTAGCGCTGTCCGCATCATGTGGGACTGGATAATTTTTGATGACGTCATATTTCTTGTCATCTGGCAAGATTCCTTTATCTGTGCATTTGTGACCTAGGAAAGTCACTTCACGCATGAAAAATGAGCATTTTTCTGGATGTAATTTCAAGTTATTTTTTCTGCACAGTTCAAACACGTTGGTTAAGTTTTTGATCATGTGTCGTTCTGAGCATCCAATAACTATTAAGTCATCCATATAAAGGAAGGCTTGGGAAGGTTCAAGTCCTGAGAATGCTATAGTCATCATCCTCTGGAATGAATTTGGCGCTATTTTTAAGCCGAAAGGTAATCGCGTAAAGCGATATGAGCCATTGCTCGTTGAAAACGACGTTATATCTCTTGAATTTTCATCAAGTTCAATTTGATGAAATCCTGACATTAAATCAAGACACGAAAAATATTTTGCTCGGCCAAGTTGATCTAGAATATCTTCGATTCTTGGCAGAGGAAACTTATCAGCCAAAAGTTTTTTATTAATTTGACGATAGTCGATTACTAATCGCCATTTTTTATCTATTGAGCCCGGAAGGGCTTTTTTCGGAACTAACAAGAGTGGACTATTATATTCTGATACGGATGGTTCGACTATACGATCCGTAATCAGTTTCCCTACTTGCTTCTGGATCTCTTCCAGATGGCTATGTGGACTTCTATAGTTTTTAATATAAACCGGTTCTGTATCTTTCAGTCTCAATTTTTGTTTATAAAAGTTGTTGGTTGTGATCGCCTCTGTTTCAAGACCGAACACATCACTATACATGGTGCATATTTCCACCAGTTTTGTTTTGAACTGGGGTGGAAAATTCTTAGTTAGTTGAGCTAGGACAGTTTTTTCCCTATTGCTTGGAGGAGTTTGAACTATTTCATAGTTCGAAAGTGATTCGTATTGCAAGTTGTTGATGTTAATTAACTGGTCGGTACTGGTTGTATTTAGTAAACGGACAAATGCATTTGATGCTGTGGCAATTGTGTTTGCAACATAAATGCCATTTTGAATTTCCTGATTTGGGATCAATATGCTATCCTCATTCGAGGTTAGCTCTATTTTTCGGACGACTTGCGTTCTTGCTGGTAAATATATTGAATTATTACCAGTGTTCAGACGAACATGAATATATAAGAGTTTAAATCAATCTATGTACAACTATTGAACCGCTGCAGCACTGTAATTTTGTCTGCCTATATAAACAAAACGCTTGAGCGTGAGATATAAATATCTGGGAGTACACAAAGAACTCCGCGTGGGTTCATCCCTTAAAGATACTAGCGGTCGCGTACATTTCTCTAAAAGCAAAATGAAAGGATCCAAATGAAAAGACCTTCATTCGCTGAGTTGATATTTCAAACTGGTCATCCGGCTCGAAGGACCAGAATGTGATCATCCGGCTCGAAGGACCAGTTTGAAATATCAACTCAGCGAATGAAGGTCTTTCATTTGGATCCTTTCAACCAGAGTTAAACTGTATGGGAACATTGATTGGAAAATGTAAGTTAGATGGTCTCAATGTAAACCAATCTTCTAACTCTTGAAAATCTAAAACGCAATTAAATCGTTTTATAAAATCTAAACCTATAATCCCATCGCTTGGTAGTGGTAAATTAAAATCTACCAAGTGAAAATTGTGCGGGATTATATAATTTCCTGTCTGTAGCTCTACGGAGGCTTGGCCTTTCGAGTATATTACTCCTTTGCCTATGCCTTGGATACTAATTATTTTATCCCTGTTGATGTCAAGAAAGACATCGGAATCAGTTTTTAATAGGGATATATCTGCACCAGTGTCAATTAAAAATGTTAGTTTTTTACTGGTTGCTACATTTGTTAGTGTTATAAATATATTGAGGCTGAGGTTTACTTTATGAACCTTGGCATATATTAGGTTTTTGCACCTAAAGGTCACTGCTGGTTTTCCGGGTTGCTTTGAACAACTCGGACTTGTCCATTATTGGCATTATTGTTGGAGTTGCTCCTTTGGCCTCCTCGATAATTACCTCTGTTATTGTAGCGCCGGTTATTGTTATTATAACCTCCGCGGTTTTGGCCGTCTCGGTTATATCCACCTCGGTGTTGTCCACCTCGGTTACGATAACCTCCACGGTTCGCTACATTATTATAATAGAGTACGGCATTTGAATGCCCAGTTGCGTCAGTGCAACTGTTTACGAATTTCGAGATTGCATCGTTCATGTTGTTGAACGTGCCTGCCTGCATGATAAGTTTTACCTTATCTATTGAGCAATTTTTAGTCATTGCCTTTACAGCGTGTGTTACACTGTATTTGGCTGCCAGTTCTTGGGGTAGCCCATCACTAATATAGGCTCCCTCTAAAGCTTTAGTTAATAGCTCCACCTCTTGGGTGTAAACGTTCGCTGTTTTGCTTTTTTGTTGTAGGTTCAACAATTTTGCTGATAACACCTCGACTGATTCACCTTTAACAGCGGACTGAAGTTTGTTTATGACCTCAATTATTGTTGTCTCACTGTTAATTAGGTTTCTGGCTGACCCTTTTAGTTTTGTCTTAATTATCGACACAGCCAGTTGCTCATGTTCACCTTTTATGGTGTCGACTATATTGAGAGCATCCAAAAAACTTCTCAAGTTTTCCGCTTTACCATCAAAAACTGGTATAAGCTTAGATGCTGTGTTTATAAAATCAATATTGGTCTGAGCCATTGTTAAATTTGTTAGTAAGGGGAAACAAACAATTCATAAGGTGTTGGGAGTCTCCTTTTGTAGAAATGGGAGTAGTTAAAAAAATTTTGAAATAGTGAAAAATGAATTTTATGTCTTTGTGTTTTTTTTTTTTTTATTTATTTATTTTATATTTATTTATATATATATATATATTTTTTTTTTTAAGCCTTGTCGAGTCCATCGGCTCGGCTCATATACCTTTTCCTTAAGGTTCTCTTATACATGAGATATACCTTAAGTAGTAGGTTTATCAAAAGTATTACTGCAATTAAAATTAAAAGGTTTAACTGAGACTCTAGATGCGGGGTGGTGTCAACCACAAGAGTATTGACAACGTTGGCAGCGTTGTCTTTTACTTCGGGCTTGGATTCTTTTCCGCCCATTTTAAAAATTTGAAATTCGGACGATTACGAACAAATAGTCTCAGTTACCTTACGCCCATTGGCGGAGAGAAATTTAACACATTGTGTGAGTTAATGTGGTTGGCTTACAGATTTAATTACAATTTAAAAAAAAAAAAATTAAAAATCCAACCACATTTGTTAGTAAAAGCCTAACAGAGATTAGTATTTTTCAAGCAGCGGTTTCCCGCATCGGCTTGAATTTAGAAGTTAAAAACTAAGGCAAATTGGGGCATTGGCAAAATTTTGCAGCCCGTTTGCGTTATTTCGCACCTTGCGAAACTTGGAAACTTGTCTTCTTGGATGCGCTCTTTGTAGCGTTTTTCGGCTGCCTTGTTTAGGCAAATTGGGGCATTGGCAAAATTTGCAGCCCGTTTGCGTTACTTCGCACCAGTGCGAAGTTTTTCTTCGATTTGTTCCAAACGCTCTTTGTAGCGTTGCCGGCTCTCTTCATCTTTGGCGAGCTGGGTCATTTCTTTGACCAGCCGCCGTTGTTGGAGAAGCTTGACCCGACGGCCACTTCTTTTATGTTTTTTAATTGTTTTCTTTTGCTGACCTGGCCTATGAGCTCAGGCGGCGCTGGTGCTGGTCCTCGCACAGACTATTTATTTTCCGCTGCATATACGGATATTCTCGGCTAGTGATGCCGGGATGAGGATGTCCTAAGTGTGTTCCAGTTTCAGTTTCAGTTTCAGTAGAGCGTGGAATCTTCGAATTCTATGGTCAGGCGGCGACTTTCTCCATAACGGGGGTCTCGATCTTTTGCTTCGCCACATCAGTCATTTTGATTCAATATTGTTTTTACTTCCAGAGAATGACGAAGATCTGGGCTTTTCAACTCACTATTCGCAGTAGATCATCACGTAGTTATAAACGAATTGGTAGATTGGAAGATCCATATAGGATTTTTATGGTTGCTGAATTTTTTTTTTTTTCGTCACACACTTATCCTGGACACTTATGTCACGGTCGCCATATAATAACAAGGTTCTTTGGTTTTGGTTTGATTAGGTTTTTATTGATTGGAGCAGGTAAGGTCCCGCTCCAATGAATGTGTTTTCTTAATTGTTGATTTAATTATTTCATATGTTCCTTAAATACATTTCGCTTAAGGCTAAACCGTGTAGCTGCGGCTACGCCAGCAGCGGAGCGGCTCACTTATGTATATCATATATCTATATATGCTGATCGGGAGAGAGAGTTATGCACTTATGTATTTGGCACTTGGTAAGCGTGGGAACGCTGACCGTGCAAATATATATTGGCCCCTTAAAGTGGATGATCATGTTACATCCGTCTGGGCCTTATTGATTGCATAAACGCAGTAACAACGTGCTGCTATGCGTTTGTATGCTTTAAGTATTATTGTACTTAAATGTTCTTAATGTTACATAGGCGCATACTACACAAACAACACGGAAAAAAAAACGAATATATATCGGGGACACAAAACCACACGTAAGCGAAGACATAAACCAACACGAACACGATCAATCGACTATCGGACCAAGGCATATCGATATATCGAAAACAGTGGAAAAGTGACGGATTCAAACTACCGGCAACAACGGGCACACTAAGGAGGGAAAACAAGAGCGAAGACAGTCACACCAAAAAGCGGACAAGGCCTATATAAGAAGAGTCAAAAGCAGTCAGAGCCACAGAAGGCGAGCGGCAGCGAAATGAATAAATTCGAATTAAGCGCCGAGCGAGTTAGGAAGAGCTATGCCAAGGCGAAGGAGGGGCAAACCCGATCAAAACTGATCGAGCCACCGGCACAGGGTACGACCCGAAAAAGGACGGCACCACCAAAAATGGTACCGCCAAATCGACCGGAGGTTCAAGGAGGAACAAGTGTTGCAGCGACCCCACGGCCGACGGAGCCCGTCCCGGCAATGGACGCCAGCAGAGCAGCCGGGAGATACAGACAACCGCACAAACAACCGGACAAAGCTATGAAAACCGACCAATGGAAACATCAGCAAGGCTCAACTTCCGAACAGCCGGAATAATGGGCTCAGCGTCAAGGGACATAACACTGCGAGAAAGCTCACCAGATCGGGACATCCTGGAACTCCATACGGACAACAGGGGAAGCGTATCAGGATGGACAATGCCGGAAGGAGCCCGAATCTCAGACGAGACAATGAGAAAGATACGGGCAACACTGGCACAGAAGAAAAAGAGAACGCAAAAACGCTGGCTGGAGAGAGACGGCAGCACCTGGTGGCGAATTACCTCAAACAGAGGGAACTTCGTAACGATAAAGCGTCACTTCCCTAAGGAGGGGGGAGTGTGTCGCGGGGCGCACAAATAAATAATAAATAATACAAACTGTATATAAATAATAACTAAACTAAATAAATAATAAATAATACAGACTGTAAATAAATAATAAATAAACTAAGTAAATAATAAATAATACAAACCGTATATACATAACCTCTAAACTAAATAAATACTAAATAATAACAACTGTAAATAACTAATAATAACTCATAACCCGGACCCATAAACAACCACCCAGCGATAAAGAAATTCAAATTCAAACACGGTGCGCGCGCCCGCCCCAACAAACAAGGGCTCTGGCCACACTAAGTCGGGCAAATCCCGGACATCTGCCACACTAATTCGGGCAAATCCACGGCCCGTGCAGGCACACTAAAACCGGCCAAGCGCTATATAAAGCCGGCCGCTGGCCTCAGAGCTATCATTCGGTGGTCGGAGTCGACCAAGGTGGAAGTCACCAGCGCGCAGCAAGCAAGCAGCAACTCAGGAATTGGAAGCAGCGGTAACAAGGAGTAAGACTTTAACCACACTAGGTATCGGTTGACGGTTTCGTCCTATTCCTCCATACTAAGTCTATTTCGCCATACTAAGTCTTGTGCTGACGGTTCCGTCCTAAGTTTTCAACACTAAGTCTTTCGCTGACGGTTTCGTCCTGCAGACGGTTTCGTCCTATTTTCTCTCATACCTCGCTGACGGTTTCGTCCTGCAGACGGCTTCGTCCTACTTCTCTCATACCTCGCTGACGGTTTCGTCCTGCAGACGGCTTCGTCCTACTTCTCTCATACCTCGCTGACGGTTTCGTCCTGCAGACGGCTTCGTCCTACTTCTCTCATACTTCGCTGACGGTTTCGTCCTGCAGACGGCTTCGTCCTACTTCTCTCATATCTCGCTGACGGTTTCGTCCTGCAGACGGTTTCGTCCTATTTCTCCTACCCCGCAGACGGCTTCGTCCTACTTCTCTCATACCTCGCTGACGGTTTCGTCCTGCAGACGGTTTCGTCCTATTTCTCATATACCGCTGACGGTTTCGTCCTATTTCTCACAACTCGCTGACGGTTTCGTCCTGCAGACGGTTTCGTCCTATTTCTCATACACCGCTGACGGTTTCGTCCTATTTCTCACAACTCGCTGACGGTTTCGTCCTGCAGACGGTTTCGTCCTATTTCTCACAACTCGCGGACGGTTTCGTCCTGCTGACGGTTCCGTCCCATTTCTCAAATATCCCGCTGACGGTTTCGTGCTGCTGACGGTTTCGTCCTAATTTTGCTCAACACTAAGTATCTCGCTGACGGTTCCGTCCTACTTCATTAATACTACGTATCCTTATTGACGGTCTCGTCTTAATTGACCAACACTACGTATTTCCGAGGACAAGGGGGCGCGTCGCTGGATCCCCAATCATCCCATCCGGACGGCAGGAAGCAACACCCACGGACCACGGACACGAGGCACCTTCCCGCAGGACACGGGCGCTCGTCGATAGTCGCCGGACCGATCAACACCCCGTCTACGGAACCAGTTACTCTGTCAAGAAAAAATCAATAAACTTAGTATATTTTAAGCCTAGTGGAGGTTAAAACCGGCGTTATTACTGGGACTCGGGTCGGAAATTCCTTTTCTAGCACCACTTTCCTGAATCAAATAAATGTCCTGGATGACCCTGGCCAGCCCTGACCTACCCGAGGCTTGACTGAACGTCACACTACATGTAAATAACTTAGATTTAAACAAATTAATTCATAGTCATCAATATTAAATTAAGAACTTCTCTTGTACATACATAACACCAAAAAATGTATATAACTAGCTTCAAATTTCACGTAATTTTAATTACGTGTTAATTTCTTAATAATAAAAATAAATTTAAAAAAAACAGTTGAATTGTATTTTTCATAATAATAATTTTCAAAATATTATTTTTAACAATAAATTCGCCACAATGCGCTGCTTTTGATTCTTTATGGCCAGTGGTAAGCTGTCTTGTCAAGGCGCTTAGCCTTCTCTTTCGTTCCTCTTTTCTCTTTGTTTCTCCATAAAAATCCGATCCTTTAAAATGTGTGTCGCAAATCCTGGCATTATGAGCCAAACTGCATCTTAAGGATTCTTCCCACAATTTTCTTTTTCGATCTTCTTTGGGAACACGGATGAATTTTACTCCTTGAGTTTCTACGACCGCACAGCAAAATTGACATTTTGACAAAACGACATTTTTACGCACAAGGGTTAACAAATAAAAAAAAAGTTCGTGCGCACACAACCTGTCACTAGCTAGAAAAAAAACTCAAGCTTTTTCAAACGAGATCACCCTATAGTTATTCCATCATGATCTCGACTGTGCGAGCTTCCACCAACAAATTCTAGCTGTCAGATAACTGAACACAAGCTGTTTCGCGTTATTGAATACAATGTCCCTATATCATAGAACATATCGGAAATTGCACGGGAGAGCTCTGCAGATGAGGAAATCGTGGACGCAATCACCTGTTGGGATTCAAACTTCTGGGAAGTTGGCACATCTAACAGATTAAACCCATTTCGTTTCGAACTTTCAATGCTTGGTAAAATTTTATTGAGGGGCACACGGTTAATCATCACAAAAGGACTGCGCAATAGAGTTTTAGAATTGGCTCATGAAGGCCACCCTGGTAGGTCGGTGTGCCCAGCCGTGTGCGATCGGTGTGCCCAGCCCAGCGATCAGTGGAGCGCGCGCGCGCATCGGGTTCGAATTTGAATGCGGGTGTGGGTTCATTTCATTATTTATATCATTATTTATTTCAGTGCTGTGTTTACTTTTTACTTCATATTTTACGTCGTCTTATCTTCTATGCGTGTGTTTCTTCTCCTTACATTATTTACTTATTATTTCTTCTAATGCCTTCTTCTTATTTCACAGCACCATAGACTTGAAATCGGGCTACTGGCAAATCCCAGTAGAGGAGAAGAGCAGACAATATACGGCATTTACGGTACCAGGGCGAGGGCTGTTCCAATGGACAGTAATGCCATTTGGGCTGACCACAGCGCCGGCAACATTCCGAAGAGCACTGGATAACGTTATCGGGCCAGAAATGGAGCCATTTGCCTTCGCGTATCTAGATGACATAATCGTGATAGGACGCACTAAAGAAGAACACCTGGCAAAACTGATAGAGGTATTCAGGAGATTGCAGCATAACGTTATCGGGCCAGAAATGGAGCCATTTGCCTTCGCGTATCTAGATGACATAATCGTGATAGGACGCACTAAAGAAGAACACCTGGCAAAACTGATAGAGGTATTCAGGAGATTGCAGCAAGCGAACCTACGTATCAACCCAGAAAAATGCAAGTTCTTCCAAAAGGAGTTAAAATATCTGGGACACGTAGTAAGCGACCAGGGCATCCGAACGGATCCCGAAAAGGTAGCAGCAATAAAAGATTTACCAGCGCCGAAAACCACTAAAGAGGTGCACAGATTTCTCGGGATGGACTCATGGTATAGAAGGTTCATACCAAAGTTTACCGAACAAGCGGGACCGCTACAGGAGTTAATCCGGAAAGGAAAAAGGTTCGAGTGGAGCGATCGTCACCAAGAATCCTTTGACAGTCCAAAGGGAAGCCTCACAGAAGCACCGGTGCTGGTATGCCCGGACTTTACAAAACAGTTCAAACTGCAGACGGACGCCAGCGACGTGGGCATTGGAGCCGTACTGACCCAAGAAACAGAAGACGGAGAACACGTCATTGCCAGCCGAAAGTTGAGTAAGGCGGAGCAAAACTACAGCGCAACGGAAAAGGAATGTCTAGCAATCCATTGGGGCATCGGGAAGTTTAAGATGTACCTGGAAGGATACCAATTCATAGTGGTGACAGACCATATGGCGCTTAGATGGCTGAACTCAATCAAAAGCCCGGCAGGAAGGATAGCGCGATGGGCATTGGGACTTCAGCCATACCAATTTGAGGTGCAGTATCGGAAAGGGAAACTGAATGTGGTGGCGGACACACTATCAAGAGCCCCACCAGTGGAACTAAAGGCGATCAGAAACACCGAAGGCTGGATAAACCGAAAGATCAGGGAACTGCAAGAGGACCCACAAGACACGGAGTTCCGAAGAGAGGGAAAACGGCTGTATAAACTGAGTCAAGTGTAACGACCCTCTCTTGGGTTGCGCGGCTTAGCTCGCCGAGGTCGGGGTTCACACAAATTTATAGAGTTCCGGCCCCTTGAGTCCCCAAATATACCCAGTAAGAACGCGAGAAGTTTACTTGAATTCTGGTTTATTGATAAGATAATTTCCTGAAAGAGCAAAAGACAAGAAAAGATTGACTCCGTGGTACTCTCAGTGTGACCCTGTGTCACTGCGTGTGACTCTGTGTGGTACTTTGAGTCTCTGTGTGGAACTCTGCGTATGACTCCGTGTCTCTGTGTGTGACTCTGTGCCTCTCCGTGCGACTCTGTGTCTCTTTGCGTGACTCTACGTCTCTCCGCGTGACTCTATGTCTCTCTGCGTGACTCTATGTCTCTCTGCGTGACTCTACGTCGATTAATTACTTGTTCAAAAACTCAAACAGATGTTGTTCGCTCGGCTGCTCGCCAAAAGTGAACTTGCCCTCCGCTGTGCGTCGCCTTATATAGGCCGCGATCAGCTGTGCCCCCCAATCCGATATTCGATATTTCTCGATAGGCGCCGGGGTTGCCATATCGATGGTAAGGCCGATAGCCGTCAGCTGTTCAGGGCTGGTGGCCTTCTTGTTGGGGCGTTGCCAGATGGCGCACTCGTGCCCTTTTATTTCAGTATTAATTCCTACTAACTAATAATCTTTTGTAAATAACTTATGTATTATAGGTAAATAATTAATACTAAATGGAATAAATGAGAAATGAAAAATATAGTAGTTGTAGGGATTGCGACGCGGGGCGTCGCGCAAGACAGAAGGGACCAACACCCGTGGAAACTGTGCGTGCCAGAAGAGAAAGTTCAACAGATTCTGACGGAGAATCACTGCCAGGCAGAAACAGGACACATGGGGATGTTCAAAACAGCGAGAAGGATATGAACTAAGTACTTCTGGCCGCAACTAACGAAGGATGTGAGGAACTTTGTACGGAGCTGTGAAAGCTGCCAGCGATATAAAGTGGTGCAGCAAAAAGCAGCAGGGAAGATGCTGACCAAGGTCGCGGAAGCCCCGTGGGAGACAGTATGTGTCGACTTCGTAGGGCCGTTGCCACGGTCAAAGCATGGAAACACGGCACTACTGGTCATAATGGATAAATTCTCAAAATGGGTGGAGTTGGCGGCAATAAGACAAGCCACAGCAGACTCATTCCTGCGGGAGTTTCGAGAAAGAATTGTGACTAGGTTTGGAGCACCGAAAATATTAATATCAGATAATGGAGTCCAATTCACCGGGCGCAAGACGAAGCACGAAATGGAAAGATGGGGCATCCGTCAACAATTTACGGCTCCATACACCCCGCAGGAAAACCCCACAGAGAGGACCAATAGGACCGTGAAAACAATGATCGCCCAAATAACAGGCGAGGACCAGACAAACTGGGACGACAAACTCCCAGAACTAATGCTGGCGTTCAACAGCAGCACGTCGGAGTCCACCAAATATAGCCCAGCGCAGATAGTGCTAGGGAGAGAATTACGAATACCCAACACGGTATTCGATAGGGAGACGGAAGGCTCAGGGATGAAGGAGGAAAGCGTAAAAGAACGATGGGAACGGATAGAAAACATACGGAAAGAAGCCGCAGGACACATGGGGAAAGCAGCTGAAAGCGCCAGTATGACCTGCGAAAGAGAGAGTGGAAACCGGCAAGAGGGGACCTCGTATGGTGTAAGACACACCACTTATCCAACGCGGCGGAAAAGTTCAATGCAAAACTGGCCCCAAAGTACGACGGTCCGTGGAAAGTAACAGGGTTCGTGTCTCCGGTAATACTGACAGTTCGAAACCAAACAACACGGAAAAAAAAACGAATATATATCGGGGACACAAAACCACACGTAAGCGAAGACATAAACCAACACGAACACGATCAATCGACTATCGGACCAAGGCATATCGATATATCGACAACAGTGGAAAAGTGACGGATTCAAACTACCGGCAACAACGGGCACACTAAGGAGGGAAAACAAGAGCGAAGACAGTCACACCAAAAAGCGGACAAGGCCTATATAAGAAGAGTCAAAAGCAGTCAGAGCCACAGAAGGCGAGCGGCAGCGAAATGAATAAATTCGAATTAAGCGCCGAGCGAGTTAGGAAGAGCTATGCCAAGGCGAAGGAGGGGCAAACCCGATCAAAACTGATCGAGGCACCGGCACAGGGTACGACCCGAAAAAGGACGGCACCACCAAAAATGGTACCGCCAAATCGACCGGATGTTCAAGGAGGAACAAGTGTTGCAGCGACCCCACGGCCGACGGAGCCCGTCCCGGCAATGGACGCCAGCAGAGCAGCCGGGAGATACAGACAACCGCACAAGAAGAAAGCATAAAGGAACGGTGAAGACGGATAGAAAGCCCACGGAAAGAAGCTGCAGGGCACATGGGAAAAGCAGCGGAACAGCAAAAGCGCCAGTACGATTTGCGGAAGAGAGAGTGGAGGCCGGCAAGAGGGGAGCTCGTATGGTGCAAAACACACCACTTGTGCAACGCAGCGGAAAAGTTCAACGCAAAACTAGCCCCAAAATACGATGGTCCGTGGAAGGTAACAGGGTTCGGGTCTCCGGTAATCCTGACAGTCCGGAACCAAACAACACGAAAAACAAAAAGAAAATATATATCTGAGACACAAAACCGCACATAAGCGAAGACAAAAACCATCACGAACACGATCAATCGACTATCGGACCAAGGAATTTTGATATATCGACACCAGGACCAATACAGGGGAAAAATGACGGATTCGAGTTACCAACGCCAACGGGCACACCAAGGAGGAAAAGCCAAAGCGAAGACAAGCACACAAAAAGGCGGACAAGGCCTATATATGCAGAGCCAGAAGCAGTCAGAGCCACAGAAGGCGAACGGCAGCGAAATGAACAAGTTCAAATTAAGCGCCGAGCGGTTTAGGAAGAGCCACACCAAGGCGAAGGAGGTGCTAGCCCGGTCAAAACTGATCGAGCCGCCGGCACAGGGCACGACCAGGAAGAGGACGGCGCCACCAAAAATGGCACCGCCACGACGACCGGCGGGTCAAGGAGGAGGAAGTGATGCAGCGTCCTCACGGCTGACGGATACCGTCCAGGGAGGCTGAAGCAGCACAACCGTCCATCCGGAGACCGGGAGACCACCAGCGGCGAGGGAGGCGACCCGCGAAGTAAGGACCCAGCCGACGGAGATCGTCCGAAGGATCCAATCCGGAGCGACCCAAACGCAAGGCCAGAGGGGAACAGGCTATCCCGCCACGGTCCCAATGCAGACGGAGATCGTCCAACAGGGCCGGAACGGGAATGTCGGAACCCCAACGGGAAACACTGGCAGAGCGAACCCGAGGGAGGTGAACGACGAAGGAAGGGCCCAACCGATGACGGAGATCGTCCAAAGGGGCCGGACCAGAGTCGCGCGTCTTCCGAGGAGTAGCGGTGGACACTCACAGAGCAGCCAAGGAACAAGGACAACGAAACAACCGATGACGACAACAGCACCGACTACAGGACAAAGCCATGGAAAACGAACAACAGAGACACCGACCACTCTCATAAACTTCCGGACAGCCGCAATCATGGGCACGGCATCGAGGGACACAATGCCGCGGGAGAATTCACCGGATCGAGACGTCCTGGAGCTCCACACCGACACCACGACAAACGTGTCGGGATGGACAGTGCGAGCGGGAGCCCGAATCTCGGATGAGATAAGGACAAAAATAAGGGCGAACCTGGCGCAAAAGAAGAAGAAGACCCAACAGCGCTGGTTGGAGAGGGACGGAAACGCATGGTGGCGAAGGGGCACTCTAAACCCAAGAGCCGGCCACACTAAGTCAGGCAAATCCCGGGCATCGGCCACACTAATTCGGGCAAAACCCACGGCCCGAGCGGCACACCAAAACCAGCCAAGCGCTATATAAAGCGGGCCGCCGGCCTCAGATTATTCATTCAGTGGTCGGCGTCGACCAAGGTGGAAGTCACCAGCGAGCAGCAACCAAGCAGCAACTCAGGATTAGGAGTCAGCGGTAACAAGGAGTAAGACTTTAACCACACTAAGTATCTTGCTGACGGTTTCGTCCTGCTTCATCAACACTACGTATCCTTGCTGACGGTTTCGTCCTATTTTCTCAACACTACGTATTTCTGCTGACGGTTTCGTCCTATTCTATCAACTATAAGAAGTATTATAAGTCACTATTTTTTTTTCTTTATTGGTTTTATTTTTCATATATGTATATGTATATTCGTTTTTTTTTTCAACAATATAATATATTTCTGCCATAATCGTTTAGACCTTATCTAGGTCGTTTGCATGGCTTAAGGCCCTTTTCGTTATACATTTATTGTGCTTAATATAAGCTTTATATAAAATGTATGCAAATAAAATTGCAACGATTATCGACAACAATATATTCGTAAGATTCGAATTCGATTGTAATTCGATCTTATTCTCAATATTTGCAGTGGAGTCCACTGCCTTATTGTCCAACATGGTTCTGATTTTATTTTTGCTTATTAATAGTATTTATGAATGGTTTTTCAGTACTACTTATTGAAGTCGATACTCTATACATATAGCTTTTATATGTATATGTATATTTATTTCAAAAAGTATTACTGAATTTTATTAAGTGGCATTCAATTAAATTTTAGTGTTTATGTGATTTAATTTTTTTTCACATTTTCGAGTCTTAACCATTGTTTTATAATATTTATATAAATTTGTATTTGTATACATTTTTTTTTTTTTTTTTAGCTCGATATCCTTACTGGAAGTATTTTACAACAGTTCTACCTATTATGTCGTACGGCTTTACGGGCCATACTGCTCATCGGGCAGAAAAATTCCGCTCAATGTTACAATGTGTCGTTAAAAAATAATATTCAGCGCAGTGCATCGAGTTTAGGTGTGCCACGCAGGGCAACAAAAAAAAATTATTTAGCTGCAACTCCTTGGATGCTTACTGGCTGCAGCTCCTTCTTACGTCAGCTGGGCGTCGCCGGGCTGGCACGCTGACGTTCCTTCGAACGTCCTCGCACAGACAATTTATCTTCATCCGGGATGAGGATGTCCTAAGTGTGTTTCGGTTTCAGTTTCAGTTTCAGTAGAGCCTGGAATCTTCGAATTCTATGGTCAGGCGGCGACTTTCTCCATAACGGGGGTCTCGATCTTTTGCTCAGCCACATCAGCCATTTCGATTTACTGTTGGTTTTACTTCCACAGAATGACGGAGACACGTCAAATTATGCGGTCTTGAGTTTGCAAGTCACGATTCGTAGTAGATCATTTTGTATAGTTGTATAGTATCACGATTCGTAGTAGATCATATCGTAGTAATATGGAAGATTTTATAGGTTTGTGCTGACTGCTGCTCATTCTTTAGTTTTTTATTTATTAATTATTATTATTTTTTTTTTTTTTGCTGGAAAAGTCGCTGGTTGCTGGATTCTTGATTATCCGTCCACACTTAGAAAATCGATTTCTTTTTTTCCACACATTTATGATTCGACGTCACGGTCGCCATATAAGAAGTATTATAAGTCACCATATAATAAGTAATTTTTAGGTTTTGGGTTTTAAGATTGTTTTTATTAATTGGAGCAGGCAAGGTCCCGCTCCAATGAAAGTAGATTTGTTAATGTCTTAAATTATTCATACAAAAGGTTTCTTAGCCTAATTCAGGTAGCAGCGCTGCCGACGTAGGCTAGTAGCACTCCCCAATCCGACCACAAAGGTGGGGCTTAGCTGGGCACCACCGAAGACAAAACTCAAGAGCAGCTAACACACCAGCAACGACGAGCGAGGGTCAAGAGAGCCCGCTTCATTCTCGGCAAGATTGCCAAGAACGAGGCTGAGGGCAAAAGTGACCCTCGTGATGCTGAGAGTGAGGCCCGATTCCTTGCGGAGATCGCGGAATTCGAGGCGCACCGCAAGGCAAACCCGGCGGCGCTCCAGCCCTTTAAGGCGAAGCGCAACCGCTCACAAGAGGTGAGCGTTAGCGCGCCTAAAAGGGCGAAGGACCCACAGGGCAAGCCGAGAGCCACAAACTTCGTCAGTAAGGCGAAGAAGTTCAGCGAGGTGGCCAGAGACAGTCTGGCTATGGCTCTGGTGGACGAGCTCCACGACGACGGTCGTCTGCTGTCGGAGAAGTGGGAGGAGATAGAGGCCAAGTTGGCCGACATGGTAACTGACAGGTTGGTTGCCGTGCCGACCGGCCCTATCCCCTCCTTCGACTCCTCAGACGTGGTCAGGGGGCACCGGGTCATCAGGTGCGACGATGGGTTTTCGAGGACCTTCCTGGCGGAGTGTGTGGCTACGATTAGCGACACCTGGGCTGGCCTTAAGATTAGGCTAGTCCACGCCGAGGAGACCCAGAGCCCGCATCTGGTTGCCGAAGGGGCAAACTGATCATGCAAGGGTGATCGCCTGTCTGAAGGCCCAGAATCCGGATGTCCACACAGAAGACTGGACCATCCTCAAGGCGGAAAAGGAGATGAAGTCGAGCCAGCCGTTCCTTCTTCTCATTAATCAACGCTGCCTGTCGCAGCTCGAAGCCAACGACCACAAGGTCCGGTACGGTATACGGAAGGCCTTGCCGAACCGGACGAGATATTAGAGGAGGTCGATGACACCAACAGGTTGTTGGACGATATGGTCATCGACGACAAATCCCCGGACACAACCCCAACCAATCCCGATGTCGAAACTCGTGCAGATTAACCTGAAGCGCAGCACCCATGCTTCAGCAAATCTCACGATCCTTCTCAGTGAGAAGAATATCGACATCGGACTGATACAGGAGCCTTGGACCAGGGACGAGCAAATTGCTGGCCTAAGGATCCCAGGATACACAGTACTGTGCACCAACTCGATGGGTAGGTCGAGAGCATGCATAGTAATTAAGAATCATTTTAACGCTTTTCTCTGTTCCAATCTCAGCACACAAGATCTAGCAGTAGCTAGATTCGTGGCAGCGGATGGGAGCGGAGTTATCATCGCCTCTGCGTACATGGCCCACGACGATCCGGCCCCGCCTGAACCGGTCGTCAAGCTGCTGCAATGGGCCGAAGACACTAAGACGACCCTGGTGCTGGGATGCGACGCGAACGCGAGGCACTCTCTCTGGGGAAGCTCGGAAACGAATGAAAGAGGTGAGTCTCTTTTTGACAATATTATTAGTCGTAAGGTTACGATTTATAGCAAGGGCAATACACCAACCTTCATATTCCCCAGTACGGAGGGTTTTCAGGGTTGGGAAGAGGTGTTAGATCTCACCCTTCAAATAGAATATGGCAAATATAAAGTCGAGAACTGGAGAGTGTCGACCCAACTCTCCTTTTCGGACCACAGATACATCTTCTATGACTTATCGGCATCGGTAAATAAGCCGATGCCGAGTCGTAACCCCCGCAGGACAGACTGGGACAAATTCGGCGATATTGTCCACTCAAAAGTCAGCAACAGGAGGGTAAAGGTACAATCCTCCTCAAAGGCCCTCGACAAGGAAGTAGAGGACCTTACAAACATCCTTAACAACGCATTCAAAGAGACATGTAAAGTTTCATTCTCCAAGAAGCAGTATCCACCATGGTGGACCAAGGAACTGAGCGACCTCAGGAAGAGAGCTCGCAAAACCTTTAACACATGCTATGGAACCAAGAAATGGGAACCATATAAGGATGCACAGAAAGCATACAAAAAAGCAGTATATGAAGCCAAGAATGAATCTTGGAAGAGCTACTGTGAATCATTAGAAGGCATAAAAGATACGGCAAGATTAAGCAAAATCCTTGCCAAGGGGCACACAAGCCCCACTCTTATCACCAGACCAGACGGCTCGGCCACAATGACAATAGAGGAGTCGCTAGAGCTACTAGTCGACAGTCACTTCCCGGGGAACCTTCGAGAGAACTCGGCACCCGAGGAAGGCACAAATACACAGACAGACACACAAACGAAAGATATCATCACCACGGAGCGAATCCAGTGGGCAATAGAGTATTTTGATAAATACAAAAGCCCGGGCCCGGACGGCATAATACCGGCAATGCTACAAACTGCCAAAGGATGCCTCTGTAGATGGCTTAAAGCCATATACAAGTCTTGTATACGACTAAGGCACATCCCGCTAAGGTGGAGGAAAGCCAAAGTCATATTTATACCAAAGCCAGGCAGAAGGGGGCACATTCTAGCGAAGGACTATAGGCCGATAAGCCTAACATCCTTCGTCCTGAAGACCCTAGAAAGACTACTATATGTTCACATCCGAGAAAGAATCGAGAGACACCACCTATCGGACGCGCAGCATGCGTACCGAAAAGGACGATCAACAGAAACAGCACTACACGAAGTTGTAGGTCACGTCGAGAAGACACTACAATATAAGCAATACACGATGGCCGCCTTCCTAGACATCGAAGGTGCGTTCAATAACGTGAACGCCGACTCCATCCTGAGCTCCCTCACCTCGATGGGCATTGAGAGAGGCATCAGAGAATGGATCGGAGTTATGCTAACGAGTAGGACGATCACTGCCGAACTGAGTGGCACTCACCTCACACGGTCACACGGCCTCTACTTTGGCTCATAAACATGAATAACATATTGGAAGAGCTCAATATGGGCGGCGTCAAAGCAGTAGCATACGCAGATGACGTGGTGCTGCTAGTATCCGGACCCTACCCTGACGTTATTAGTGAGATAATGACTGGGGCGCTGGGTCGCTAAAACATATGGGCAAAGACCTGCGGATTAGGTATCAACCCAAATAAAACAGAACTTATGCTCTTCACTAGAAGGACTAAGATACCAGCATATAATATGCCCAGAATAGATGGCATAGAGCTTAAACTATCAGAGCAGGCTAAGTATCTCGGTGTGATACTAGACCCGAAGCTCTCGTGGAAAGGAAACATCACTGAAAGAGTGAGGAAGGCAAGTATTGCTTTCTACTCTTGCAGAAAAATGTTCGGAGATAAATGGGTTCTACACCCAAAGATAATAATATGGCTTTACACAGAGGTTGTTCGGCCAATTTTAACATACGGAGCCCTAGTATGGTGGCCAGCGCTAACTAGGGCTTACAACATCACAAAATTAACGAGGATACAGAGAGCAGCGTGTGCTGGCGTGACGGGGGCAATGCGCTCATGCCCCGCAGCAGCACTAAATGCTATCCTAGACATAAGCCGATAGAACTGTTCGTAAAGAACATGGCCGCGCAGAGCGCAGTAAGACTGAACGCAAGTAACTGCTGGAGAGAAAACGGCGCAGGCCACGGCAAGATATTGGAAGGAATCAAGTTAGAAGCAGAAGCACTAGTGGACTACATGACTACGGAGATGAACTTCGGAAATGCCTACACAACCATATTCCCAACAAGGGAAGACTGGAGAAGGGAGAGAGTAACCAGGGCAGGGGAGGTATCCCTCTACACCGATGGCTCTAAAATGAGCTGCGGCGTGGGGGCTGGGATCTTCGCTGAGCAATGGGGGATCGAGGGGTCCTTCACTCTCTCAGACTCAACGACGGTCTTTCAGGCTGAGGTACTCGCCATAACGGAAGCAGCCAAGCTTTCGATACGGCGAGAACTTAGAGACACCAAAGTACGGTTTTACTCTGATAGCCAGGCGGCTATAAAATCCTTAACGGCCGTGAGAACAAACTCACGGATGGTGGCAGAATGCAAGAAGGCCCTTAATAGACTTGCAGAGAGAAACGAGGTACAAGTCACCTGGGTACCGGGTCATTGCGACATCCCAGGGAACGAGAAAGCGGACGAACTAGCCCGAGCAGGTTCGCACGGGCAAGATACCAACGTACCGACACCGGTCTCGTTGAACTCGGTCCAGACAAGGATCCATGACCATTTCAAACAGACAGCCAACAAGGAGTGCTCAAGTAAGAGCGAACATAAGAGATCAAAGAAATGTTGGCCGACATACGACAAGAATCGAACTAGAGAGCTGCTATCCAACAGCAAGCGGGATATCAGAAGATTCACAGCAGTCGCAACAGGTCATTGGGCGATCGGAACGCACGCAATGAAGATGGGGCTACCTTACAACGCTAGCTGTAGAAGCTGCAGAGAAATTACGGAACCAGAGACACCAGAGCACCTGCTCTGCTATTGTCCGGCCCTAAATCACATCAGACTACGCCACTTCGGTACCTACCAGCTGGAGTCATTAGAAGGCATAGGAGAGCTGAAGGTCTCAGCGATCCTAGGCTTTCTCAGCGACTCAGGATGGTATTAAAGGGCAACTACGACCACAACATGAAAACAGAGGGAGTGGACCAAAAAGGAGCCCAGCTCTACTTGGAGGCTCCAGAAGGGAGCCTCACCACTACAACCTACCTACCTTTATTTATGCATAACACTGATTACAGTGTGCATTCGCTATGTGAACATACTACATCTCCCTCCTTTTGAAAAATAACGTAATCTAATGGAGTTATTTTCTAATTATTATATATTATTTGAATTTATTTGTTATTATTTAATAGTATATTAAGTTAAATTTTAGGTTCTAGAGTATATTTATATTTTTTTTTTTTCTTTTTTTTTGTATTTATATTATTATTATTATTATTTTTATTTATTTATTATTTTTTTTGTTCTTATTTTTTTTTTTTTTTTTTCAAATGAAAATTAATTGATTTAGTAATAAAAATATACATATAATATGTTGATTAGGAAATAAAAATTTTTAATCTATCTTTATGTACTTTTTGTTTCTTATTTTTATTATTTGAAATTATAATATTTTCGTTTTCCTCTATACTTTCTACCTTATATGGTCCAGTATATTTAAAATCAAACTTATGTCCGGTTTCGTTTTTTAACAAAACCTGGTCTCCTATTTTTAGTTGGATATCTTTAACTTTCCTATCATATAATTCCTTATTTTTAAGTTTATAGGCTACTTCTAACCTATACTTAGATTCTTTAGCGTAATCATCCACATTGTATAGTGGTTCTACTCTATCTATGCTATTAAAATGTATCGGCAAGTTCGATGCTTTACCGAATACTAGCTCATATGGACAATAGTCATGTGCCATTGAGGGCTTAGTCTTAAAACAATACGTGAAATATGGGATCCAATTGTCCCAATCGGTTTTGTCTAGTGAGATATAGGACCGGATGAATTCATATAATGTTCTAAGACTTCTTTCTACGGTTCCTAAAGTCTGATGATGGTGTGCAGTAGATGTTATATTTTTTATATTCAAATTTTTACATAAATCTTCAATTATTGAATTTTTATATTCTGTTCCCATGTCCGTAATGAACGTCTTCATTGGACCGTACTTCAGAATAAAATCTTCAAATATAGCTTTTGCTACCGTTTTTGCACTTTTGTTTTTGATTGAGGTATTTTGTTAAATCGCAGATTAATGTTACTGCGTATTCATTTCCTCTTTCAGATTTGGGTAGTGGACCGATCGTATCCACAATTACCCTGTCAAAAGCCATTTGTGGCGTCTCTGTTATTGTCAATGGGGTCTTTGTATGCCTTGTCGTTTTTGACTTTTGGCATTTAGGGCATTTTTTTACATAATTTGATATGTATCGGGTCATATTTTTCCAATAATAACTCCTTTTTATTTTAGCTAATGTTCTAGCTATGCCTGTATGACCTCCTTGTATCGGATCATCATGGAATGTAAACAGTATTGCTTCTTTCTCTTTTTCATTATTTGATAATAGGGTCACCGGCTTGAGTAGCGCTACTCTTAGAGATTGTAATGTTTTATTGCCCATAATTTTAAAAGATTCTATTGAGATGGTGTCAAAGATCTTTTCGCTCGGTGCCACTTTGAGTTGGCGGATATTAAGTATACCGGCTTCTTTTTCAAGCCTTTGAAAGAACTGACCTAAGTCGAGAATTTCATTGGTGTACATATCGCTAACATCAATTCTTGCTATAACTTTTTTCCACGTTTTAGTAAACATAGTGAATTCGTTATTCGCAAGGTCACTACTTTTCGTACCTCGTCATTTACTATGACTTCGTATACGTTGGGCTGAGAAGCTTTGTTTCGAGTTTGCCTAGGCAAATCTACTTGTTCTTTTCCTGCGCAGGAATTTTTCTGTTTACTTTGGTTTCTGGTAGTGACTTTCAGAATGGAATTTTTATTTTGCATTTCCTTCAAATCTGATATTGTTATTCTGGATAATGCATCGGCTACGTAATTGTCCTTGCCCTTCAGATATTCTACTGTAAAGTTATATTCCTCAAGTTCAAGCCTCATTCGCGTCAGCTTTGAGCTTGGATTTATCATGGAGAACAGGTATGTGAGTGGTCTGTGATCAGTTTTGACAGTGAAATGTCTACCATAAACGTATGGTCTGAAGTAAGTTATTGCCCAATGAATTGCTGCCAATTCTTTTTCTATGGTGCTTTTATTACTTTCGCCCTTAGTAAACGATCTTGATGCGTACGCAACTGGAAGCTGGAGTCCGTTTTTGATTTGAGTTAAAACTGCTCCATACGCTTGCTTACTAGCATCCGTTATTATGCAAAATTCTTTGCTAAAATCTGGGTATTGTAATAAATTTGGACTTATTAGTGCCGATTTAAGATGTTCAAAGGCATTCTGGCAATCAGTTGACCATTCGAATTTAACATCTTTCTTACATAATCTTGTTATGTGACGGGAATATTCGGCGAAATTTTGGATAAAACGTCTATAGTAATTACAAAAAGCTATGAATCTTCTAGCGCTGTCCGCATCATGTGGGACTGGATAATTCTTGATGACGTCGTATTTTTTGTCGTCAGGCAAGATTCCTTTATCTGTGCATTTGTGTCCCAAAAATGTGACCTCGTGCATGAAAAATGAACATTTTTCAGGATGTAATTTTAGATTGTATGTCCCTACATTTCTCAAAAACATCAGTTAAGTTTTTAAGCATATGTTTTTCAGAACAACCTATGACTATTAGATCATTCATATTTCTTTATTAAGGCAAGAAAATGTGTTGCTTGACTTTTCAAGGCATTGACTGCACGTATAATTGCAGTGAACACTGTCCAGAGGCCCTGGGCAGTCGGCTGGGCAACTTTTCTTTTCTTGTGGTAAATGTTTTTCTGGTGGTGGCTTAATAATTTTCTTATCACATAATGATTTTATTACGGAGTGCGTACTGCCTTCTTGGCTTTGCTTTTGGAGACTTGATGTGAGAAAATCAAGCTCGCTTTGCATTTTCTGGGCAACTGCCCACGCGGGAGGTGGAGAATTTGTATATAGTAGCCACTTTAAGTGCGCCACTCTTTTTTTAATTTTATTTTTTACACCCCCGCGTTTACCCATCTCATAACGCACTCGTGTGGTTTTTTTTTACGAATTTTATTTTTCAAATAATATAAATAATTTAATTAATTTATGATACAAAAGTTTTATTATTATTTTTTTTCTTTATTGGTTTTATTTTTCATATATGTATATGTATATTCGTTTTTTTTTTCAACAATATAATATATTTCTGCCATAATCGTTTAGACCTTATCTAGGTCGTTTGCATGGCTTAAGGCCCTTTTCGTTATACATTTATTGTGCTTAATATAAGCTTTATATAAAATGTATGCACATAAAATTGCAACGATTATCGACAACAATATATTCGTAAGATTCGAATTCTATTGTAATTCGATCTTATTCTCAATATTTGCAGTGGAGTCCACTGCCTTATTGTCCAACATGGTTCTGATTTTATTTTTGCTTATTAATAGTATACCATTTATGAATGGTTTTTCAGTACTACTTATTGAAGTCGATACTCTATACATATAGCTTTTATATGTATATGTATATTTATTTCAAAAAGTATTGCTGAATTTTATTAAGTGGCATTCAATTAAATTTTAGTGTTTATGTGATTTAATTTTTTTTCACATTTTCGAGTCTTAACCATTGTTTTATAATATTTATATAAATTTGTATTTGTATACATTTTTTTTTTTTTTTTTTTAGCTCGATATCCTTACTGGAAGTATTTTACAACAGTTCTACCTATTATGTCGTACGGCTTTACGGGCCATACTGCTCATCGGGCAGAAAAATTCCGCTCAATGTTACAATGTGTCGTTAAAAAATAATATTCAGCGCAGTGCATCGAGTTTAGGTGTGCCACGCAGGGCAACAAAAAAAAATTATTTAGCTGCAACTCCTTGGATGCTTACTGGCTGCAGCTCCTTCTTACGTCAGCTGGGCGTCGCCGGGCTGGCACGCTGACGTTCCTTCGAACGTCCTCGCACAGACTATTTATCTTCTGCTGCATATACGGATATTCTCGGCTAGTGAGGCCGGGATGAGGGATGTCCTAAGTGTGTTTCGGTTTCAGTTTCAGTTTCAGTAGAGCCTGGAATCTTCGAATTCTATGGTCAGGCGGCGACTTTCTCCATAACGGGGGTCTCGATCTTTTGCTCAGCCACATCAGCCATTTCGATTTACTGTTGGTTTTACTTCCACAGAATGACGGAGACACGTCAAATTATGCGGTCTTGAGTTTGCAAGTCACGATTCGTAGTAGATCATTTTGTATAGTTGTATAGTATCACGATTCGTAGTAGATCATATCGTAGTAATATGGAAGATTTTATAGGTTTGTGCTGACTGCTGCTCATTCTTTAGTTTTTTATTTATTAATTATTATTATTATTTTTTTTTTTTGCTGGAAAAGTCGCTGGTTGCTGGATTCTTGATTATCCGTCCACACTTAGAAAATCGATTTCTTTTTTTCCACACATTTATGATTCGACGTCACGGTCGCCATATAAGAAGTATTATAAGTCACCATATAATAAGTAATTTTTAGGTTTTGGGTTTTAAGATTGTTTTTTTTAATTGGAGCAGGCAAGGTCCCGCTCCAATGAAAGTAGATTTGTTAATGTCTTAAATTATTCATACAAAAGGTTTCTTAGCCTAATTCAGGTAGCAGCGCTGCAGCCTACGCCGGCAGCGCTGCTACCTGAATTAGGCTAAGAAACCTTTTGTATGAATAATTTAAGACATTAACAAATGCATATACATATAAGTAAGCGACGGCGAAGGGTCGCTGAGATAGGGGGAAGGTATTATGTTCACGTATGTCGCGCATGTATGAAATGCGGACTCAGCACTTGGATAGCCCATTGCAAGGGTCTTTGACTTATAAATTAAGTGCATTAATATATATGTATTTATTGTATTTATTTATGCATAACACTGAGTACAGTGTGCATTCGCTATGTGAACATACTACACAACACTACGTATCCTTGCTGACGGTGTCGTCCTATTTTCGCAACACTACGTATCCTTGCTGACGGTTTCGTCCTGCTTTATCAACACTACGTATCCCTGCTGACGGTTTCGTCCTGCTTCATCAACACTACGTATCCTTGCTGACGGTTTCGTCCTATTCTATCAACACTACGTATCCCTGCTGACGGTTTCGTCCTGCTTTATCAACACTACGTATCCTTGCTGACGGTTTCGTCCTATCTTATCAACACTACGTATCCTTGCCGACGGTTTCGTCCTGCTTTATCAACCCTACGTATCCTTGCTGACCGGGGGGGGGGGACGCCCTGCTATATCAACATTTATCCCAGCCAGCCGAAGGGATCGGCATACACGGACCCCGGACACGAGGAGCTTTTACCCAGGACACGGACGCTCGTCGGCAACGCCGGGGACAATCGGCAACACCATCTTCGCGACCAGTTGCATTACTCTGTCAAAAAAACCAATAAACTTCGTATATCTATAAGCCTCGTTAAGGTTAAACTCTGCGTGTTATCACTGGGACTCGGGTCGTGGATTCCTTCTTCTAGCACCACTTTCCTGAACCAAATAAATGTCCTGGATGACCCTGGCCAGCCCTGACTACCCGAGGATCGACTGAACGTCACATATTTATTTTAAATATTTAATATATATCCCAGACGCCGTGCACGGCTGCGCAGCTGGCAAGCCGGAAAAGGTCACGGTCCCGACGTCGGGGACCGAGAAGGGGCGGTATAACCCCCGTCGTAAAGCTAGGGGGAAATCCTTAGCCAACGTGGGAGCCCTGTGCAGGCCGTTAAGCCGGCAATGGACGAGGGAAACCCCTTCGCGTGCGGGTCGGCACTAGAGAGGTCGCCATGACAACCGAGGGAAGAGGTCGAAGCGGCGTTTAGGAGGAGCAGCAAGCTCTCCCGATCGCCCCCCCTGCGCGGATCGGTGGAGGATATGCAGGTCTCGGGAAAGGGCTCAACGCCTACTCCCAAGAGGTCGCGAGACCCAGCCAGCCCGGTTAGTTCGCAGAGAACGACGCCGGCAAAAAAGAGCAAGGCATCTCGGGAGGCTGCGTGTCTGGAGGATCTCCAGGAGCTGGGGAGCATGCTACAGGAGGTGGCAGCCAAAATGATGGACAGGTCCTTGCGCCACATCACCATCGCCACGAGGGAGATGTTCACTAAGATGACGGCACTCCACGCAAGTATCCTCAGTGCGAGCCTAGCGGCCGCCAAGGCCAAGGACGACGGCGGCAGCCAGGAGAGACAGGTCGCTGCCTCATCGTGCTCCAAGTGCGATCAGAGCACGCAGAGCGTGGATAAAGCGCAGCAGACGCTTACGGTGTCGAAGAGGGAGGCTGCAGCTCAAACGGAGCCCTGGCGGAGGTTAAGCCAGCAGCTCGAGCAGGGTTCATCCGCGACGGAGGCCCCAACTAATCGTGCTCCGCAGCGGAAAAGCGGGAAAGCGTCCAAGAGGCCGCGAATCAAACCCCGAGTGGCAGCCCGGGAGGGTGCGGCGACGCTAGCAACCGCCAGGGAGCCCGAGGGAACACTGAGGCCGAATGGGAAGTGGTCGCCAAAAAACCTAGGGCAGCGCGGCGTACTCGTCCCGACGCTGTTATCGTGCAGGCGCGTGGGAAATCATACAGCGAAGTGCTCGCCATGGTCACAAGGAGGGATGATAAGCAGCTGTCGGACCTGGGGTGCAGCGTTTCCAAAGTTCGCCGCACCGCCAACGGAAACCTGCTCCTCGAAGTGGCCAAAGGCAGCGCCGAGAGCGCTGAATCCATGAAGGAGTGCATCGAAAAGGTGCTAGGCGATGCAGCGTCAGTGCGCAGTACGACGGAGGACTCGAAGGTGCTAGTCCTAGAGATCCGGAACATCGACTCCATTACGTCGAAGCTGGAAGTCTGCGCCGCCATCGCTGCCCAATTCAAATTCGAGGCGGACCGGGTGAAGGTTCGAAGCATGCGGCGTGGATACGCTGAGACCCAATCGGCGATGATTAGTCTGCCAGTCTCCTTGGGTAAAATTTTCCTCCACCGTGGGGAAGTTCGGATCGGGTGGACCATATGCAGGATCCGGGAGAGGCTAGGCCCACCGAGGTGCTTCAGATGCCTGGAACTGGGGCACATTGCGGTCCACTGCAAGAGCCCAGTGGAAAGGTGCGGCTGCTGCATCAAATGCGGCAAGCCGGGGCACAGCGCAGCAGAGTGCAGGCAGGAGGCATCATGCTTCATCTGCTCAGCGGCCGGTGAGAAGGACACGAGGCACCAGACAGGCGGCAAAGGATGCCCAGCCGCAGGCAGCGGGAACGGGAACCACACAACCAGATGCAGTTGATTCAGCTGAACCAGAATCACTGCAGAGCGGCGCAGGATCTCCTGGCGCAGACGGTTCGCGAGCTTGGCTCGGAGGTGGTAGTCCTCAGCGAACCCTACAGGGTAGGCAGCAGCAGCGACTGGGCAACGGACAGCTCAGGCAGGGCGGCCCTTTGGCTCTGCGGACTGGAAAGCCTGCAGATGCGGGACATAAGGTCGGCCGGGGGTTTCGTCCGAGCCAACGTTGGTGGCTACTGGGTGTACAGCTGCTACCTGGCACCCAGCCTCTCGCTGGAGTCTTACTGCAGGATCCTGGACGAGCTACGCAGCGACCTGCAAGGAAGGTGCGTCTTCCGAAGGTGAAGGTCTGTGACGACTTCAACGCCTGGGCCATGGAATGGGGGTCCCCCCGGACCAATGCCAGAGGCCGAGCGGTGCTGGAAGCTTTCGCCTCCCTGGAGGTTGTCCTTCTAAACGAAGGCTCCCGGCAGACTTTCAGCAGGGCAGGTGCGGGGTCAATTATCGACCTCACCTTTGGCAGTGGCGCGCTGGCCAGACACGCAAGGTGGAGGATCAGCGAGGCCTACACTGCTAGTGATCACGAAGCCATTGAGTGCTCGATAGGCGGCGTAGGCCGACCGAGGGGCACCCTGCCAGTGGCCAGGAAGGCGTTCCGGCAGGACACGTTCAGGCCTCACGCTTTCGCACTTGCCCTTGAGGGATTTGCGGCAGACGAGGCTGACGGAGCGAACGTGATGGCCAACAAGCTCGCAGCCGCGGTGGAAGGTGCCTGCAACCAAAGCATTTTGCAAAGAAGGACATTCTGGCAGCACCACTCTCCGGTGTTCTGGTGGAGCGAGGAGACCGCCGACCTGCGCCGCACTTGCCACCGCAACAGGAGGCTGCTGCAGCGTGCCAAAGGCACTCCGCGCCTCACGGCGTGCAGCGACCGCTACAAGGCGGCAAAGAAGGACCTAAAAACCGCCATCAGGAACAGCAAGCGGGAATGCTTTCTCAAGCTGTGCGATGCTGCCGATGATAACCCATGGGGAGGAGCCTATAAATTGGTGGTGAGGAGACTCAACGCGGGTGGCAAAGCTCCATCTGACCCGGAATCCTTGGAGAATATAGTCAGCGCCCTGTTTCCGCGCGGAGGTCAGGTCGTGTATTTTCCCATCACGGAGCCAGGAGTCATCCACTGGGTCACTGAAGCGGAGGTTCTCCAGGCCGGTAGGAACTTAAAGCCCAAGAAGGCGCCGGGACCGGACGCCATCCCAAACAGGGCGACCAAACTGACCCTGGCGTTGCTGGCGACTGAAGTAGCAGCCATCTTAAGCCAGTGCCTTCTGGAGGGGATGTTCCCCAACAGATGGAAAGGGCAAAAGTTGCTGCTGCTGTCCAAGCCCGGCAACCCACCAGGAGAGGCGTCCTCCTACAGGCCGATATGCCTCCTCGACACGGTCGGGAAGGTCTTCGAGAAGGTGATCGCGACCAGGCTGAGCAGGGCGATCGAGGCAGCTGGTGGGTTCTCCCCGGAGCAATATGGCTTCACAAAGGGGAAGTCAACGCTGGACGCCATCACGTCGCCAGCGTTCTAATCCTCCTTATTGGGTTCCGGATGGCGGCCTCGTGTTCCTGCGTCGTCATTCTGTTCTTATTTTCCGATCTTGATTTTTCACCTCCTACTCGCAGCGTGCTCGAAACTCTACTTCCTTTTCTAGTGTCCCTGTTTGTTCCTTTTTCAAAATCCCTCGTTGTCGATGTCTTGTATTTCCTGGGTTTTAGTATTTTCTAGCTTCGGCGGGAATCTAGCTATTCTCCTAGCTTATTCGATAGGTTTTGAGTTGCCACTTAGGGTTACTTAAATACTAGCAGGTCGTTACACTATAAATATATATAAATGTTCTTCGTGAACCTGAATCAAAATACCTTAAATCTAACTTAAAATAGTCCTATAGATTGTGAATCTTCACACCTGTTGATCGCATTCATTATGGTCAACTCTCGCATGCAGAACTCGACGCTTCGGCTCCTTTCCCTCGACGTCCAAAACCGTGCACACTACGTTTGCGTACTCCTGCAGCCACGCGCTGAAGTGGACTACAGTGGGAAAGGGCGCAAGGGCCCAGTCCACTCGCTTGCTTGTCGGAAGCTTGGCCACAAGCTCCTCCATGAGGGTTGGGTTCCCCAGGTGTTGCTCCGCCCTCGCTGACTGCAAGAAGGCCGCGAGGTTACTCACTCGGGTCGCGAAGGGAATGATCTTCGCCAAATTGTGCTCCGAAATTGGCAGCAACCCATACGCTGACAGCGCTGTGCAAGTTGCCCTTGCAGTCGCCCGTGGACTGCGAATAAAAGCTTGTCGTCGCTGCGAATGTAGTTGCCTTCAACGGCTACTCCACCTTGGATCCAGTAAAGAAAAAACAGACTATCCGTGGTAGTAGGCTCGTTTTATTCTGTAAAAATTAATTATAACAACTGGATTTTTTCTAAGACTAGCCCACCGCAGTGTGTCCTCCAAACTTTCGCACGACAATAAAATGCTAAGTTTCGCGCCTAAAGTATTAGCTTTGCGGTGGTGAAAAAACAGTGTGCCCGCATACATTCGACCTTAAAAATTCTAACACATTCGGATAACTATCGATAACAATGATCGATCGGCGACAATATGAAACAGCAGCAGTTGACAATATGTAGTTTAACAAACAACAAAGCGCGACAGATTTGACGAAAGAGGAGAAGCGAAAAAAGATAAGAGAGCTGCAGGTGCAGCGGAACACCCAAGCGCATGCCTAGGTGCTGGCGGTCTCCTCCGAACAATTATATTTAGGAGTTGAGTTTTGTTTATTTATCTCGTGAAATGAAAGTTTCCTCTTCTTTTGTGGTGTATCAATGTCTATTAAAGTAATTCCAGTGAGTAAGGAATTATATATTTCACTTTCAAAATATGTCCCCGTAGAAAATAGTACATTAGAAATAAGATTTTTAGACTCCTTCCGTTTCATATCCTCCAGTCTAGACACTCTGGCCAGTAATTTGAATGATGATCATTTAAATGTAATAAAATCCCAGTATCCGAATAGAGAAGATTTTTCCCTTCTTCGTAGGAAGAATACGAGTATTTAAATTCTGTTGAAAGACTTGATGAGACTTCTCTCCCACCCCGTGAAAAGTTTTATAGCCATTTAAATAATACAGAATGTACAGAGGCTGATTATGAGCACGCAAGTAGAGTCTGGTCTCATTTCAAGTGTCAATCACTTAGAGACTACCTAGAACTATATTTGAAAATTGATGTGTTGTTGTTGTCTGACGTTTTTCAAAACTTTAGGGGAATTTGTTTAGAAATTCATGAGCTTGATCCTGCACATTATTTTACAATTCCTAGTTTGTCTTGGTATGCAATGGTTAAGACAACACAAATTTCCCTCGAATTACTCACTGATATTGATATGATCCGATCTATGGCAGTGGTTAGTACAAAGCAGTCATCGATATACCAAGAGTATCTTAAAGATTTTGATTCTTCTAAAGAATCAGAATATTTTATGTATTGTGACGCAGTCACAACCCGGTATATATGGAAATATATTAACATAAGCTAAATTTAAGCTAAGTCTAAGTATAGCTAAAACGCCTGCACACTCACTCGTTCTGCCCGCGCACACAAGCCACTCACTCAACCACACCGTCACACATAACGAGCAACAAATCACTCGAACACAAAAACACACTAAGACGCCGATGAGCTACGAGCAAGAGAGAGTAAGCCGCCGATCGCCGGCAAAGGCGTCGACACGCGCCAAAAAGGGCCACAAGCAGGCAAAAGCTGTACCCTCGGGAGTTGAAAATTACCACGCCACTGCCGAGCGCAGTGAGAACAACAGCTTCGCCGCTACGTCACGAGCCAAGCAGCTTGCCCCATTGGTCATATCGGACGCGCCAGAAGTGCGAAAACCGAGACCAGAGAGACGACGCATGCGCCGAAATACCCAGAGCGGGAGAACGGTGCTGCCGGCACGATCGCCTGCGGGAGCGAAAGGGAGGCAAAGTGACGCCACCTGCGAAACCGACCAGAAGTGCAAAATACTAAGTCCCGAAGTTCTAAGTCCCGCGGTCCCGCCACCACGCGGTTGAGGAACACGTGTCCGCCGTCGCGAGTGTTGCGCCCCCACCGTCGCCCAGGACCTCGACAGGATCGTCGAAAGGACGCTGCCTTTCCCCAAGGAGGAGGTGTGTTTGTGCGGGTTTGTGCGAGCGATGGCCGCGGGCCAGCATTGGTTAGGGGCCGGAGGAAGGTGCCCGCCAACTTAAGGCCCTTCTCTCCCCCCTCCCCGCCGTTTGTCTTGGGCCGCCGGCCATATATTTAAATAATTAATTATTCCTCGCTGCCGGGTGAAGGCGCCCGCTGGAGTAGGGCCCTTCTATCACATAATTTTATATAGGGAAATAAATATACAGTGTGAGGACCCATAAATGGGCCTCACAGACAAGCAACAGGCCAAGGAGGCCGAGATTAAAGGGAAACCACAAGCCGGCCATGAAGGCCAGAAAACCCAGGGAATGGGAGAAACCCAGCCACGAAGGCGATGAAAACCGGCCATGAAGGCCAGGGAAACCCAGCCATGAAGGCGAGGGAGGCGAAGGAGTAGCGTAGGTTTAGGGATGTAAAATAGATGTATGTAAATAGAGATAAGGTAGAATAAGGTAAAACCGGGAGCCCGCTAGCGCCGCCAGCTAAGAAAGAGATCACCCGCCGGCTTGGGCGTGTAAGAGAGCCGCTGTAGCGGAGCCAAAAGAGAGTCGGCTATTGCACCCGGAGAGAGCCAGGCCCAGCTGGGGCCGAAGTCGGGGGAAGCCGCTCCGAGCGTCGCTAAAGCGAAGCTTGGGGAAGCCACTGCAGCCGAGCACGTGAGAGCGACACGGAGTGCGAGCGAGTGAGTCACCGCAGCCGAGCACGTGAGAGCAGTGATGAGCGCCAGCGAGTGCGTCACCACTGCAGCCGAGCCCCCGCCGCGATCCAGCAACTGCGATGCCGACGTCGGAACGAAACTCCCGAAGAGAGAACGTAGGAGAAGGGGGAGCGGAAGCTCGAGCGCAGCAGCAGCGACGGCGGCGCCGGCGATGATGGGCAGATGTGGGTCAGGAAAGGAGCGATGAGATTAATTAACTCCGCGCCCTAATCCCAGCTAGTCGCGAAAACTCTCGAGTGCAAGTGCAGAAGGAAACCATGGAACCGGAACGCTACGCGCCGACATCTCCTCGAGAAGACTACATGTAAGCACGCTTGGGTTCCCTCCGGCTATCACCGGCGGGAACGACAGCCTAAAAGTAGGGAGATCAATAGTGATACGTAGGAAAATAAAAGCAAAACCATGAAACTTAGCGCAAATCTAGTGTTTTATATCCACCTTGGTTTTCCACGGTTTTAGCACTCCTCCTGGCCGTGTTCGGGTTCACCTTTTCCCCAACCAGTGCACTCAGCCGGTTCTGGTTCTCATCCACGGGTTTCCGAGAAGCTTCCTCTGCTCGTGGCCGAGATTCCTAAACCGGCGGAGCGAGCCTCCACTCTGCAATCGACCTGTTGGTGGGCATTCCGCAACGGTTCGTGGCAGAGGGGAAGCCGCGCCTCTGGAGGGCAACGGGCACCGGCGGTTTCTTCCCCGTTCCCCTTCGTTCCTCCACCACCCCTTGCTCACTCACCCTGGCCGTAGGGCGGGCTTGGTTCCGGCCGCTTTCTGGGAGTCGGGAGTGCCGCCACCGACGACGGCGAGGGTTTTGCTTGTCTCGGCCTCTTCCCCTCTCTCGCTCCTCTTGCCCTGGCCGCTGGTCTAGCCTACTTTCGGGCTGGTTGTGTGGGATATTTCCGCAACCGGCGGCGACAAGTGCAGGGGACCGCGCCAACGCCGCGCTGCAGGTCGGGTTTTTCCCCCAAGCTTTTCTCCGATCTCGCCCCTCGCCCTCTGGACCGTGGGTCCTTGCTCCTGGCCAACGGCGGCAAGCGACGCGGCCCCAGAGGGAAGCGAAATTCACCTGGTTCGACACCTCGCTAAACCCCTTGTATTTCCTTGAAACTTACAAAATTTTCTGTGAGTGACCCTGGCAGGACTGAGACACATCCTGGCCCAGGACTTCCTTACAGATGGCGCCCGAACAGGTACTATAAGGACGATTAAGTTTTCTCACCGAAAAGTTAGTCGAGGGTTTTTTTACAAACATCTAAATGGCTTAAAGCACCATTTGAGCGACAGCCGACCTAGGGGAATTTTTTTTGTCTCTCTCCCTCGACGCGAGGGCAAAGCCTGACCTTTGGCCAAGATATCCTCGTCCCTCCTGTCTCGGATTTTCCTCGGGCTGTCGTCTGGGCGAACCGCGGGCCCGACGAGTATAAAATAACCCACCCGATCGGTGGAAAGCCAGTCGCGCTCTGGCCAGCAAAGCATTCACATCCTCCGAGAATAACCGGGTATCCTGTGAATTTCTAAGACGTGTGTACAAGGCCATTCGAGCATCCTGAAAATTTATTTACGCGTTTACAAGGACATCCGAGCATCCTTCGAATTTACTTACGGGTATTCCGGCCATCCGAGCAGCCGTCGAATTTATTTACGTGTATTTAATCACATCTGAGCCCCTTCGAATTTACGTAGGCGATTTTAAGGACATCCGAGCATCCTTGGAATTTACCTACGCGTCGACAATTTAGCAATTGATATAAAGTTACTAATTTCCAAGTTGCATACGCGCTCTCCGGGAAGGATTTTTCACATCAACATGGGAGTGCGTTGGATCGGTTACCGCCGCAAGGACGAGCTCATAGCTCTTGCTGCCGAGTTCGGGTTAGCCCAACACGGAAGCGTGGAGGAACTCCGCAGCCGCTTGGGGTCCTTCATCACGCGGGGGGATCATGGGGGTCCAATTCGGGACCGGATCAAGGAGCTAGCGGATATTTACTCCGAGGCTCCCACGCCGAGGGATGATGGCGTCAAGGAGGCAAGGGGTGGACGATCACGATCCTTGTCTCCTGGTCGATCGGGGCCGGCCGAATTAAAAGCTGGAGATCTCGTCAGGGAGGGGAACAGGAATCCCAATTCCTTTCTACTCGAGGTGCCGCAGATCCCAAGTTTCTCTCAGACCGCTTCTGGGAATCGGGCTCGGCAAGGGAACACGGCCGCTCTTCCCGCACCGGAATCCGGCCATAAGCTCGAGCGGCAGATGGACGGGCTAACGGGTGGCCATTCAGCCTTTCGCAACGAGGCCTCACAGCTGGATTATACGCTGAGTCTAGGGGGAAATCGAAGCCAAAGATCGGAGATATCCTCTGCCACGGTGGCCGAAAAACTGAGAAGCTGGGGCGTCTCGTTCGACGGATATTCGGATCCGTTGAGCTTTATCGAGCGGCTGGAAACGCAGGCGGAGGCCTATCGGGTGGAACCGGCAAGGTTGCCTCGGGTCGTATCCGGGCTGATGACGGGCAAGGCCGAGAGTTGGTACAGGACCTTCCACGTACAGGATAAGCCCTGGGGGAATTTTCGTAGGGAATTTTTGGATTTTTTCCTGCCTCCGCAATATTTCCAGCGGTTGGAGGACACGATCCGGACGCGCCACCAACGCCGTGGCGAGACATGTAAATAATATGTCGTGGAGCTGAGACTCCTAATGCAGCGAGCCAAGTTTTTCCCCGAGCAGGATAGTCACTCTGGACATCAGAAACGCCTTCAACTCGGCAGATTGGGGCCGGACGCTGGAGTCCTTGAGGAGCTTCAACATACCGGGGTACCGGGTACTCACGGCGGACACGTGTCTGGGTTCCAGAGCATACGAAGTCTCAGCCGGAGTCCCGCAGGGCTCCGTATTGGGACCCCTGCTCTGGAACGCCATGTATGATGGAGTCCTACGGTTGCCAATGCCAGCCAACACTAGCTTGGTAGGATTTGCCGACGACGTCGCCATTGTGGTGGTTGCGAAGGAGATCGCGACAGTGGAGGCCCGCGCCAACGCGGCTATTCAAGCCGTGGAGTTGTGGCTTGGCGTCGCTGGGCTGGAGCTGGCGGCTCAGAAAACGGAGACTGTCCTGATCTCGAGCCGTAAGGTAGTAGAG
Organism: Drosophila aff. chauvacae BK-2020; assembly: GCA_018903765.1. Classification (NCBI taxonomy): domain Eukaryota; kingdom Metazoa; phylum Arthropoda; class Insecta; order Diptera; family Drosophilidae; genus Drosophila; species Drosophila aff. chauvacae BK-2020. The sequence continues at coordinate 1,066,434 of JAEIGO010000072.1, forward strand.
TCTGCCAGTGTGTCGGTCGGAGAGACTACAATCCAGTCGCAGCGGGCTATCAAGTACCTAGGCGTCCTCATCGACACACGCCTGGCGTTCAAGGAGCACCTGGAGTATGTCCACAAGAAAGCCAGTGGGACTGCAGCAGCGCTGTCGAGGATGTTGCCGAACACGAGAGGGCCAAAGCAGGTAACAAGGAGGCTGCTAACCTCGGTGGTGACTTCGCAAATCCTATATGCAGCGCCGGTGTGGGCGAAAGCCACCAAGGTTAAATCCTATATGCGTGGTGTAGAGGCAACTTATAGGCTGTGCTCCATCAGGACAGCGTGCGCATTCCGGCCCATCTCTGAGAACGTGGCGCTGGTCATCGCCGGGCTGGTTCCGCTCAACGAGGTAGCCAGGGAACGGGAGGAGCTGTTCACAGCCTCGAGATCCAGGGAGGCGGTGCAACCGACCACATCCGAGCTCAAGGCTGCAGCCAGGAGCAGAAGCATGGATAGCTGGCAGTCCAGGTGGGACTCCTCATCTAAGGGCCGTTGGACGCACACCCTCATTCCAGACTTGGTGCAATGGATGGAGAGGCCGCATGGGCAGATGGACTTCTACCTCACCCAGGCACTTAGCGGACACGGCTGCTTCCGCAGCTACCTGAAGCGCTTCGGTCACGAGACGGAAGACTGGTGCCCGGAGTGCGGCTCTGGCATCGTGGAGGACGCGCAACACGTCCTCTTTGAGTGCCGCAGGTTCGGCTTTGAGAGGCAGGAGCTGGAGGCAGAAGAGGGATGCTCTATCAGCAAGGAGACTTTGGTGCCGACGATGCTGAGGGAGCAGAGACTGTGGGATGCGGCAGCCACCTTCGCCGCGCACGTCTTGAAGACGCTCAGAGCTCTGGAGGCGGAAGGAGCAGACGGATTAGGGGCCCCCGCGCATGCGAAGCAATGCCAGGCGGCGGTACCGCACGGCGCGTAGCCCTTAATCTTTTGTCTTTAGTCCTAGTTTTTAGTGTTATTTACGTACTTATTGTTAGGTGGAAATAAATTATGAATACAAAAAAAACGATACGAAAATGCCCGGTGGTTACGCACTGGCGGCAGGCTCATAGCTAACACTGATGGCCTAAAATAACACGCACGGGCCCGGTTAATCGCAGGCGGCACCGTCGTCTAGCACTGTCTGGAAAACTCTACGAAAGTGCCCGGTTACGCACTGGCGGCATGATCGCAGCTAACGCTGTCGAAGGAAACTCTGCGAAAGTGCCCGGAGTACTCGCAGGCGACACAATCACAACTAATACTGATGGCCTAAAATAATACGCACGGGCCCGGTTACTCGCAGGCGGCACCGTCGTCTCGCACTGTCTGGGAAAAACTCTACGAAAATGCCCGGTTACTCGCAGGCGTCATGATCGCAGCTAACGCTGATGAAGAAAAACTTTGCGAAAGTGCCCGGAGTACTCGTAGGCGACACGATCGCAACTAGCACTGATTGCCTAGATAATGCGGACGATGAGGGATAAAGTCTTGACATTTCACGTTCGGGTTTTAAGTTTTCAGTTTATTCACATTCCTTTTCTTTCCTAGCAGGCCCTATCTTTCCCTGTCGCACTCACTATGCTCACCCTGTTTGCCGTCGCCAGCGTTCTAATCCTCCTTATTGGGTTCCGGATGGCGGCCTCGTGTTCCTGCGTCGTCATTCTGTTCTTATTTTCCGATCTTGATTTTTCACCTCCTACTCGCAGCGTGCTCGAAACTCGACTTCCTTTTCTAGTGTCCCTGTTTGTTCCTTTTTCAAAATCCCTCGTTGTCGATGTCTTGTATTTCCTGGGTTTTAGTATTTTCTAGCTTCGGCGGGAATCTAGCTATTCTCCTAGCTTATTCGATAGGTTTTGAGTTGCCACTTAGGGTTACTTAAATACTAGCATGTCGTTACACTATAAATATATATAAATGTTCTTCGTGAACCTGAATCAAAATACCTTAAATCTAACTTAAAATAGTCCTATAGATTGTGAATCTTCACACCTGTTGATCGCATTCATTATGGTCAACTCTCGCATGCAGAACTCGACGCTTCGGCTCCTTTCCCTCGACGTCCAAAACCGTGCACACTACGTTTGCGTACTCCTGCAGCCACGCGCTGAAGTGGACTACAGTGGGAAAGGGCGCAAGGGCCCAGTCCACTCGCTTGCTTGTCGGAAGCTTGGCCACAAGCTCCTCCATGAGGGTTGGGTTCCCCAGGTGTTGCTCCGCCCTCGCTGACTGCAAGAAGGCCGCGAGGTTACTCACTCGGGTCGCGAAGGGAATGATCTTCGCCAAATTGTGCTCCGAAATTGGCAGCAACCCATACGCTGACAGCGCTGTGCAAGTTGCCCTTGCAGTCGCCCGTGGACTGCGAATAAAAGCTTGTCGTCGCTGCGAATGTAGTTGCCTTCAACGGCTACTCCACCTTGGATCCAGTAAAGAAAAAACAGACTATCCGTGGTAGTAGGCTCGTTTTATTCTGTAAAAATTAATTATAACAACTGGATTTTTTCTAAGACTAGCCCACCGCAGTGTGTCCTCCAAACTTTCGCACGACAATAAAATGCTAAGTTTCGCGCCTAAAGTATTAGCTTTGCGGTGGTGAAAAAACAGTGTGCCCGCATACATTCGACCTTAAAAATTCTAACACATTCGGATAACTATCGATAACAATGATCGATCGGCGACAATATGAAACAGCAGCAGTTGACAATATGTAGTTTAACAAACAACAAAGCGCGACAGATTTGACGAAAGAGGAGAAGCGAAAAAAGATAAGAGAGCTGCAGGTGCAGCGGAACACCCAAGCGCATGCCTAGGTGCTGGCGGTCTCCTCCGAACAATTATATTTAGGAGTTGAGTTTTGTTTATTTATCTCGTGAAATGAAAGTTTCCTCTTCTTTTGTGGTGTATCAATGTCTATTAAAGTAATTCCAGTGAGTAAGGAATTATATATTTCAAAATATGTCCCCGTAGAAAATAGTACATTAGAAATAAGATTTTTAGACTCCTTCCGTTTCATATCCTCCAGTCTAGACACTCTGGCCAGTAATTTGAATGATGATCATTTAAATGTAATAAAATCCCAGTATCCGAATAGAGAAGATTTTTCCCTTCTTCGTAGGAAGAATACGAGTATTTAAATTCTGTTGAAAGACTTGATGAGACTTCTCTCCCACCCCGTGAAAAGTTTTATAGCCATTTAAATAATACAGAATGTACAGAGGCTGATTATGAGCACGCAAGTAGAGTCTGGTCTCATTTCAAGTGTCAATCACTTAGAGACTACCTAGAACTATATTTGAAAATTTATGTGTTGTTGTTGTCTGACGTTTTTCAAAACTTTAGGGGAATTTGTTTAGAAATTCATGAGCTTGATCCTGCACATTATTTTACAATTCCTAGTTTGTCTTGGTATGCAATGGTTAAGACAACACAAATTTCCCTCGAATTACTCACTGATATTGATATGATCCGATCTATGGCAGTGGTTAGTACAAAGCAGTCATCGATATACCAAGAGTATCTTAAAGATTTTGATTCTTCTAAAGAATCAGAATATTTTATGTATTGTGACGCAGTCACAACCCGGTATATATGGAAATATATTAACATAAGCTAAATTTAAGCTAAGTCTAAGTATAGCTAAAACGCCTGCACCCTCACTCGTTCTGCCCGCGCACACAAGCCACTCACTCAACCACACCGTCACACATAACGAGCAACAAATCACTCGAACACAAAAACACACTAAGACGCCGATGAGCTACGAGCAAGAGAGAGTAAGCCGCCGATCGCCGGCAAAAGGCGTCGACACGCGCCAAAAAGGGCCACAAGCAGGCAAAAGCTGTACCCTCGGGAGTTGAAAATTACCACGCCACTGCCGAGCGCAGTGAGAACAACAGCTTCGCCGCTACGTCACGAGCCAAGCAGCTTGCCCCATTGGTCATATCGGACGCGCCAGAAGTGCGAAAACCGAGACCAGAGAGACGACGCATGCGCCGAAATACCCAGAGCGGGAGAACGGTGCTGCCGGCACGATCGCCTGCGGGAGCGAAAGGGAGGCAAAGTGACGCCACCTGCGAAACCGACCAGAAGTGCAAAATACTAAGTCCCGAAGTTCTAAGTCCCGCGGTCCCGCCACCACGCGGTTGAGGAACACGTGTCCGCCGTCGCGAGTGTTGCGCCCCCACCGTCGCCCAGGACCTCGACAGGATCGTCGAAAGGACGCTGCCTTTCCCCAAGGAGGAGGTGTGTTTGTGCGGGTGAGCGATGGCCGCGGGCCAGCATTGGTTAGGGGCCGGAGGAAGGTGCCCGCCAACTTAAGGCCCTTCTCTCCCCCCTCCCCGCCGTTTGTCTTGGGCCGCCGGCCATATATTTAAATAATTAATTATTCCTCGCTGCCGGGTGAAGGCGCCCGCTGGAGTAGGGCCCTTCTATCACATAATTTTATATAGGGAAATAAATATACAGTGTGAGGACCCATAAATGGGCCTCACAGACAAGCAACAGGCCAAGGAGGCCGAGATTAAAGGGAAACCACAAGCCGGCCATGAAGGCCAGAAAACCCAGGGAATGGGAGAAACCCAGCCACGAAGGCGATGAAAACCGGCCATGAAGGCCAGGAAACCCAGCCATGAAGGCGAGGGAGGCGAAGGAGTAGCGTAGGTTTAGGGATGTAAAATAGATGTATGTAAATAGAGATAAGGTAGAATAAGGTAAAACCGGGAGCCCGCTAGCGCCGCCAGCTAAGAAAGAGATCACCCGCCGGCTTGGGCGTGTAAGAGAGCCGCTGTAGCGGAGCCAAAAGAGAGTCGGCTATTGCACCCGGAGAGAGAGCCAGGCCCAGCTGGGGCCGAAGTCGGGGGAAGCCGCTCCGAGCGTCGCTAAAGCGAAGCTTGGGGAAGCCACTGCAGCCGAGCACGTGAGAGCGACACGGAGTGCGAGCGAGTGAGTCACCGCAGCCGAGCACGTGAGAGCAGTGATGAGCGCCAGCGAGTGCGTCACCACTGCAGCCGAGCCCCCGCCGCGATCCAGCAACTGCGATGCCGACGTCGGAACGAAACTCCCGAAGAGAGAACGTAGGAGAAGGGGGAGCGGAAGCTCGAGCGCAGCAGCAGCGACGGCGGCGCCGGCGATGATGGGCAGATGTGGGTCAGGAAAGGAGCGATGAGATTAATTAACTCCGCGCCCTAATCCCAGCTAGTCGCGAAAACTCTCGAGTGCAAGTGCAGAAGGAAACCATGGAACCGGAACGCTACGCGCCGACATCTCCTCGAGAAGACTACATGTAAGCACGCTTGGGTTCCCTCCGGCTATCACCGGCGGGAACGACAGCCTAAAAGTAGGGAGATCAATAGTGATACGTAGGAAAATAAAAGCAAAACCATGAAACTTAGCGCAAATCTAGTGTTTTATATCCACCTTGGTTTTCCACGGTTTTAGCACTCCTCCTGGCCGTGTTCGGGTTCACCTTTTCCCCAACCAGTGCACTCAGCCGGTTCTGGTTCTCATCCACGGGTTTCCGAGAAGCTTCCTCTGCTCGTGGCCGAGATTCCTAAACCGGCGGAGCGAGCCTCCACTCTGCAATCGACCTGTTGGTGGGCATTCCGCAACGGTTCGTGGCAGAGGGGAAGCCGCGCCTCTGGAGGGCAACGGGCACCGGCGGTTTCTTCCCCGTTCCCCTTCGTTCCTCTTGCTCACTCACCCTGGCCGTAGGGCGGGCTTGGTTCCGGCCGCTTTCTGGGAGTCGGGAGTGCCGCCACCGACGACGGCGAGGGTTTTGCTTGTCTCGGCCTCTTCCCCTCTCTCGCTCCTCTTGCCCTGGCCGCTGGTCTAGCCTACTTTCGGGCTGGTTGTGTGGGATATTTCCGCAACCGGCGGCGACAAGTGCAGGGGACCGCGCCAACGCCGCGCTGCAGGTCGGGTTTTTCCCCCCAAGCTTTTCTCCGATCTCGCCCCTCGCCCTCTGGACCGTGGGTCCTTGCTCCTGGCCAACGGCGGCAAGCGACGCGGCCCCAGAGGGAAGCGAAATTCACCTGGTTCGACACCTCGCTAAACCCCTTGTATTTCCTTGAAACTTACAAAATTTTCTGTGAGTGACCCTGGCAGGACTGAGACACATCCTGGCCCAGGACTTCCTTACAGATGGCGCCCGAACAGGTACTACAAGGACGATTAAGTTTTCTCACCGAAAAGTTAGTCGAGGGTTTTTTTACAAACATCTAAATGGCTTAAAGCACCATTTGAGCGACAGCCGACTTAGGGGAATTTTTTTTGTCTCTCTCCCTCGACGCGAGGGCAAAGCCTGACCTTTGGCCAAGATATCCTCGTCCCTCCTGTCTCGGATTTTCCTCGGGTCTGTCGTCTGGGCGAACCGCGGGCCCGACGAGTATAAAATAACCCACCCGATCGGTGGAAAGCCAGTCGCGCTCTGGCCAGCAAAGCATTCACATCCTCCGAGAATAACCGGGTATCCTGTGAATTTCTAAGACGTGTGTACAAGGCCATTCGAGCATCCTGAAAATTTATTTACGCGTTTACAAGGACATCCGAGCATCCTTCGAATTTACTTACGGGTATTCCGGCCATCCGAGCAGCCGTCGAATTTATTTACGTGTATTTAATCACATCTGAGCCCCTTCGAATTTACGTAGGCGATTTTAAGGACATCCGAGCATCCTTGGAATTTACCTACGCGTCGACAATTTAGCAATTGTTATAAAGTTACTAATTTCCAAGTTGCATACGCGCTCTCCGGGAAGGATTTTTCACATCAACATGGGAGTGCGTTGGATCGGTTACCGCCGCAAGGACGAGCTCATAGCTCTTGCTGCCGAGTTCGGGTTAGCCCGGACGATGAGGGATAAAGTCTTGACATTTCACGTTCGGGTTTTAAGTTTTCAGTTTATTCACATTCCTTTTCTTTCCTAGCAGGCCCTATCTTTCCCTGTCGCACTCACTATGCTCACCCTGTTTGCCGTCGCCAGCGTTCTAATCCTCCTTATTGGGTTCCGGATGGCGGCCTCGTGTTCCTGCGTCGTCATTCTGTTCTTATTTTCCGATCTTGATTTTTCACCTCCTACTCGCAGCGTGCTCGAAACTCGACTTCCTTTTCTAGTGTCCCTGTTTGTTCCTTTTTCAAAATCCCTCGTTGTCGATGTCTTGTATTTCCTGGGTTTCAGTATTTTCTAGCTTCGGCGGGAATCTAGCTATTCTCCTAGCTTATTCGATAGGTTTTGAGTTGCCACTTAGGGTTACTTAAATACTAGCATGTCGTTACACTATAAATATATATAAATGTTCTTCGTGAACCTTAATCAAAATACCTTAAATCTAACTTAAAATAGTCCTATAGATTGTGAATCTTCACACCTGTTGATCGCATTCATTATGGTCAACTCTCGCATGCAGAACTCGACGCTTCGGCTCCTTTCCCTCGACGTCCAAAACCGTGCACACTACGTTTGCGTACTCCTGCAGCCACGCGCTGAAGTGGACTACAGTGGGAAAGGGCGCAAGGGCCCAGTCCACTCGCTTGCTTGTCGGAAGCTTGGCCACAAGCTCCTCCATGAGGGTTGGGTTCCCCAGGTGTTGCTCCGCCCTCGCTGACTGCAAGAAGGCCGCGAGGTTACTCACTCGGGTCGCGAAGGGAATGATCTTCGCCAAATTGTGCTCCGAAATTGGCAGCAACCCATACGCTGACAGCGCTGTGCAAGTTGCCCTTGCAGTCGCCCGTGGACTGCGAATAAAAGCTTGTCGTCGCTGCGAATGTAGTTGCCTTCAACGGCTACTCCACCTTGGATCCAGTAAAGAAAAAACAGACTATCCGTGGTAGTAGGCTCGTTTTATTCTGTAAAAATTAATTATAACAACTGGATTTTTTCTAAGACTAGCCCACCGCAGTGTGTCCTCCAAACTTTCGCACGACAATAAAATGCTAAGTTTCGCGCCTAAAGTATTAGCTTTGCGGTGGTGAAAAACAGTGTGCCCGCATACATTCGACCTTAAAAATTCTAACACATTCGGATAACTATCGATAACAATGATCGATCGGCGACAATATGAAACAGCAGCAGTTGACAATATGTAGTTTAACAAACAACAAAGCGCGACAGATTTGACGAAAGAGGAGAAGCGAAAAAAGATAAGAGAGCTGCAGGTGCAGCGGAACACCCAAGCGCATGCCTAGGTGCTGGCGGTCTCCTCCGAACAATTATATTTAGGAGTTGAGTTTTGTTTATTTATCTCGTGAAATGAAAGTTTCCTCTTCTTTTGTGGTGTATCAATGTCTATTAAAGTAATTCCAGTGAGTAAGGAATTATATATTTCACTTTCAAAATATGTCCCCGTAGAAAATAGTACATTAGAAATAAGATTTTTAGACTCCTTCCGTTTCATATCCTCCAGTCTAGACACTCTGGCCAGTAATTTGAATGATGATCATTTAAATGTAATAAAATCCCAGTATCCGAATAGAGAAGATTTTTCCCTTCTTCGTAGGAAGAATACGAGTATTTAAATTCTGTTGAAAGACTTGATGAGACTTCTCTCCCACCCCGTGAAAAGTTTTATAGCCATTTAAATAATACAGAATGTACAGAGGCTGATTATGAGCACGCAAGTAGAGTCTGGTCTCATTTCAAGTGTCAATCACTTAGAGACTACCTAGAACTATATTTGAAAATTGATGTGTTGTTGTTGTCTGACGTTTTTCAAAACTTTAGGGGAATTTGTTTAGAAATTCATGAGCTTGATCCTGCACATTATTTTACAATTCCTAGTTTGTCTTGGTATGCAATGGTTAAGACAACACAAATTTCCCTCGAATTACTCACTGATATTGATATGATCCGATCTATGGCAGTGGTTAGTACAAAGCAGTCATCGATATACCAAGAGTATCTTAAAGATTTTGATTCTTCTAAAGAATCAGAATATTTTATGTATTGTGACGCAGTCACAACCCGGTATATATGGAAATATATTAACATAAGCTAAATTTAAGCTAAGTCTAAGTATAGCTAAAACGCCTGCACACTCACTCGTTCTGCCCGCGCACACAAGCCACTCACTCAACCACACCGTCACACATAACGAGCAACAAATCACTCGAACACAAAAACACACTAAGACGCCGATGAGCTACGAGCAAGAGAGAGTAAGCCGCCGATCGCCGGCAAAGGCGTCGACACGCGCCAAAAAAGGGCCACAAGCAGGCAAAAGCTGTACCCTCGGGAGTTGAAAATTACCACGCCACTGCCGAGCGCAGTGAGAACAACAGCTTCGCCGCTACGTCACGAGCCAAGCAGCTTGCCCCATTGGTCATATCGGACGCGCCAGAAGTGCGAAAACCGAGACCAGAGAGACGACGCATGCGCCGAAATACCCAGAGCGGGAGAACGGTGCTGCCGGCACGATCGCCTGCGGGAGCGAAAGGGAGGCAAAGTGACGCCACCTGCGAAACCGACCAGAAGTGCAAAATACTAAGTCCCGAAGTTCTAAGTCCCGCGGTCCCGCCACCACGCGGTTGAGGAACACGTGTCCGCCGTCGCGAGTGTTGCGCCCCCACCGTCGCCCAGGACCTCGACAGGATCGTCGAAAGGACGCTGCCTTTCCCCAAGGAGGAGGTGTGTTTGTGCGGGTGAGCGATGGCCGCGGGCCAGCATTGGTTAGGGGCCGGAGGAAGGTGCCCGCCAACTTAAGGCCCTTCTCTCCCCCCTCCCCGCCGTTTGTCTTGGGCCGCCGGCCATATATTTAAATAATTAATTATTCCTCGCTGCCGGGTGAAGGCGCCCGCTGGAGTAGGGCCCTTCTATCACATAATGTTATATAGGGAAATAAATATACAGTGTGAGGGACCCATAAATGGGCCTCACAGACAAGCAACAGGCCAAGGAGGCCGAGATTAAAGGAAACCACAAGCCGGCCATGAAGGCCAGAAAACCCAGGGAATGGGAGAAACCCAGCCACGAAGGCGATGAAAACCGGCCATGAAGGCCAGGAAACCCAGCCATGAAGGCGAGGGAGGCGAAGGAGTAGCGTAGGTTTAGGGATGTAAAATAGATGTATGTAAATAGAGATAAGGTAGAATAAGGTAAAACCGGGAGCCCGCTAGCGCCGCCAGCTAAGAAAGAGATCACCCGCCGGCTTGGGCGTGTAAGAGAGCCGCTGTAGCGGAGCCAAAAGAGAGTCGGCTATTGCACCCGGAGAGAGAGCCAGGCCCAGCTGGGGCCGAAGTCGGGGGAAGCCGCTCCGAGCGTCGCTAAAGCGAAGCTTGGGGAAGCCACTGCAGCCGAGCACGTGAGAGCGACAAGGAGTGCGAGCGAGTGAATCACCGCAGCCGAGCACGTGAGAGCAGTGATGAGCGCCAGCGAGTGCGTCACCACTGCAGCCGAGCCCCCGCCGCGATCCAGCAACTGCGATGCCGACGTCGGAACGAAACTCCCGAAGAGAGAACGTAGGAGAAGGGGGAGCGGAAGCTCGAGCGCAGCAGCAGCGACGGCGGCGCCGGCGATGATGGGCAGATGTGGGTCAGGAAAGGAGCGATGAGATTAATTAACTCCGCGCCCTAATCCCAGCTAGTCGCGAAAACTCTCGAGTGCAAGTGCAGAAGGAAACCATGGAACCGGAACGCTACGCGCCGACATCTCCTCGAGAAGACTACATGTAAGCACGCTTGGGTTCCCTCCGGCTATCACCGGCGGGAACGACAGCCTAAAAGTAGGGAGATCAATAGTGATACGTAGGAAAATAAAAGCAAAACCATGAAACTTAGCGCAAATCTAGTGTTTTATATCCACCTTGGTTTTCCACGGTTTTAGCACTCCTCCTGGCCGTGTTCGGGTTCACCTTTTCCCCAACCAGTGCACTCAGCCGGTTCTGGTTCTCATCCACGGGTTTCCGAGAAGCTTCCTCTGCTCGTGGCCGAGATTCCTAAACCGGCGGAGCGAGCCTCCACTCTGCAATCGACCTGTTGGTGGGCATTCCGCAACGGTTCGTGGCAGAGGGGAAGCCGCGCCTCTGGAGGGCAACGGGCACCGGCGGTTTCTTCCCCGTTCCCCTTCGTTCCTCCACCACCCCTTGCTCACTCACCCTGGCCGTAGGGCGGGCTTGGCCGCTTTCTGGGAGTCGGGAGTGCCGCCACCGACGACGGCGAGGGTTTTGCTTGTCTCGGCCTCTTCCCCTCTCTCGCTCCTCTTGCCCTGGCCGCTGGTCTAGCCTACTTTCGGGCTGGTTGTGTGGGATATTTCCGCAACCGGCGGCGACAAGTGCAGGGGACCGCGCCAACGCCGCGCTGCAGGTCGGGTTTTTCCTCCCAAGCTTTTCCCCGATCTCGCCCCTCGCCCTCTGGACCGTGGGTCCATGCTCCTGGCCAACGGCGGCAAGCATCGCGGCCCCAGAGGGAAGCGAAATTAACCTGGTTCGACACCTCGCTAAACCCCTTGTATTTCCTTGAAACTTACAAAATTTTCTGTGAGTGACCCTGGCAGGACTGAGACACATCCTGGCCCAGGACTTCCTTACAGATGGCGCCCGAACAGGTACTACAAGGACGATTAAGTTTTCTCACCGAAAAGTTAGTCGAGGGTTTTTTTACAAACATCTAAATGGCTTAAAGCACCATTTGAGCGACAGCCGACCTAGGGGAATTTTTTTTGTCTCTCTCCCTCGACGCGAGGGTAAAGCCTGACCTTTGGCCAAGATATCCTCGTCCCTCCTGTCTCGGATTTTCCTCGGGTCTGTCGTCTGGGCGAACCGCGGGCCCGACGAGTATAAAATAACCCACCCGATCGGTGGAAAGCCAGTCGCGCTCTGGCCAGCAAAGCATTCACATCCTCCGAGAATAACCGGGTATCCTGTGAATTTCTAAGACGTGTGTACAAGGCCATTCGAGCATCCTGAAAATTTATTTACGCGTTTACAAGGACATCCGAGCATCCTTCGAATTTACTTACGGGTATTCCGGCCATCCGAGCAGCCGTCGAATTTATTTACGTGTATTTAATCACATCTGAGCCCCTTCGAATTTACGTAGGCGATTTTAAGGACATCCGAGCATCCTTGGAATTTACCTACGCGTCGACAATTTAGCAATTGATATAAAGTTACTAATTTCCAAGTTGCATACGCGCTCTCCGGGAAGGATTTTTCACATCAACATGGGAGTGCGTTGGATCGGTTACCGCCGCAAGGACGAGCTCATAGCTCTTGCTGCCGAGTTCGGGTTAGCCCAACACGGAAGCGTGGAGGAACTCCGCAGCCGCTTGGGGTCCTTCATCACGCGGGGGATCATGGGGGTCCAATTCGGGACCGGATCAAGGAGCTAGCGGATATTTACTCCGAGGCTCCCACGCCGAGGGATGATGGCGTCAAGGAGGCAAGGGGTGGACGATCACGATCCTTGTCTCCTGGTCGATCGGGGCCGGCCGAATTAAAAGCTGGAGATCTCGTCAGGGAGGGGAACAGGAATCCCAATTCCTTTCTACTCGAGGTGCCGCAGATCCCAAGTTTCTCTCAGGCCGCTTCTGGGAATCGGGCTCGGCAAGGGAACACGGCCGCTCTTCCCGCACCGGAATCCGGCCATAAGCTCGAGCGGCAGATGGACGGGCTAACGGGTGGCCATTCAGCCTTTTCGCAACGAGGCCTCACAGCTGGATTATACGCTGAGTCTAGGGGGAAATCGAAGCCAAAGATCGGAGATATCCTCTGCCACGGTGGCCGAAAAACTGAGAAGCTGGGGCGTCTCGTTCGACGGATATTCGGATCCGTTGAGCTTTATCGAGCGGCTGGAAACGCAGGCGGAGGCCTATCGGGTGGAACCGGCAAGGTTGCCTCGGGTCGTATCCGGGCTGATGACGGGCAAGGCCGAGAGTTGGTACAGGACCTTCCACGTACAGGATAAGCCCTGGGGGAATTTTCGTAGGGAATTTTTGGATTTTTTCCTGCCTCCGCAATATTTCCAGCGGTTGGAGGACACGATCCGGACGCGCCACCAACGCCGTGGCGAGACATGTAAATAATATGTCGTGGAGCTGAGACTCCTAATGCAGCGAGCCAAGTTTTTCCCCGAGCAGGATAGTCACTCTGGACATCAGAAACGCCTTCAACTCGGCAGATTGGGGCCGGACGCTGGAGTCCTTGAGGAGCTTCAACATACCGGGGTACCGGGTACTCACGGCGGACACGTGTCTGGGTTCCAGAGCATACGAAGTCTCAGCCGGAGTCCCGCAGGGCTCCGTATTGGGACCCCTGCTCTGGAACGCCATGTAGTCCTACGGTTGCCAATGCCAGCCAACACTAGCTTGGTAGGATTTGCCGACGACGTCGCCATTGTGGTGGTTGCGAAGGAGATCGCGACAGTGGAGGCCCGCGCCAACGCGGCTATTCAAGCCGTGGAGTTGTGGCTTGGCGTCGCTGGGCTGGAGCTGGCGGCTCAGAAAACGGTGACTGTCCTGATCTCGAGCCGTAAGGTAGTAGAGTCTGCCAGTGTGTCGGTCGGAGGGATTACAATCCAGTCGCAGCGAGCTATCAAGTACCTAGGCGTCCTCATCGACACACGCCTGGCGTTCAAGGAGCACCTGGAGTATGTCCACAAGAAAGCCAGTGGGACTGCAGCAGCGCTGTCGAGGATGTTGCCGAACACGAGAGGGCCAAAGCAGGTAACAAGGAGGCTGCTAACCTCGGTGGTGACTTCGCAAATCCTTTATGCAGCGCCGGTGTGGGCGAAAGCCACTTATAGGCTGTATAGGACAGCGTGCGCGTTCCGGACCATCTTTGAGGACGCGGCGCTGGTCATCACCGGGCTGGTTCCGCTCAACGAGGTAGCCAGGGAACGGGAGGAGCTGTTCACAGCCTCGAGATCCAGGGAGGCGGTGCATCCGAACACATCCGAGCTTAAGGCTGCAGCCAGGAGCAGAAGCATGGAGAGCTGGCAGTCCAGGTGGGACTCCTCATCTAAGGGCCGATGGACTCACACCCTCATCCCAGACTTGGTGCAATGGATGGAGAGGCCGCACGGGCAGGTGGACTTCTACCTCACCAGGCACTTAGCGGACACGGCTGCTTCCGCAGCTACCTGAAGCGCTTCGGTCACGAGACGGAAGACTGGTGCCCGGAGTGCGGCTCTGGCATCGTGGAGGACGCGCAACACGTCCTCTTTGAGTGCCGCAGGTTCGGCTTTGAGAGGCAGGAGCTGGAGGCAGAAGCGGGATGCTCTATCAGCAAGGAGACTTTGGTGCCGACGATGCTGAGGGAGCAGAGACTGTGGGATGCGGCAGCCACCTTCGCCGCGCACGTCTTGAAGACGCTCAGAGCTCTGGAGAGGAGGCGGAAGGAGCAGGCGGATCAGGGGCCCCCGCGCATGCGAAGCAATGCCAGGCGGCGGTACCGCACGGCGCGTAGCCCTTAGTCTTTTTGTCTTTAGTCCTTAGTCTACCGTTCTCCCCTATTGTTTTAATGTTTTTAGTGTTATTTACGTTACTTATTGTTAGCCAGTAGTGGAAATAAATTATGAATACAAAAAAAAAAAAAAGGCCTGATCTGCGAATTAGAGACGAAAGAGGAACAACAAAGAGGAAGCCAGAACACGTGGCGTAAGAAGATAAAGACAGAGAAGTAAAGATAACTCGCCGAGAGTACGAATATGCGCTGATATAGGGTGCCTCATGCACTCCGAACGAGGAACCAAGAGAGAGAGACAAAATTAAAACGAACCAAACTCAGTGATTTTGCTGCTGCCTACGGCTGGAGCAGTATAAGAAACCTTAAATCAGTATAATTTTTGCTAAATCTCAGAAAACTTAATTCTAGACATGCCTTAGAAATAAAATAAAATACATAGATATATTAAAATTAATGTAAGGCCCCATTTACACTAGGCTGCGTTTTTGCGTTTCTGCGTCTCAAAGCAAACGTAGTTTTTTTTACATAGGTTTTGTATAGGGGCCTAGAGGTGGGAAAAAGTTGCGTCCATGTTGCGTTCAAGTTACGTTTGTGTCGATAACACCTGAGTTTTTCGATAACAACTCTATATTCGGACTATCGTACAAGTTTCACCACCAAATAAAAATCAAAACCTAGTAACTGACGGTTTGAGCAGTGCACTCTTGGGGACTTCTGGATCTGTGGACAAAGAATATGACGGAATTCAGTGAGTTCTGAAGAACTCCTACATATACAGAAAGATAAAATATAATTCAAATTGGGATCGATGCTAGCCGACCGCTTGGATGGACCTCTTTCAAGAATCGCAATATGGCGTTTTAAAAAACCGCGTAAAAACCCTTTTTTTTTAATTAAAAAATATTTTAAAATTAATGTTCAAAATAATTATTTAATAATGGTTCCACAAAGAACATTTAGACCCAGGCGTGCCCAATGCGTTCAGCGCTTTCGTTTGTATTTCCTATCCAAGTTTCTTGAGCAGGTTGCCTCCAATATCATCAAATTCTTTAACGGATATTGTTATTCACTTGTTGGTGAGGGATCCTGGTGGATACTCGCAACCAAAATCCTGCATATTATTGGGTCCGCCAGAGACTCGCTATAGTGCGGTATTCCGTAGAAGATCCCAGATTCTCCAAAGAAAAAGACATCGCAGACAAATCCATGGCCTTCATCATGGTTTCTCTATTGTGCTCCATGGCTGATAATATCAGGCTTTCGTCGTTGTTCGAATTTCTCATTTTCGTCAATTTTTGTTTACTATTTCAATAAATGCTGACAGCTGTCAAAAACAGACGCAATAACGCAATAGAAACACACATTCTACGTTATTGCGTTTCCTTCGATATCGATAGGTAACGCACGATAGTGTAAATAGGCTATAAGAGAAAAATAATACTCGAATTATGAATTGAAAAGAAAC
Source organism: Drosophila aff. chauvacae BK-2020 (assembly GCA_018903765.1). Lineage (NCBI taxonomy): Eukaryota > Metazoa > Arthropoda > Insecta > Diptera > Drosophilidae > Drosophila > Drosophila aff. chauvacae BK-2020. The sequence goes on from JAEIGO010000072.1 coordinate 1,082,313, forward strand.
TGAAATTGAAGCAAAAGAACGGATAACGGAAATTTAAAGAACTAATTCATAATGAAGATTGAAAGTAATTGAAAGAGAATAATTGAACGAAAGTTGAACTGTGACGAAAATTGAATAAGAACAATAATTGAAAGTAATTGAAGAAGAATAGTTGAACACGAATTGACGAGAAATATTGAAATTGAAGATTAGCTTAGAAATTATGATCAATTACTATTGAATATAACTATTATTCTTACTCTACTCTAGCAATGACTACAATTAACCCCCCCTACTTAAATAATACACTTAAATAATATCTTAAAATATTCTACATACGCACATATACATACTTAATTAACCCTTGATTTACAGCCATGTAGCAGTTCATTGGGCCCAACGAGCTTCTCGGCGACAACAATTTGGTAATAAATAAATAAATACATTTAGGTAAAATATAAATGGTACGGTAAAGGGTAGAATTTCTAGAGTAAAAGTCGGAATTGTTTAGGAAGGATTTTATGATCGATATTTAAAAAGGTTCGATTGAACGAAATATAATAAAACCTAAAACAATGACATTATAAATGAAAACCAACAATGTAAATACTAATAGACAAAGACAATTAATAGTCTAAAAATTAGGCCTAGGGAACGAAATAAGATTAATATGAATATATGCTCGTGTGAGCTATAGTAATAAAACTATAAAAATGACTTTGTAAATAAATAATAGTTTGTCCTATTACATAATGCCAATGAAATATCAAGATTAATGCGGTGAATTGATTTTATTCAGGGGGAATGTACACCAGGTTCCACACATTTCCAAAGGTCGGGAGAGTATAGAGGAACGAGTGATCACTAACATCTCGATCACTCCCAACACAACGCGGTCACCTAATTCTCTGCTATTGTTTACTCCGTTTGGGGAATTCGATAAATTCACATTTTCTTTTGTGTTTCTTTCTTATTTGGATTAGAGTAGTTTCAGTCAAGGGCACTTATCTTTTTGATATGAATGGTGGGCAACGGAGATTATAGGGATAGGAAAACCCCGACCCCAATACCGGCGAGCTGAGCGCAGAGCGCAGCATAGTGCACGAAACCCCGATTCCCTCTCCAGCCGAGGCTGCAACCGAAAACAAGCAACAGCCCTACTACTATATACAATATACGTAGACAAGCAAGCATCTAACTTATAGCCTAAATCCTGCTTTAAGGATCCCGAGATCGTAAAGACAATGGATGATCCACGTATTAGCTCTGGTAATAGCTCTCTTCAAGAGTACAGGTTTTTTTTGTTACGAGATTACAAATCGGTAGTCAGCTTGCGGAATAGGAGTTCTTACTTAAAATAAAACATGGGAGAACTACCCAAGAAGACTACGCGATTTATCCGATTTTTCTTTCTGTTATTTCAAGTATCTGAGTGATGGAATGAGCAATTGCAATTCGATAATTTGGATTGATTGACCTCGCCAGATCAGTATGAATAACAAGTCTTTATATGCTTACTGTTTCATACCTGGAACATGCGGTCTTAGAGATAATCTATGAGATTCGACTAGTATAACGCACTAAAGCATTATAATCTATATAATTTTTGAGTAGCGATAGAAGTGAATGGTATATCTTGATATGGAAATTGGCATTTATGGAACGGACAGATTTAATAAGAGTGTTTTTATAAACCAGGAAAGATAATAAGATCAACAAGATGGAAAGCAACGATAATAGTATTGGAATTATTCTAAATAATCCGGAATACTGTCGAATTTGTCATGTAAGGCTCGAGAAAAGCCAGTTGGTTGCAACAACCCCGTGTAAACATTCCTTTCACCATGCTTGCTTGACAAATTGGCTTAGAAGCTCTCCAGCTTGTCCTTCTTGTCGCGCTCTTTGTACTACAGAACTACTTACGATCGATAATTAGGATCTGCAGACTGAATTGGCTAATGCAGAACAGTCTGAACGCGCCGTGGTAGGAAATGTACCTTCTGAGGCAGGTGATTCAAATGGAGAACGTCTCTCATTAGAAGGAACTGAGCCAGGACGAGGAAGAGGCCGAGGCCGAAGTAATAATACAAGACAGGGCGTAACTACTAGATCCATGCAAAGGAATGGGGTTGAACCCTTAGAAACATCTAGACGTATACAAGAACCATCCAATGGCATGGATAAACAGGAAATTATTAACGTTATTAAATCAGTCGTAGGTTCGCAACAAAGAACACTGTTAGAGAAGCTTGCAGAACACATTAATGCGACTCTGCATATCCAGCAAAGTCAAATGGGGATGCAAGCTAGTAGCGCTGAGACTGGTGCAAGGCTTCGTCACTCACCTAATAATCAGGTTATCACCGAATTACAGGAAAATGAATTAAGAGACTCTACACAGAGGTCGTCAGTTAGTATTTCTTCTAATAAGGTTGGACAAGTTATTCACGATTGGAAACTTAAATTCGATGGAAGCAAGGGAAAGTCCATCGGCCGCAGAATTTATTTACTGAGTTCGCTCATTGACAGCTCGAACTTTAGGTAACGATTTTCAACTAGTATGCGATCATTTGCTCTTATTGTTATCTGGAAGGGCAAGTGATTGGTTATGGCAATTTCAAAGAAAACATGAGGAGTTCACTTGGGAAACCTCAAGTCCAGGAGACCAACTGTAAATGGCTCGCGAGGATGCTCCGGAATGATCGGACCGAACCTGCAAACTTCCCGGACTTTAGAGAGGAAAATGGCCAGTTGTATCGCCGCATCGGGTTACGACCAGAAGAGGAGGAGTACACACCATGGAAGCTCTGCGTAGGGAGCGACTGCCGCCAGCGAGTCCTCGAGGAGTGCCACGACCATCCTACCGCCGGACACTTGGGAATCCGGAAGACCAGCAACCGCGTGGCCCAGCGCTACTACTGGCCGGGCCTATTTCGCGAAGTCGCTCGCTACGTCCGCCGTTGCCAGAGCTGCCAGAGGTACAAGGTGAGCCAGGAGAAGCCCGCGGGCAAGATGTTCACACGAGTAGTCGAAGAGCCGTTCCACGTCCTCTGCGCGGACTTCGTGGGTCCGCTTCCCCGCTCCAAACAGGGCAACACGATGCTGTTGGTGTTTCTGGATGCCTTTAGCAAGTGGGTTGAACTCGTCCCACTGAGGAAGGCCACCGGAACCCACCTCGAGCGTGCCTTTCGGGAAAGAATCTTGAGCAGATTTGGCGTCCCCAGGACCTTCGTGTGCGACAATGGCACCCAGTTTACGGGTCGCTCGTTCAGGAATTTCTGCAAAAATTTGGGCATGGAACTGCAGCATACGGCCCCGAACACGCCGAGGCAAAACCCAACCGAGAGAGCCAACCGGACGATCAAGACGATGATCGCCCAATATCTGGATGGAGGCCAGCAGAACGAGTGGGATCAGCTACTGCCGGAAATATCTTTGGCCATCAACAGCAGTATTTCCGACACCACAGGGTTCAGCCCAGCGTTCCTGACACAAGGACGCGAACCGCGGCTACCGAGGAACCTGTACGACGAGGTCACACCTGGCCGAGGCAGCACGGAGGTAGGCCCGACCGAGCGGAGCGAGCAACTCCGAACCATCTTCGACGTCGTAAGGAACAACGCCGATCGCGCCGCAGCCGTCCAAGGGCGACACTACAACCTACGCCGGAGGACATGGCGTACACCAGTAGGATCTTTAGTGCTCGTAAAACGCCACTGACGCAAAGTTTCCGTCACCCAATATCGTGCAGCTCATCATCCCCGGCAGCCGCCGGCGGAGGACGGCCAGCCTGGGCCAACTGAAGCCCTATCACGAGGGGGAAACCGACGAGGAAAACGACCATCGGGAGAAGAACAACAACACGTCAAACGTCGCGACCAAGGACACTCAACCGCCAGAGGAGGAAGAAAGCCAAGGGGAGCCACCGCCGCCCGCTAGGGCCCCGGAGACCCCACGCCGCCGCTAAAGCCAAAAGCCGCGTCCAAGGGGAAGGAGACCATGTTTTCGCAGGGGCCACTTGCTGACAGGCGCGCCTGTCCAACGCCTCGACCCCGAAAGGGGAGGAACATTGGTCCTCTTGGATAGCGCCCCCCACATGAGCGAGACCAATCGAGTCCCACTCTGTTAGGTAGGGTCCAGTACAACGAACCCCCTAACATGGTCTTTCTCTTTTCTTTTCCTCCACAGATTCCGACGTCAATCCATCCGGCCACTGCCCGGATCCACGCCACCGACGCCGAGGATCTTCGCCCTCGCCACTGTCGCCCGACGCCAACGCTCCGGCACCCCAAAGCCGGACCCGCGTCCCGAAGCCAGCGCCACCCATCAGCGCCTACACCGACGCCAACGCATCCGGCTCCTGCCCGGATCCACGCCACCGACGCCAAGGATCTCCGCCCTCGCCACTGTCGCCCGACGCCAACGCTCCGGCACTTCAAAGCCGGACCCGCGTACCAAAGCCAGCGCCGGCAATCAGCGCCTACGCCGACACCAACGCATCCGGCACCACTGCCCGGATCCGCGTCCAGACGCCACCGACGCCAATATATCCAGCACCCCTGCACGGATTGGCGCCACCGATCTGCGCCCCGCCGCTGTCACCCGACGCCAACGCAGCCGGCACCTACTACCTGGAACCACGTCCTTCGAGCCGTCGCTGCCGAAGCCAGCGCCACCGCCCGACGCCATGGACGGAGAGCCGCCAGCCGCCCGGTACCAGTGGCCCGAGGATCGGCCACTAAACCGGGAAGAAATTCGGGCCGAGCTCCTCGAACCGCCGGGCCTGGACCCAAACCCAGGGCCAGACGAGGACGGCGAGTTCGCATGGATGGCCGCCGCGGTGGACGAGCTCCTGGAGGTGCTACAGCGGGAAGGAAACCGGCGCCCCCACCCCGACGACGAAGGGGTCATCGAGCCGCCACCGCAAGAGGATTCTCCCCGAGCCCTCGACGAAGGGGCACCCCAGCCGGCGACGAGTACAACGTCGAGACCGCTCTCCGCGAGTGCTTCGGGGACTTCCCCCCAGAATTATTCGGCGAGATGCCCCGTGCGGAAAGGCCCGGTCCCCTCGGAGCCACCTACGAGGCGATATCTGACGAGGAGGACGCGCCCGCCCACGGATTCCCCGAGGAGGACGACGATGTGGTCTAAATTTACGACCCCCTCGCCGAGGACAACGAGCCGCAACCCATCCGGAACCCAAGGGCACAGCCGCGGGACTGGGCGGCTCGAGGATCACCACCCTCCTACGAGAGCCCTGGATTCCCCGAGGAGGACGACGACGTAGTCGAGGTCTACGACCCCCTCGCCGAGAATTACGAACCATAACCCATCCGGGACCCGAGGACACGGTCGCAGGGCATAGGAGGTACAGCAGCACAAAGACCACCGCCATCCTATGAGAGCCTCTTCGGGACGGGCCCCTACAACGCCGACCCAGAAGCCCGTCTGCCTGCGGTACGGTGCCAGGCCATCCGGACGCAGCCTCACTTCCCCTCCATCCAGGAGTACGAGGCCGGCGCTGCCCGCCACCGCGCAGAGCTACTGCACGCGGAGCTCGAAGCCAAACGGCCGCCCTCTCGGCAGGAACCGCCGCCTCCCCGCGCCAACCGGAGACCCCGGCGCCCCGTTCCCTGGGCAGACTCCGAGAGCGAAAACTCGGAGGGAACCTGGTCTCCACCTCACCGCCCCGGTCATCAGCCCTGGGTGCCGGCGCCAGAGGAATGGACCACCCCGAATGGGACCCTGCCGGCCCGACTCATCCGAAGAATCCATCTGCGTGTCCCGGCCACCCGACGACGAGCCCTCCGGTACCGGGAGGAGGAGCAAGGCCAACGCTTCCGGGTACACATCAGCACAAATCACCGGGTAGGGGTCTACGTGCTCCCCTCTCGGAGGTAGACTGCCGACCCCGCCGCCGCAGCTCCACCACGTCCTTGCCGCCATACCCTCGCCTTGTCTCCTCGTCACCTCACCGCCCAAGACTCAACTCCGCCGCCCCGCGCTATCGCGCCTGCTAAAACCAGACCCTGAGCCGCCGCTGCCAGGGTCGCACGGCGCCAACGCCATGCCACGGCACCAAGTCAAATCAAACAGTCATGGCAAAGGTTACCCGACCGATGAAAACCCACGGCGATCGGCTATCGATAAACCGCCACGCCAAAGTTGCCAGACCCACGCAAGGTTGCCAGACCGACGAGAACCCCGGCGATCACTATCGATAGCCAAGGAAAATCGATCGTCGGAACTACAACCACAAGCAAACCGAGGCTCCGCAACACACGGAAAGCTACAACTAAACATACCACGTCGTCGCCAACGAGCACCACCGCCGGAACCCCGTCCCGTCTCGCCGCCAGCAGCACGGCTCCGCCAACGAGCACCACCGCCTGGACCCCGTTCCGTCTTGCCGCCGGCAGCACGTCGTCGCCAACGAGCACCACCGCCGGGACCCCGTCCCGTCTCGCCACCAGCAGCTCGGCGCCGCCAGCGGACACCACCTCTGGGACCCCGTCCCGTCTCGCCACCAGCAGCTCGGCGCTGCCAGCGGACACCACCGCCGGGACCCCGTCCCGCCCCGTCACCAGCAGCACATATCCGGCCGAACACGGCGCAGCGCGCCGCGGACCAGGAATCGCAAGGGGTGGAGCGCATCACGCGCCCACTAATGCCTAGACTGCTCAGGATCCACCGTGTCCTCAACATGGTGCGCCGCGCAATGCCCGCAGCTAGCACTAACCTTAACGCTCGGGACAAGATGCTCCGACAAATGGGCTAATTCCAGCACCAACTCGGCCACATCCGGGCCCAGCTACTTCCGATGCTGTACCCTTTGGACCCCCAACAGCGACCGAATTGGCACGCCATCGCCATGGACCAGGCGCTAGGCTCCCTGACCATCCACATCCCTCCGCCGCCACCGTCGCCGCCGTGAGGACCTGCGCCCACCGCCTCCGAGGTGCCCAGCCGCTCGGAGCTGCGCACAACTGCGCACAACCCGTCGCCGCCGACTAGCGCCATCGAATCCGGGGCGCCACGCCGCCCGGATCTGCGCACCTGCGGCATCCATCGTCATCGCCGACTAGCGCCATCGCATCCGGGGCGCCCAGCCGCCCGGAGCTGCGCACCTGCGGCATCCATCGTCGTCGCCGACTAGCGCCATCGCATCCGGGGCGCCCAGCCGCCCGGATCAGCGCTCCTACGCCGCCAGGACCTGCGCCCATCGCATCCGGGGCGCCCAGCCACCCGGATCTGCGCACCTGCGGCATCCATCGTCATCGCCGACTAGCGCCGTCGCATCCGGGGCGCCCAGCCGCCCGGATCTGCGCACGTGCGGCATCCATCGTCGTCGCCGACTAGCGCCATCGCATCCGGGGCGCCCAGCCGCGCACCGGCTCAAACCACCATCAGGACCTGCGTCGCGGATCCGACGCACCAGGACGTACGATCGACCCTTCACCCCCCACCATGTAGTAAGAGGGGAGTGTGACGAAGTCACAACCTTTGTACATATGTAAATATCTAGGTATAAGATAAATATAAGCTAGACATAATCATAGCCAAAACGCCTGCACTCACTCACGCACTCAGGCGAGTTCCACTCAAGCACACTCCCACACTCACTCAAAGGTGCACTCACACATGAGACCCACTCAAGCCCGACGAGAGAGGGAGCAGCGGCCGATCGTCGGGTGAGCAGCGACGTCGCCGCTATCACCACAGCGCAGGCGTGGGAAAAAGGGCGCGTGCCAAGCCGCCCTCCCGATTGGCCAGAGCCGATCACGCCATGAGCACAAGACCGACACCGACACCGTTGCAGGACACCACCGCCCAAGGAGGGGAGGTGTGAGTGAGAGGGTGAGCCATGGCCGCAGGCCAAACTTAGCCAGGGGCCGGGAGAAGGCGCCAGCCTAAGGACCCTTCTCTTCCCCCCTTTCCGCGCTGTTTCTTTGGGCCGCAGGCCATCATATATATATATTAAATTAATAATTAATATCTCGCCGCCGCCGGGCAGATAATCATATAGTGAAAAATAAATCTATATCGTAGAGAACCCTCGCCTCTCATTTGTCCCGTATTCCGCTCCGGGTTTCTGCGCCCATTCCTCATGTCGCGGGGGAATCACGCCGTTCGGAAATTCTTCCAGGCGTAGGGCGTGGGCGGACCGTCCGGAAAATCCTCCGGGTCAGGGGCGCCCGCCGTTCGGAAATTCTTCCAGGCGGGGCGCATAGGCGGACCGTCCGGAAAATCTTCCGGGTCCGGGGCATAGGTGGACCGTCCGGAAATTCCTCCGGGTCCAGGGGCGCACGCTGCTCGGAAAGTCTTCCAGGCGTGGCGCAGGGTGGACCGTCCGGAAATCCCTCCGGGTCCAGGGCATAGGCGGACCGACCGGAAAATCTTCCGGGTTCGCAGGGACCGCCGATCGGAAAGCCTTCCAGGCGGTTCCGAGGTTTTCCCTCTCGTTCTCTCTCTCTCGTTTTTCCCCGCTTAGTTCGACCCCCTTTTAAAAATATATAGCTAAACTTCGGCCGTCGTTATGTCCTGGCTGCCGCGGAAATAAATAAATTCTGTGGGGACCTCTGGAGCCGCTGAGGATTACCCCGGCCAGAGACGCTTCCTTACAAGGTGCTCGAATGCAGTTTGGCATTCAATTGACCATTCAAAAGGAACATTCTTTTTACATAATCTTGTTATGTGCCGTGAATAGTCGGCGAAATTCTTTATAAAACGTGAATCTTCTAGCGCTGTCCGCATCATGTGGGAGTGGATAATTTTTGATGACGTCATATTTCTTGTCATCTGGCAAGATTCCTTTATCTGTGCATTTGCGACCTAGAAAAGTCACTTCACGCATGAAAAATGAGCATTTTTCTGGATGTAATTTCAAGTTATTTTTTCTGCACAGTTAAAACACGTTGGTCAAGTTTTTGATCATGTGTCGCTCTGAGCATCCAATAACTATTAAGTCATTCATATAAAGGAAGGCTTGGGAAGGTTCAAGTCCTGAGAATGCTGAGAATGCTGTCATCATCCTCTGGAATGAATTTGGCGCTATTTTTAAGCCGAAAGGTAATCGCGTAAAGCGATATGAGCCATTGCTCGTTGAAAACGACGTTATATCTCTTGTATTTTCATCAAGTTTAATTTGATGAAATCCTGACATTAAATCAAGACACGAAAAATATTTTGCTCGGCCAAGTTGATCTAGAATATCTTCGATTCTTGGCAGAGGAAACTTATCAGCCAAAAGTTTTTTATTAATTTGACGATAGTCGATTACTAATCGCAATTTTTTATCTATTGAGCCCGGAAGGGCTTTTTTTTTTTTTTTCCTACTTGCTTCTGGATCTCTTCCAGATGGCTATGTGGACTTCTATAGTTTTTAATATAAACCGGTTCTGTATCTTTCAGTCTCAATTTTTGTTTATAAAAGTTGTTGGTTGTGATCGCCTCTGTTTCAAGACCAAACACATCACTATACATGGTGCATAATTACACCAGTTTTGTTTTGAACTGGGGTGGAAAATTCTTAGTTAGTTGAGCTAGGACAGTTTTTTCCCTATTGCTTGGAGGAGGTTTGAACTATTTCATAGTTCGAAAGTGATTCGTATTGCAAGTTGTTGATCTTAATTAACTGGTCGGTACTGGTTGTATTTAGTAAACGGACAAATGCATTTGATGCAATCGTGTTTGCAACATAATTTCCTGATTTGGGATCAATATGCTATCCTCATTCGAGGTTAGCTCTATTTTTCGGACGACTTGCGTTCTTGCTGGTAAATATATTGAATTATTACCAGAGTTAAACTGTATGGGAACATTGATTGGAAAATGTAAGTTAGATGGTCTCAATGTAAACCAATCTTCTAACTCTTGGAAATCTAAACCGCAATTAAATCGTTTTATAAAATCTAAACCTATAATCCCATCGCTTGGTAGTGGTAAATTAAAATCTACCAAGTGAAAATTGTGCGGGATTATATAATTTCCTGTCTGTAGCTCTACGGAGGCTTGGCCTTTCGAGTATATTACTCCTTTGCCTATGCCTTGGATACTAATTATTTTATCCCTGTTGATGTCATGAAAGACATCGGAATCAGTTTTTAATAGGGATATATCTGCACCAGTGTCAATTAAAAATGTTAGTTTTTTACTAGTTGCTACATTTGTTAGTGTTATAAATATATTGAGACTGAGGTTTACTTTATGAACCTTGGCATATATTAGGTTTTTGCACCTAAAGGTCACTGCTGGTTTTCCGGGTTGCTTTGAACAACTCGGACTTGTCCATTATTGGCATTATTGTTGGAGTTGCTCCTTTGGCCTCCTCGATAATTACCTCTGTTATTGTAGCGCCGGTTATTGTTATTATAACCTCCGCGGTTTTGGCCGCCTCGGTTATATCCACCTCGGTGTTGTCCACCTCGGTTACGATAACCTCCACGGTTCGCTACATTATTATAATAGAGTACGGCATTTGAATGCCCAGTTGCGTCAGTGCAACTGTTTACGAATTTCGAGATTGCATCGTTCATGTTGTTGAACGTGCCTGCCTGCATGATAAGTTTTACCTTATCTATTGAGCAATTTTTAGTCATTGCCTTTACAGCGTGTGTTACACTGTATTTGGCTGCCAGTTCTTGGGGTAGTCCATCACTAATATAGGCTCCCTCTAAAGCTTTAGTTAATAACTCCACCTCTTGGGTGTAAACGTTCGCTGTTTTGCTTTTTTGTTGTAGGTTCAACAATTTTGCTGATAACACCTCAACGATTCACCTTTAACAGCGGACTGAAGCTTGTTTATGACCTCAATTATTGTTGTCTCACTGTTAATTAGGTTTCTGGCTGACCCTTTTAGTTTTGTCTTAATTATCGACACAGCCAGTTGCTCATGTTCACCTTTTATGGCGTCGACTATATTGAGAGCATCCAAAAAACTTCTCAAGTTTTCCGCTTTACCATCAAAAACTGGTATAAGCTTAGATGCTGTGTTTATAAACTGAATATTGGTCTGAGCCATTGTTAAATTTATACTTGGCTGGATGCCTTCTGGTTGTTCGGGCACGTTACGTGTTGATAGCAACACAGATGGATCAAATGATGACGGTTGTGTGGGCACGTTAATAGCCTCTTCCGACTCTTTAACGTCCCTTGACAACAACACAGCTGGGTCAAGTGATGCAGGTTGTACGGACACGTTAATAGTCTCTTCTGACTCCTTAACGTCCGGTGACAGCAACACTGATGGATCAAATGATGCAGGTGTACTTAATATAGATGGGCAAAATAAAAATAATTTATGCCTATCTGATACACAAATCAATTGTTCCCGCAAGCGTTTTAAGATGTCTGAAGCTTGCACCCAGTTTAGGCCGCTGAGCCTGTTTTTATTAGCTGAGATTAATTCACGTATTTTATTTTATTTTTCAATAAGAATCTCAACGTGATTTATCTTGGTCTGATTTGATATTACAGCGCTTTTATTTAAGCACTTAAATGATTTATCAAATTCTACTCGTACCTCTTTGATTTCTGAGGAGAGTCTGGACCATTCCATTTGTTAGTGAGGGGAAACAAAAAATTCATTCACTCGCAACAGTCTCTTTTTGTTGAAATGGGAGTAGTTAAATTATTTTTTTTTTGAAATAATGAAAAAATGAATTTTATTCTGGTGTATATATTTTTTATTTATTTTATATTTATTTATATATTTTTTTTTTTAAAACTTGTCGAGTCCATCGGCTCGGCTCATATACCGTTTCCTTAAAGTTCTCTTATACATAAGATATACTTTAAGTAACAGATTTATTGAAAGTATTACTGCAATAAACACTAAAAGGTTAAACTGAGACTCGAGATGCGGGGTGGTATCAACCACAACAGTATTGACAACGTTCGAAGCGTTATCTTTTACTACGGGCTTGGATGCTTTACCGCCCATTTTATGATTTGGAAGTTGGACGATTAACGTCAATGTGAACAAACAGTCTCAGTTACCTTACGCCAACTGGCGGAGAGAAATTTAACATTAATTCACTCCTGGGTGAATGTACAAAATCCTACCTAGTGTTTCGTGAGGCTTTACGGGCCACACAGCTCATCGGGCAGAAAAACTTCCGCTCAATGTTACAATGTTTTGTTATATATATATAAAAAAATAGATGCAGCGTAGTGCATCGATAGTGGTGTGCCACGCAGGGCAACAAAAAAAAATTTTTATTCGGCTGGCTGCAACTCTTCCTTACGTCAGCTGGGCGTCGCCGGTCTGGCACGCTGACGTTCCCTCGTTGGCGAAAGTGGCGGGGTGCCCCTCTCGCTGTTGTCACTGCTGCTGTTGTCCAAGGCCTTTGAGCTCAGGCGAGGCCGGTGCTTCCTTGGTAGAGGTCAGTAATTTTGGTTTTTCCAGTGCCGTTCTCCTTCGCTGGCGTAAGGGACGGATTGCCCCTCACACTTATAATTGCTGCCGGTTTATTCGTATGCTCCCGCATGCATTCCTCCGTCGGCACTTTGTCACTTTTGTTGCTGGATTTTGCTGGTCCGTCCACTCCGAAATTTTCACCTTCTTATTTGGTTTGTTTGTTGTTTTTTTTTTTTTTGTGTGTGTGTGTGGCTCCTTTGTCAACTCCAAATTTCTCACATTCTTATTTTGTTTTTTTTTTCATCAGCTTGATTCCTCTGATTCTTCTGATTCTTGGATCTCCAATTCCTCGTCCAAGTTCATCAATTCCTCCCATTCATCGTCCGTAAAGATCGATAGCACTTCGTCCATCCAATCCAATGTACTTATCTGTACATTTTTCCAAGGATTGCAGCGAGTCACGGTCGCCATGAAATAGGTTGAAGGCTCCGAGTGGAATTAACGGACACAGTTAGTTTTTGTTATGCAGCCATCAGGCTGACTTTGGTTTACTTTATTTTTATGATTCTTTAGGTCGGGCAGAAATGGTTCCGCTCGCTTAACTCTTCACAAGTCTCTGTGTTTATAATTATTTCATATGTTCCTTATATATATTTTGCGTAAGGCTAAACCGCGTAGCTGCGGCTACGCCAGCAGCGGAGCGGCTCACTTATGTATATCATATATCTATATATGCTGATCGGGAGAGAGAGTTATGCACTTATGTATTTGGCACTTGGTAAGCGTGGGAATGCTGACCGTGCAAATATATATTGGTCCCTTAAAGTGGATGATCATGTTACATCCGTCTGGGCCTTATTGATTGCATAAACGCAGTAACAACGTGCTGCTATGTGTTTGTATGCTTTAAGTACTATTGTACTTAAATGTTCTTATTATTACATAGGCGCATACTACATACTTATAGTTACTTATTTCCCGTTTCCCCCCTCTTCCCCCCTGAAACGGCTCGGAACACCGATCCGCCCTCTCTCTCTCTCTGGTCGACCTAGCGGTCCCAAGTTAGGGTTCTCTCGCTCGCTCTTGCGGCCGACCTAGCGGTTCCCCAAGTGCGCTCTCTCTCTCTCTCTGGTCGACCTAGCGGTCCTAAGTTAGGGTTCTCTCGCTCGCTCTTGCGGCCGACCTAGCGGTTCCCCAAGTGCGTTCTCTCTCTCTCTCTGGTCGACCTAGCGGTCCCAAGTTAGGGTTCTCACTCGCTCCTGCGGTCGACCTAGCGGTTCCCCAGGGTTCCCTCTCGCTCTTGCGGTCGACCTAGCGGTCCCCAGGTGTTTCCCAAGCGTGCTCTTGCGGCCGACCTAGCGGTTCCCCAAATGCGCTCTCGCTCGGCCGACCTAGCGGTCCCGGGACCCCGTTCTTCTCTCTCTTTCCAGCACCCAGGCCACGCGCGCCGACGGACCACGGCCGCCGACACGCCCAAAGCCAGCCAACGGAGCAACGGCCATCCGGACGACGGCCACCCAAACCCGACGGACGAAGCCGCTCATCCGGGAGACCGATCCCGAGCCGAGTCGACGATCCTGGCCAGCTGTCCATTTGCTATCCTGTACATTTTACGTCAATAAATAAGTTCGATACCCAATTACTAAGTAATTCCCACCGACTTCTACTCTGGGACCGGGTGACCTTCTGTTTCAGCAACCACCTCCGACCCAAATAAATATCTGCGACGATCCTGGGCCGCCCCTGAGCTACCCAAACATCGACTGACCGTCACAAATTTTGTGACGTTCAGTCAAGCCTCGGGTAGGTCAGGGCTGGCCAGGATCATCCAGGACATTTATTTGATTCAGGAAAGTGGTGCTAGAAAGGGAAATTCCGACCCGAGCCCCAGTAATAACGCTGGTTTTAACCTTAACTAGGCTTACAATATATATATATATAGTTTATTGATATTAGTGACAGAGTAATTATTTCCGGAGCCGGGGTTCCGACCAACAAGCGTCCGTGTCCCGCGGAAGGGGTCTCGTGTCCGGGGTCCGTGGAGGTGGCTTCCTGCCGTCCGGGTGGGAGGATTGGGGATTCCGCGATGCGCCCCTGGCCTTCGGGAAGACGTGGTATGGGTCAATTAAGACGAGACCGTCAATAAGGATACGTAGCGTTAATGAAGTAGGACGGAAACGTCAGCAGGACGAAGCCGTCAGCGGGTTTGCGAGAATTAGGACGAAGCCGTCAACGATGTATGAGAAATAGGACGAAGCCGTCTGCAGGACGAAGCCGTCAACGATATACGAGAAATAGGACGAAGCCGTCTGCAGGACGAAGCCGTCAGCGATGTATGAGAAATAGGACGAAGCCGTCTGCAGGACGAAGCCGTCAGCGATGTATGAGAAATAGGACGAAGCCGTCTGCAGGACGAAGCCGTCAGCAAGGTATGCGAGAAATAGGACGAAGCCGTCTGCAGGACGAAGCCGTCAGCGTGTTGCGAGAATTAGGACGAAGCCGTCAACGATATACGAGAAATAGGACGAAGCCGTCTGCAGGACGAAGCCGTCAGCGGTGTATGAGAAATAGGACGAAGCCGTCTGCAGGACGAAGCCGTCAGCAAGGTATGCGAGAAATAGGACGAAGCCGTCTGCAGGACGAAGCCGTCAGCAAGGTATGAGAAATAGGACGAAGCCGTCTGCAGGACGAAGCCGTCAGCAAGGTATGCGAGAAATAGGACGAAGCCGTCTGCAGGACGAAGCCGTCAGCGAGGTATGAGAGAAATAGGACGAAGCCGTCTGCAGGACGAAGCCGTCAGCGAGGTACGAGAGAAATAGGACGAAGCCGTCTGCAGGACGAAGCCGTCAGCGAGGTATGAGAGAAATAGGACGAAGCCGTCTGCAGGACGAAGCCGTCAGCGAAAGACTTAGTATTGAAATATAGACTTAGTATGGAAAAATAGGACGAAGCCGTCAACCGATACCTAGTATAGTTAAGTCTTACTCCTTTGTTACCGCTGCTTCCAGTTCCTTAGTTGCTGCTTGCTGCTTGCTTGCTGCGCGCTAGGTGACTTCCACCTTGGTCGACTCCGACCACCGAATGATAGCTCTGAGGCCGGCGGCCGGCTTTATATAGCGCTTGGCCGGTTTTAGTGTGCCTGCACGGGCCGTGGATTTGCCCGAATTAGTGTGGCAGATGTCTGGGATTTGCCCGACTTAGTGTGGCCAGAGCCCTTGTTTGTTGGGGCGGGCGCGCGCACCGTGTTTGAATTTGAATGTCTTTATTGCTGGGTGGTTGTTTATGGGTCCGGGTTATTAGTTATTTACAGTTGTTATTATTATTTATTATTTACTTAGTTTAGTTATTATTTATTTAGTTTAGTTATTATTATTTATATACAGTTTGTATTATTTATTTATTTATTTGTGCGCCCCGCGTCACAATTTTAAATTAGATTTATGGCCTAAAGACCCATGGAGTTACACTGAAAAAAATTTCTTTTTTTTCTGTTGTGGGTACGGCAGAGGGAAAATTTGCGAGTGCACTTAGGAAGAATATAAAATATAACAAGATATATATTTGGATAAAAAGGTTTCCCAAGAAAATCCCGAGAAAACTGATATACTATTTATATACATATATTTATATATTAAGGAAAATATCAGGAAATATATATATATTTTTGGCGCAAGGTACGAAACATAACCTGGAACGAGAGGTTATGCAGGCACGTGGACAGCAGAACACGTGAGCCCCAGATAAGAAGATAAGAACAGGTCAAAAGAGAAACGGAAAAAAAAAGAGCGGGCCCTCTCTCGGTCAACCCATCAGGTCGCAAGATTTTTTTCTAAAACACGAGGTAGGGAGAAGCTAACATATTCCCCACAGCACGGCCATCTTGTTTCACTCTCATCGTCGTCTCTCTCTCACACCCGCAGTGGAGTCGATCTACTTCCACTTTATGCAACGGAATTTTTAGAGAGTTCGCATACAACCGTCGCCGAGTACAGTCACTACTAAGATGAGTTAGTAAATCGTCGTCGCAGAATTTTGAAATCGTTTTGCCTCATCGTTGCTACCTTCGGTCCGCCTGAGAATTTATGCGCCGTTTTTATAAATAAATTCGTGAATTCCGTGAGCTTCGTTTGACCCCGCAATAAATTTTCGCTGTGTAGGAAAATATTTCATTCGTGTCTGGAATTAGCTTCGAGGAAGATTGTTTAAATTTTTGAAAACATGGGTGCACGCTGGATTTCGTATCTCCGCAAGCGAGAATTGGAAGCGATTTTAAAGGAGTTCGGGTTAGACACAACTGGAAGCGTCGAGGAAATGAGGAGCCGGTTGGCCGCATTTAATAATAAGGAGGACAACGTCTTGGAAGTCGTCGAGCGGCTCCAGGAATGCGAGGCCGAGATTTTATAGAAAACAGCGACCTCCGAGTCCCCACACCCTGAGCCATAATCAGCTGCAGATTCCAGTTCCTGGAATTACCGTGGACGTTTCCGGAGGCACAGAGTCCATGAGGGACGTTTCACCAAGGAAACCCGAGATGACAGCAGCCACCTTGGCGGAGAAGCTTCGTAATTGGGGGATAACGTTCGACGGGAACTCGGATCCGATCGCGTTCATCCAGCATCTCGAGGAGCGAGCCACCGCATACGAGGTCAACGTAGAGAAGATGCCGCAAGCCATTCCCGGACTGCTGACGGATACGGCGGAAAACTGGTTTAGGACCAGCCAACTGTTAGGAGAATCGTGGGCTAATTTCAAGAAGCCTTTTCTGGATTTCTTTTTGCCGCCGAGGTATTTTCAGCGACTTGAAGACGACATTCGTAACAGGTATCAACGCCAGGGGGAAACATTTAAGCAATATTTGGTAAATATCCGACTGTTGATGCACAGAGCGGGATACAGCCCGGAGCAGGAGTTGGACAGGATTTATGAGAATCTTCGGCAGGATTACCAACTTTTCACTAGGCGACACGAGTTCACGACGCTGGAACAGTTGACTGTCTTAGCGGTCAATTATGAGGTCACCCGGGATCGGGATGCAGGAAACCATGCCAGGAGGCTTACCGAGCTGCAGCCACCGAGGAGAACGGACCACGGATCGTCTCCTGGAATGCCCCAAAGGAACCGCCCGAATGTCGCACCACCACCTGCACGAGGACCTATACCCGCCGCGGGTATTTCAGGACAAGTTCCCCGGGTGGGAAACTTGTCAGTGGTGCCAGGAAACGAGAGCAGTCTTCGCCAACACGGGGAACGACCGGAGACTGCCAGGAGGAATCCCCGGAATTAGGAGAAGCATTACAAGTCCAAGCCAGTAGACTCATCGCGCGAGTGCAGATTGAGGGGCAGGTATTTAGCGCGACGTTAGATACAGGAGCTAGTAGGAGTGTCGTGAGCGAAAGAGTTGTTCAACGCGTCGGCACGCCCGATAACGTACGGACGGTATGCACACAAGTCAGCCTGGCCGAAGGCTCACGCAAGGATATCACCCAGTCACTAGTAGCCACAGTTCAATTGGACCAACGTTGGGTAAAGATTCCACTCCTGATTTTACCTTCACTTATGGAACTCTCAGTCATCCAAGAAGAACAGAATAGGGAAGCAGCCCCGACTGATAGATCACTAGGACCCCGAGATGAGCAGGCAGTGCTCATCGACGAACTCAGGAACTCAGGAAACAAGGAAAGAACCCGCTCGAGAGGCAGCACAGGCCAACAACGTGAGTCGAGGTGACTCGCATGCAACCCGCTCCCCAGCCAGACCGGAGAACTTACCCGACGCTGGAGGAGCCCTAGCAGTTATCAAGGAGACGGAAGAACCGGAAGACTTAGGGCCGCGGGTGAGGGAATTTCTAGAGGAAGAGCTAGCATTGCTTGAGGGTCTGACAGGAGTGTCCCATATCGCTGAACATACGATTACGATGCGGGATGACAAGCCAATTAAGCAGAGATATTTTCCCAAAAATCCGGCGATGCAGCGGATTATCGACGAGATCGACGAGTTGATACGGAACGATTGTATAGAGGCTTCGTACAGCCCACACAGTGCCCCAATTGTACTTGTTGGCAAGAAATCGGGGGAAATGAGACTATGCGTAGATTTTCGGCAACTGAACGCCGCCTCCATTCCAGATGCCTACCCCCTGCCGAGGATCACCCACATTTTGGAACGTCTTCGCAATGCCAAGTATATCTCCACCCTAGATTTGAAGAGCGGATATTGGCAGATCCCCATGGCCAAAAACAGTCGCGAGTGCACTGCGTTTACAGTGCCAGGGAGAGGACTGTACCATTGGAAGGTCATTCCGTTTGGCCTTCACTCAGCTCCAGCCACATTCCAGCGAGCGCTGGATAGCGTTATCGGTCCTGACATGGAGCCCAACGCCTTTGCATACTTGGATGATATTATTATCATCGGACGCACTTTGGAGGAGCACATGGAGAACTTGAAGGAAGTATTCCGACGGCTACGTAAGGCGAACCTTCGCCTCAATGCAAAGAAATGTAGTTTCTTTAAGCGCAGCCTGGTATACTTGGGACATGTTATCAGCGAGCAAGGAATCCACACAGACCCCGAAAAGATTTCGGCAGTGCGTCAGCTGAGTCCGCCCACCACATGCAAGGAGCTGAGGAGATGTCTGGGTATCGCTTCGTGGTACCGGAGGTTTGTGCCAAACTTTGCCAGCGTGGTCCAACCGATGTCTCTTTTGCTCAAGAAAGGGAAGAAATGGCAATGGCAACAGGAGCAGCAGGATGCATTTGAAGAACTGAAGAGGAAGCTCACGGAGGCGCCCGTCCTCGCGTGCCCCGACTTTAATGAGAAGTTTGTCCTTCAAACAGATGCTAGCGACATAGGACTAGGAGCCGTTTTAACCCAGACAATCCAGGGGGAAGAGAGTCATCGCGTTTGCGAGTCGACGTCTCATAGCCGCTGAGGAAAATTACTCGACCACGGAGAAGGAGTGTCTGGCCATTATATGGGCCATCAGGAAACTCAGGTGTTACTTGGAAGGATACCGGTTTGAGGTGATAACGGACCATCTCGCTTTGAAGTGGCTCAACTCAATCGATAATCCCACGGGACGAATCGCGCGCTGGGCGTTAGAATTGCAGCAGTACCAATTTGACGTCACATATCGGCGCGGGCGCAGATACAGATGATACAGATGATTCAGGAGGACAAACCCACATGCACTTGGTACCAGCGGATGCTGAAATTCGTCCAGGACAAGCCTGGAGAATTTCCGGACTATGTATACGAGAATCAGCAGCTATATCGCCATATTCGAGCACGACCCGATGATGAAGACTCGGTGCCATAGAAACTGTGCGTGACCAAGGAACACCGCCAGCGAGTGCTGCAAAACGTATACGGTCACACTAATGCGGATATGGAAGCGCACTTGAATTTCTAACTGATTTAGTTAGTTGGAATTTTATAAAAATAATTTTAAATTATTTTGTGTGCCTGGACTTATTCAGTTGACCGCTGCTGTATTTGCCGCGGCACTGTTCTTGGAGATAAGGCGTACGTGTGAATCTGTTTGTGCATTAGCTGTTGCGAATGCAAATAGCGGAGACAACGGAGGCGGAAGAAAATTGCCAAAAGTCGGAGCGTCGACTTGCCGACGACTACGTATGTACATATGTAATTGCAATGTTTGCCTATGTTTACATGCAGCTGAGCTCAGGATAGAGCAAAGGAATCACAATAAATATTGTTTATTTAAATGTAGCTCAGCTCAGGATAGAGCAGGGAAGGGTAAATAAATACAATAAAATTAATTCGGCGTTTCTGTGCCGTGGTTTTTGGATATATTATATTTATTTGTTGGAGCAGTGGACTGTATTTGTAGTGTTTTATGTTGTTGACGATTTTGAAATATATTTTTAGTGGGGTAAATTACACAGGCCGACAAAATCAGCTCGACCCTCTGACCCAGAAACCAGTATATACTTTTCCGAAGGTTTTCGGTGCGCTGAATCCGAATCCGAGGTCGAAATTTCCGAATTGGCTCTGGTTTCCGAGATATCCTAACCTAAAAGTGCAAAAACAGCGTTTTTTTTCCAGAATTTCGGTTTTAATTTTATTCAAATCGGACCACTATATCATATAGCTGCCATAGGAATATATTATAATAAGACACATAAGACACTTTAGGTTTTCATTGATTTATTTGGTTTTATTTATTCTGAAGTGATTTTAATAAGTTGGAAGTGGAGCAGGGAAGGTCCCGCTCCACTCCGATCATGGATCGTCAATGCTCTTGGCTTTTATATACGATCGGTTCTTAGCTTAATTCGGGGGAGCAGCGCTGCCGGCGTAGGCTGGAGCGCTGCGACGCTTATATGCATAACTTATATGTAGATATATAAAGATTGTCGTCGAGAGACGGCAAGGGGGGAGTTGGAATGCCGTGGGTACACATAGCAGCGTTTGGCCAGCGTGACAACGCTGACTATGCATTTATACTTTGGAGCCTTCAAGTGGACGATCATGTTACGTCCGACTTGGGCCTTATTGGTTGCATAAACAAAGTAACAAAGTGTTGCTATGTGTTTGTATGTATGTTCTGAATATTAAAGAATCCATCTTAAAGTATAACCCTTGCCCTTTCAAATACTGTTGAGTTTGATTAAATATCTTTTTTTTCGCTGAGATATCGTACTTTGAAATTGATATAGAGTATTCTTTGTCGTGTGAGCTGACTGACATTCCCCGCGATTTCGTTTATAGTCGTTTTATGGTCGCCATATTGTATTTTTTACTTACAAAAAATAAAAATCATCAAACATCAAATTTCATCATCAAATTTCAGAATTTTATCTCAGTTTGGTAAACAGCACCCCGAAGACCCCCATATACCCAGTTTCAGCTTGATTCAGTAACTTTCTACGAATTTGGTCCGCCATATTGGATCCGAAATCTTGAATTTTGAAAATTTGAGTCCGGATTCGGGATCATCGACCCCAAAAACCCCCGAGTAACAGATTTAAGCTGTTTTATGTTGTGAGGTAGTTATCTGGGCTGGGATAGAGACTCAGTCTCGCCAGGGTCTCTCTACAGAAAATTTATAAAGATCTGGGACAATGTGACTACTATGAGGCGGTGGGCTGACGCGGGGTGGAGTTGGTCAGCCACCGAGTTACACTAAAAAAATATACGTTGATAGGGCGCGACAGAGGGAAGAATCGAATTAGTCTGCATACATGCTTGGGGCCGAAGAACCGAGAGAGAACAGAAGAAATAATAGCGACTTTGCTCCGGCCGGCTGTGCCTGGCCCGTCCAAAAATATGTTTCAGCTTTGACTTGGGAATTTCCCACAGTACAGAGTTCGCCCAAAATATAATTAGCAAAGAATAAATATATTTTTTTAAATTTATTTCCTTTTTTTTTATATTTTGGTTTGATGTTTTGGCAAATATTTTCTTCCAGTGTAGCCGTCTTCATCTCATGGGTTTTTTTTATTTCATTATTTAATTAAATAATTATTTAATTTAATTTAACTAAATTTTGTTCGATTTTTGTTTAAAATATTTTTTCTTCCAGTGTAGCTGTCTCTATCCCGCCATTTCGTAATTTTTCCCACCTCGTGGTATTTAATTTAGTTTGATTTGAAATTATTTAATTAAATTTAATTGACTTTGTTTAAAGTTTGTACATATTCTTCTCCCAGTGTAGCGGTCTCTGTCTCGTAGCATTTAATTTAGTTTGATTCTAAATTATTTAATTAAATTTAATTGATTTTGTTTAAAGTTTGTAAATATTTTTTTTCTCCCAGTGCAGTTCTCCCAACCCCGTGGTTTCCCCGTCTTCGATTTAAATAAACACAATTGGTTAAGTTTTAAATCATTATTATTATTAGTTTTGTTCTCGAAGTATTTTTTTCTTAGTGCACTCGCTTTTCTTTTTATGGTTTCTTATTTCTTATAATTTCTTACTTTGCTTCCATAATTTCCTAATTTATAATTTCTCAGATTTACTATTTCTAAACTTCCACCCTTTTTTCTCTCTGTGTTCGCTATGTTTTCATATTTTAGACAATTTCTAAATTCTTGTTTTCCGTTTATACATTTTATTTCCGTGTATTCTATGGT
Source organism: Drosophila aff. chauvacae BK-2020 (assembly GCA_018903765.1). Taxonomy (NCBI): domain Eukaryota; kingdom Metazoa; phylum Arthropoda; class Insecta; order Diptera; family Drosophilidae; genus Drosophila; species Drosophila aff. chauvacae BK-2020. Next base: position 1,104,742 of record JAEIGO010000072.1, read on the forward strand.
TTGCATGTTTGATATAATTCCTTTTAAGTCTTGCACACTTTCTCACAGTGTTCTACAGGTTAGTTAAGGGGCTCAAACTTATATTTATTCTAGAGTCGGTCTGACCGCACTCTCTGGTGACCACCGCATCGAGGGCTCGCAAAGATTTTCCTACTCATACACACACACTTGCTAGCCAACTCGTTGCGGTCTCACACTAACACTCACCCGTCTCGCTCCGGCACACACTATTAGACCGGCTCCGTCCCGCCGCTGGTCCTGGGCCAGACTTCGCCTTGTCCCATCCTTCTCCTTGCTGTCTGCTTCCAAATCACTTGCTCTCCGCACGGTGGCAATCGCCGGTCCGTAATTTTGTTTGTCTTTAAGTTTTCACAGTTTCTGTTCGCACACGCGGTTTCTGTTCTTCCCGTCACTTTTCAAAACGCACGTCTGCTTCGGTTCGCCACTGTAATCCAACTCAACTCCGTTTTCGCTTCGCGAAATTTCTCGCGGAGTTCTCTTTTGCCTTCTTCCAGGAGTTTACCGTACGATCGGTTGCCCCCTCTCGCTCGCTCTCATGAGCGCTTGCCTATTTTCGGTGGCGTGATCGGGGTGAGTTTTGCTGTGTACGCTGGTGTGTGTGTGTCGGTGTGTGTTTTAGCCTTCCAGGCTAACGGAGCGAGCTCGGGTTAGGGGTGATAGTTTTGTAACTATCGTATCGGGTGTGGCTGCCCTACTTAAACTATTAGAAATTAAATATAACTTATTCCGATGCTTACATATACTTATGATTATTTATGTATGATTATGATTATTAGTTATGTATGTATTATTTAGGTTATTATTAATTATTTACATACCTAGTTATTATTTATTTATTTATTTTCATATTTATTTTGGTGATTATTTATATATAATTAATTTGGGAGGGCCAAACGGCTCCTCACATTCCCCTCTTCCTTCGGGGGGCGCAGCGAAATGATTATCTTATTTGTCTTACTGACGTGGACGCGGTATTGTGCCCCCATTGCGTGGAACAGGAACTTGCGCAGCGTGCGCCGATCCTGACGCTCCTCTTCCCGCGCGTGTGTGACCAGGGAATGGGGCAGTTGGTTGCCTCCCGTGGTCAGAACCCAATGAGTCGGGAACGTGACCATCCGATCCTCCTGGCCGCCCTCGTCGTTGACAGCGCTGCTGCCGCTCTGCCGATGGTGGCTCTCCGGCTCCGGCCCCTCCTGCTCCGGCTCCTCCTGCTCCGACACCTCCACGCGCACGCCGAATACGTGCACCGGGTCGATCCTGTCGAGACCGTACACCTCGTCCCGAGTGACCTCGTCGGCTGGATCGGATGCCTTAGGGGGTTGCCAGCGCCAGGAGTCCCTGTGCCACTTGTCGATCGCCGTCCAAGCGGGACAGCTAGGCACCATGGTCTCCTCTGGGCGGAGCGGATTGTAGTCTGGAGGCTGCCCGGGCTCGGGAGAGGCACGCGCCGTCTCCCCAGCGTCCCTCTGTTGTTGCTCCTTCTGGCGGCGCAATAGGCGGGCGGCCTTTTCTCTCGCCAGCCGGTTCGCTCTCCGGTGACCGGGATACTCCCGCGGGCGGCACCAGTCCAGGCCAGGGTCGTGGATCGCCTCATGGGGGTCGAAGTCTGGGCAAGGAGATGCGGTCATCCGATCCACGCCTTTCGGGACCTCGGGGTGTTGGTCGCACGCATCTGTGGAGCAGTCTTCGTCGCTGCCGAGGGTTGAGATGGATATGTCCTCGCTGGGACCCCAGGGAAGCGGCTTTGGCCACACAAAGACTTTGTCTTCCTCGTCGCTCTCGGACTCCTCGGACTCCTTGGTCCCCTCCGACTCTGAAGACGTGTTGTATGTGTATGGTGGGGTCTTCCAGCCGCCATCGCCCGATTCCGGGGTCGGGCTCTGGCGGGGTACCCGGCTGAACCGCTCCACGTAGGTCAGGTCGTCGATCCAGACCTGGGTGTCGTAGGCTCGTTTCCCGCGGTAATGGTCCGTTTCCGGCGGGTAAAAGGGATTGCGTATCCACGCGCACCTCCGCCGCGGGAACACGGTGACATCCGGGGAGCTTTCGGCCTCTGCGGCGTTCGTTTCTGCCATATCTATGGGGAAAGAAACAAGAGTTTTATAAGTCTTTTGTCTTACGAAGCAAACTAGGAACTGGTTAATAAACGTTAGTTGGGGTGGGTTAGTTGTGGGCTCTGGAAGCATTGAGTTTCCCCATCAGGGAAGTGGGAACGTTGGGAAGGCGCACCGTCCAACAAGTGGCCCCCACTGACTAAGTCTTGGCTCCTGTCACAGTGCTCCTAGTTATTAATGGCTCTTGCCTGTCATTTCTTAGCCAACTGTTCGGCGTTTCCGGGCCTCAACCCTTTTGGTAGCCAAATGTTTGGCGTTTCCGGGCCTCAATCCTTTTGGTGGCAGAACCTCTGGTTCCCGCCACTGTACCGCCACTGCGGACTTACTCTACGAAGATTACGGTCACACGCCGCTGCCTTCTTCCTCGTTCTCCGGCTTCGCCGGTTCCAGATCGTTTGCCGATTCCTTTAAGTCTCCTAGAGATGCCGTTCTACGCTGTTTACTCTGGACATGCTGCAGACGCACTATCGTGGGTGCCAGAAACTTGATGACCTTGTATGGCCCTTCATACTTAGGTGCCAGCTTCGCCGCAAAATTATCCGCCGCTTTGGATAAGTAGTGCTGCTTGACGAATACTAAGGATCCTAACCGTGGCTTCCACGCTCGTCTTCGAAGATCGTAATGTTTCCGCTGTTCGAGGGAAGCTCGTTGAGTGTTCTCCTGGACGATCCTGAACACGTCGCGAAGCATTTCCGCTTTCGCGACGGGTGCTAGGGGAACTTCGCTTGGTCCCGGAGTAACTTCGTCATACAAGGCCCCTGGGAGTCGTGGCTCTCTGCCTTGAACGATGAAGGCCGGACTAAATCCGGTCGAATCCGAAACGCTGCTGTTTATCGCCAAGTTCAGCTCCGGTAACAATTCGTCCCAAGTCGTCTGTTTATCCTCGATGTACTGCGACCATAGTCTTAATGGTGCGATTGGCCCTCTCCGTCGGGTTCTGCTGCGGTGTATAGGGTGCCGTATACTGGATCTCCATTCCCGCTTGTTTACAGAAAGCTTTAAAAGAACGACTAGTGAATTGAGTTCCGTTATCACAAACGAACCTGCGTGGAACCCCGAAATGATTCAGAATCCTTTCCCTAAATGATTTCTCGAGATATGCCGAAGTAGCTTTCCTTAAGGGGACCAACTCAACCCATTTAGAGAAAGCGTCAAAGAATACAAGAAGCATACTATTTCCGCTCTTGGAACGCGGAAGTGGCCCGACGAAATCTGCGCAGACAGTGTCGAAAGGTTCACTGATCTGCCTGGTAAACATTTTGCCCGCTGGTTTACTCTGACTGACCTTGAACCGCTGGCAAGTGTCACACTTGCGTACATACCTGGCTACGTCACGGAAGAGTCCCGGCCAGTAATACCTCTGGGCGATCCGGGTGGTAGTCTTCCTGATTCCGAGATGTCCTGCCGTGGGCTGGTCGTGGCATTCCGACAGTACTCGCTGGCGGTGTTCCTTGGCCACGCACAGTTTCCATGGCACCGAGTCTTCATCATCGGGTCGTGCTCCAATATGTCGATATAGCTGCTGATTCTCGTATACATAGTCCGGAAATTCTCCAGGCTTGTCCTGGACGAGTTTCAGCATCCGCTGGTACCAAGTGCATGTGGGTTGGTCTTCCTGAATCATCTGTATCACCTCCAAAGGCTGTCGTGATAGCGCATCCGCGACAACGTTCTGACTTCCGCGCCGATAGGTGACGTCAAATTGGTACTGCTGCAATTCTAACGCCCAGCGCGCGATTCGTCCCGTGGGATTATCGATTGAGTTGAGCCACTTCAACGCGAGATGGTCCGTTATCACCTCAAATCAATATCCTTCCAAGTAACACCTGAGTTTTCTAATGGCCCATATAATGGCCAGACACTCCTTCTCCGTGGTCGAGTAATTTTCCTCCGCGGCTATGAGACGTCGACTTGCAAACGCAATGACTCTCTCTTCCCCTGGATTGTCTGGGTTAAAACGGCTCCTAGTCCTATGTCGCTAGCATCTGTCTGGAGGACAAACTTCTCATTGAAATCGGGGCACGCGAGGACGGGCGCCTCCGTGAGCTTCCTCTTCAGTTCTTCGAATGCGTCCTGCTGCTCCTGTTGCCATTGCCATTTCTTCCCTTTCTTCAGTAGGAGAGACATCGGTTGGACCACGCTGGCAAAGTTTGGTACAAACCTCCGGTACCACGAAGCGATACCTAGACATCTCCTCAGCTCCTTGCATGTGGTGGGTGGACTCAGCTGACGCACTGCCGAAATCTTTTCGGGGTCGGTGTGAATTCCTTGCTCGCTGATAACATGTCCCAAGTATACCAGGCTGCGCTTAAAGAAAATACATTTCTTTGCATTGAGGCGAAGGTTCGCCTTTCGTAGCCGTTGAAATACTTCCTTCAAGTTCCCCATATGCTCCTCCAAAGTCCGTCCGATGATAATAATATCATCCAAGTATGCAAAAGCGTTGGGCTCCATATCAGGACCAATAACGCTTTCCAGCGCCCGCTGGAATGTGGCTGGAGCGGGGTGCAGGCCAAACGGCATGACCTTCCAATGGTACAGTCCTCTCCCGGGCACCGTAAACGCAGTGCACTCGCGACTATTTTTGGCCATGGGGATCTGCCAATACCCGCTCTTCAAATCTAGTGTAGAGATGTACTTCGCGTGTCGCAGACGTTCCAATATGTGTGTAATCCTTGGCAGCGGGTATGCATCTGGAATGGAGGCAGCATTCAGTTGCCGAAAATCCACGCATAGTCTCGTTTCTCCTGATTTCTTGCCAACAAGTACAATCGGGGCACTGTGGGGACTGTACGAAGCCTCGATGCAATCGTTCCGAATCAACTCATCGATCTGTTCATCGATAATCCGCTGCATCGCCGGATTTTTGGGAAAATATCTCTGCTTAATGGGCTTGTCATCCCGCATCGTAATCGTATGTTCGGCGATATGTGACACTCCTGTCAAACCCTCAAACAATGCTAGCTCCTTCCCTAGAAATTCCTTCACCCGCGGCCCTAAATCTTCCGTTTCTTCCGTCTCCTTGATAACTGCTATGGCTCCTCCAGCGTCGGGTAAGTTCTCCGGTCTGGCTGGAGAGTGAGTTCCTGGCGAGTCACTTCGACTTGCGTGGTTGGCTTGGGGTGCCTCTCGAGCGGGTTCTTCCCTCGTCTCCTGGGTTCGTCGAAACGGATTGTTCCGCACTGCCTTCTCATCTCGGGGTCCTAGTGATCTATCAGTCGGGGCTGCTTCTCTACTCTGTTCTGCGTCGATGACTGGAGGTTCTGGTGCTGCGGGTTCGGTATTTGAAATCGTCTTCGGAGCGGAATCATTTACAGAAAGCGGAGAAAGGACTGTGTTATTCCTAGTACTGGCTAAGAGAGGGGGACTGAGTTGAATAGAAGTGCGACCACATTGCAGGGTGGCGGATATGCCGCAGAGAAAGTCCATGCCTAACAGCACGTCTTCCATAATTGAAGGTAAAACTAATAGTGGAATTTGGACCCAACGTTGGTCCAGCTGAACTTTCGCTATCAGCGACTTGGTGACTTCTTTTCGTGAGCCTTCGGCCAGGCTAATTTGGGTGCGTACCGTCCGTACGTTATCAGGTGTACCTACGCATTGAACGACTCTCTCGCTCACAAAACTCCTGCTAGCTCCTGTATCTAACGTTGCATTGAATAGTTGCCCCTCAATCCGCACGCGCGCGATGATCCGGCTGTCTTGAACTTGTAATCTTCCTTCTAATTCCGGGGATTCCTCCTGGCAGTCTCCGGTCGTTCCCCGTGTTGGCGAAGACTCCTTTCGTTTCCCGGATTATTTTGTTGGCAGCATTCTCGGGTCCAGACTCCTCTGCGACCGCATCCCCAGCAGAAAACAACACGACGACTACGGCATCCGCTCGCATAGTGGCCTAATTCTGCACAGTTCCTGCAAGCTTCCCTGAAATTAGGCACCACTGATAAGTTTCCCACCCGGGGAACTTGTCCTGAAATACCCGCGGCGGGTATAGGTCCTCGTGCAGGTGGTGGTGCGACATTCGGGCGGTTCCTTTGGGGCATTCCAGGAGACGATCCGTGGTCCGTTCTCCTCGGTGGCTGCAGCTCGGCCAGCCTCCTGGCATGGTTTCCTGCATCCCGATCCCGGGTGACCTCATAATTGACCGCTAAGACAGTCAACTGTTCCAGCGTCGTGAACTCGTGTCGCCTAGTAAAAAGTTGGTAATCCTGCTGAAGATTTTCATAAATCCTATCCAACTCCTGCTCGGGGCTGTATCCCGCTCTGTGCATCAGCAGTCGGATATTTACCAAGTATTGCTTAAATGTTTCCCCCTGTCGCTGATACCTATTTCGAATGTCGTCTTCGAGTCGCTGAAAATACCTCGGCGGCAAAAAGAAATCCAGAAAAGCCTTCTTGAAATTTGCCCACGATTCTCCTAACAGTTGGCTGGTCCTAAACCAGTTTTCCGCCGTATCCGTCAGTAGTCCGGGAATGGCTTGCGGCATCTTCTCCACGTTGACCTCGTATGCGGTGGCTCGCTCCTCGAGATGCTGGATGAACGCGATCGGATCCGAGTTCCCGTCGAACGTTATTCCCCAATTACGAAGCTTCTCCGCCAGGGTGGCTGCTGTCATCTCGGGTTTCCTAGGTGAAACGTCTCTCCTGGCCTCTGTGCCTCCAGCACCGTCCACGGTAATTCCAGGTACTGGAATCTGTAGCTGGCTATGGCTCAGCGTGTGAGGACTTGGGGCTCGCTGTTTCCGTTCGTTGATCGCGGCTAAAATCTCGGCCTCACATTCCTGGAGCCGCTCGACGACTTCCAAGACATTGTCCTCCTTGTTGTTAAACGCAGCCAACCGGCTTCTCATTTCCTCGACGCTTCCCGTTGCGTCTAACCCAAACTCTTTTAAAATCGCTTCCAATTCTCGCTTGCGGAGATACGAAATCCAACGTGCACCCATGTTTGCAAAAATTTAAACAATCTTCCTCGAAGCTAATTCCAGACACGAATGAAATATTTTCCTACACAGCGAAAATTTATTGCGGGGTCAAACGAAGCTCACGGAATTCACGAATTTATTTATAAAAACGGCGCATAAATTCTCAGGCGGACCGAAGGTAGCAACGATGAGGCAAAACGATTTCAAAATTCTGCGACGACGATTTACTAACTCATCTTAGTAGCGACTGTACTCGGCGACGGTTGTATGCGGACTCTGCAAAATTCCGTTGACTATCGTGGGGGTAGATCGGCTCCACTGCCGGTGTGAGAGAGAGACGACGATGAGAGTGGAACAAGATGGCCGTGCTGTGGGGAATATGTTAGCTTCTCCCTACCTCGTGTTCTAGAAAAAAACTTGCGACCTGATGGGCTGACCGAGAGAGGGCCCGCTCTTTTCTCGATTCTCTTTTGACCTGTTCTTATTTTCTGGGGCTCACGTGTTCTGCTGCCCACGTGCCTACATAACCTCTCGTTCCAGGTTATGTTTCGTACCTTGTTTAGGAATATATATTTCCGGATACTTTTCTTGTCTTGGGGCTCTCGTATACAAGGAAATAAATAGATGTATATATATATAAAATTTTATATCATTTTTCTCGGGATTTTCTGGGGAAACCTTTTATCCAAATATATGTTTTTGTTATATTTTATATTCTTCTTAAATGCACTCGCAAACTTTCCCCTGCCGTACCCACAACAGACAAAAAAAAAAAAAAAACCTTTTTTTTTTTTTTTTTCAGTGTAACTCAATGGGTCTTTAGGCCATAAATCTCATCTAAAATTCGTAAGCCCCATGTCCCTGTTCGGGCGCCATCTGTGAGGTAGTTATCTGGGCTGGGATAGAGACTCAGTCTCGCCAGGGTCTCTCTACAGAAAATTTATAAAGATCTGGGACAATGTGACTACTATGAGGCGGTGGGCTGACGCGGGGTGGAGTTGGTCAGCCACCGAGTTACACTAAAAAAATATACGTTGATAGGGCGCGACAGAGGGAAGAATCGAATTAGTCTGCATACATGCTTGGGGCCGAAGAACCGAGAGAGAACAGAAGAAATAATAGCGACTTTGCTCCGGCCGGCTGTGCCTGGCCCGTCCAAAAATATGTTTCAGCTTTGACTTGGGAATTTCCCACAGTACAGAGTTCGCCCAAAATATAATTAGCAAAGAATAAATATATTTTTTTTAAATTTATTTCCTTTTTTTTATATTTTGGTTTGATGTTTTGGCAAATATTTTTCTCCCAGTGTAGCCGTCTTCATCTCATGGGGTTTTTTTTATTTCATTATTTAATTAAATAATTATTTAATTTAATTTAACTAAATTTTGTTCGATTTTTGTTTAAAATATTTTTTCTTCCAGTGTAGCTGTCTCTATCCCGCCATTTAGTAATTTTTCCCACCTCGTGGTATTTAATTTAGTTTGATTTGAAATTATTTAATTAAATTTAATTGACTTTGTTTAAAGTTTGTACATATTCTTCTCCCAGTGTAGCGGTCTCTGTCTCGTAGCATTTAATTTAGTTTGATTCTAAATTATTTAATTAAATTTAATTGATTTTGTTTAAAGTTTGTAAATATTTTTTTCTCCCAGTGCAGTTCTCCCAACCCCGTGGTTTCCCCGTCTTCGATTTAAATAAACACAATTGGTTAAGTTTTAAATCATTATTATTATTAGTTTTGTTCTCGAAGTTATTTTTTCTTAGTGCACTCACTTTTCTTTTTATGGTTTCTTATTTCTTATAATTTCTTACTTTGCTTCCATAATTTCCTAATTTATAATTTCTCAGATTTACTATTTCTAAACTTCCACCCTTTTTTCTCTCTGTGTTCGCTATGTTTTCATATTTTAGACAATTTCTAAATTCTTGTTTTCCGTTTATACATTTTATTTCCGTGTATTCTATGGTTTGCATGTTTGATATAATTCCTTTTAAGTCTTGCACACTTTCTCACAGTGTTCTACAGGTTAGTTAAGGGGTTACACCACTGTAGAATTTTTTAAAAATCTAAAATTTTTTTTTTATTGCTAAAGGTCATTTAGGATCTTAAGAATGATATACTAAAAGATGAAGTCCGGGAAAAATGTTTACATGACTGAATTTCAAGTTCTGCCCAGGACCTTTCACGATTTTACATACGAATTTACAGCCACAGAAAACTTTAAGCGCGTTTATCTCAAAACCACTTTTTTTGAGCTGGCCGGAAACATAACTCGAACAAATCTTTACCGATCGATTCCAAATTTTTACATTACGTTTGAAATTGTTGTCCGCAGGGAACTACGTAGGGGATTTTTGAAAAAATGAATAGTTTTTTTTAAATAAATAAAAATGTGATGAATTTCATGGTCAAATTGTGCATTTTTTTTTAAACTGTCGCCATTTTACAAAAAATTAATTTAAAAAAAAACCCCTACGTAGTTCTTTGGGGACATAAATATGGATTCAGAAAAAGTTTGGTTTTTTGTTCTAGATCAAAAATTGTGGATGATACGTTTCCGGCCGTGGACCCATCTGAGAAAAAACATGCCACCGCAGAACTGCTGCGGAGTCACCATTTTTTTTTTTAATTACTTGAAATGTATGTTTTTTTGTAGTTCAATATTGATATTATAAAATACTTTTTACAGAATTTAAATAACTCCATTGTGTTTACCTACACAAATTTCGAAAATATGCCATTTTTTTTTTGTGTTTTACAGTGGTGTAACCCCTTAAGGGGCTCAAACTTATATTTATTCTAGAGTCGGTCTGACCGCACTCTCTGGTGACCACCGCATCGAGGGCTCGCAAAGATTTTCCTACTCATACACACACACTTGCTAGCCAACTCGTTGCGGTCTCACACTAACACTCACCCGTCTCGCTCCGGCACACACTATTAGACCGGCTCCGTCCCGCCGCTGGTCCTGGGCCAGACTTCGCCTTGTCCATCCTTCTCCTTGCTGTCTGCTTCCAAATCACTTGCTCTCCGCACGGTGGCAATCGCCGGTCCGTAATTTTGTTTGTCTTTAAGTTTTCACAGTTTCTGTTCGCACACGCGGTTTCTGTTCTTCCCGTCACTTTTCAAAACGCACGTCTGCTTCGGTTCGCCACTGTAATCCAACTCAACTCCGTTTTCGCTTCGCGAAATTTCTCGCGGAGTTCTCTTTTGCCTTCTTCCAGGAGTTTACCGTACGATCGGTTGCCCCCTCTCGCTCGCTCTCATGAGCGCTTGCCTATTTTCGGTGGCGTGATCGGGGTGAGTTTTGCTGTGTACGCTGGTGTGTGTGTGTCGGTGTGTGTTTTAGCCTTCCAGGCTAACGGAGCGAGCTCGGGTTAGGGATGATAGTTTTGTAACTATCGTATCGGGTGTGGGTGCCCTACTTAAACTATTAGAAATTAAATATAACTTATTCCGATGCTTACATATATTTATGATTATTTATGTATGATTATGATTATTAGTTATGTATGTATTATTTAGGTTATTATTAATTATTTACATAGCTAGTTATTATTTATTTATTTATTTTCATATTTATTTTGGCTATTATTTATATATAATTAATTTGGGAGGGCCAAACGGCTCCTCACAATGTGCAAAGAAAAATGTTTGCTTCATAGGGCCTATTCCTAATGTTTTTATACCATGTACCGTAGGTACAAAGGTATATTAATTTCGTGCAAATGTATGTAACAGGCAGAAGGAAGCATTTCCGACCCCATAAAGTATATATATTCTTGATCAGCATCAACAGCCAAATCGATATAGCCATGTCTGTCTGTCCGTCTGTCCGTCTGTCCGTCTGTATGAACGCCTAGATCTCAGCAACTATAGGAGCTAGAGCCACCAAATTCGGTATGTAGGTCGGAATCTTTTGCACGCAGATCAAGTTTGTTTCAGATTTAAAAATTTCCCTCCCACTCCCCCGCAAATCAATAAAAACGTTTTGCAGCCACAAATATTACCATAGAGCTTTCTTTTTGTGCATAGGCATGCATATGTAGAACATGTATCAATACCGAAAATCTGGTAAAGATCGGGTGAAAAACACAAAAGTTATTTACTTATCAGTGTGTTATCTATTTGGCAGCTAGCAACAGTTGCATTCCTTAAAACAACAACAAAACTGATGAGCGCAAGAAACTAACTCCCGTGCGCAAAAAAGAGAGAGGGGTTATCTCTTTCTCTGTCTTGCACACGCAAGTGCATGAGATGGTGGTGGTTTTTTTTTAAAGAGCGAGTTTGTTTACATTTCTCTAATAGGCAAAAGTCGCGATCAGCTGATCAGCTGTGGGGTTCCCTGGTTATCGATTTTATTTATAATCGGGAGCTAATTCGAGCGGCGATATATTTTGGTACATGGTATATAACAGTCGTTCACGAACGACTGTAGCTTTCTTACTTGTTTTTTAGGTAAATTCATTAACATGAAAATTTCAAAGTACGATATCTCAGCGAAAAAAAAAGATATTTAATCAAACTCACCAGCATTTGAAAGGGCAAGGAATATACTTTAAGATGGCTTTCTTAGTATTTTCAGTAAAAGAACTAATTGCAGGTGCAACATAACCTCAAATATAGGCAAAAACGCTGTTTTTGCACTTTTAGGTTAGGATATCTCGGAAACCAGAGCCAATTCGGAAATTTCGACCTTGGATTCGGATTCAGCGCAAAGAAAACCTTCGGAAAAGTATATACTGGTTTCTGGGTCAGAGGGTCGAGCTGATTTTGTCGGCCTGTGTTATTGTTGTCTCACTGTTAATCAGGTTTCTGGCTGACCCTATTAGTTTTGTCTTGATTATCGACACAGCCAGTTGCTCATGTGCACCTTTTATGGTGTCGACTATATTGAGAGCATCCAAAAAACTTCTCAAGTTTTCAGCCTTACCATCAAAAACTGGTATAAGCTTAGTTGCTGTATTTATAAACTCAATATTGGTCTGAGCCATTGTTAAATTTATACTTGGCTGGATGCCTTCTGGTTGTTCCGGCACGTTACGTGTTGATAGCAACACAGATGGATCAAATGATGAAGGTTGTGTGGACACGTTAATAGTCTCTTCCGACTCCTTAACGTCCCTTGACAACAACACAGATGGGTCAAGTGATGCAGGTTGTACGGACACGTTAATAGTCTCTTCCGACTCCTTAACGTCCGGTGACAGCAACACTGATGGATCAAATGATGCAGGTGTACTTAATATAGATGGGCAAAATAAAAATAATTTATGCCTATCTGATACACAAATAAATTGTTCCCGCAAGCGTTTTAAGATGTCTGAAGCTTGCACCCAGTTTAGGCCGCTGAGCCTGTTTTTATTAGCTGAGATTAATTCGCGTATTTTATTGTATTTTTCAATAAGAATCTCAACGTGATTTATCTTGGTCTGATTTGATATTACAGCGCTTTTATTCAAGCACTTAAATGATTTATCAAATTCTATTCGTACCTCTTTGATTTCTGAGGAGAGTCTGGACCATTCCATTTGTTAGTGTCCTCCAATGATCGGAGGAAAGTTCTGAGGAGAAAGTTCTGAGGAAGAGGGACACTATTTATTTTTTTGGTAGGCAGTGACTGCACGTATAGTTGCAGTAAACACTGTCCATTGATCCAGGGCAGTCAGCTGGGCACCTTTTTTACCGTTGTGGGAGCGCCTTTGGGGCAGGAGGTTTTTTTTTTTTCCTGATTGGTTATTGTTCTTATGTTTGAGTGTGTTTGGGCTTGTGGATTCTTGTTTTCGAGTCTTGATGTAAGTGAATCAAGCTCGCATTGCAATACCTGAGCGGTAGCCCACGCTGGAGGTGGTGTACTTGAATATAAGATCCACTTTAAGTGCTCTACTCTCTTTTTTATTTTATTATTTACAGCTCCGCGTTTACCCATCTCGTCACTCAAGTTTTTTTTTTTTATTATATTTTTTTTTTATATTGTCTTGAGGAGGGGAAAAAAAATGCATAAGGTGTTGGGAGTGCTTAAACTAATTTTTATAATTTTATTTTTATTTATTTTCTTTTTTTGGCCGTCAGCCAGCGGGCGGACAGGGGGAATAACGGGTGAGAAATCACCTGCCGTAACTGTTCGCACCGTTGGAAGTGCGACTATACTCTCCCCGTGAGGGCGGCTGGAAGCAGGTCCCAGTACGGTCATGTCTCTGCTGAGGATGCTGACGAATGGTAGTCGGGCGGGGAGAAGAAAACTCCTGCCCAAAAAATTACCCCAATCCAAGGTGGAACAGCATATGCCGAGGGATGCGTGTCCGGGGGGTGCTTGGACATTAATATGCGGACTCTGGTGGACCGGCCGACCCATCAGTTTTAATTAGGCTTACCACGGTATGCGGGCTCTACCGTGGCGGACCATCCCCTACCTAGCATACTCGTGGGACCAAGACATGAACAATAAACAACATAACAAGCAAAACATAGGTGATCGCCAAACCTTAAGGGCGAAAGGGGGTATCCCCCCCGCTAAAAACACCTCGAAGACGCCTTGCGGTCGAGAGTGTGTCAAAAAGGAGGAGGAGAGCTCTTCAGAGCGCCTTCATCCGGGGGCCGTAGCCAACGGAAAGGGCGAACCGATGGGCCCGCCGAGCGGCGTGATCGGGGGCAAGTCCCTCGACGTCACCGCAGGCGGCTCCAAACGCAACCCCAATCCGGTAAGCACGGCCCAGCAGCAGCAGAGGAAAAGGCCGCTCTATCACGAGCGGAGAAGGGCGGCCTTTATCCTCGCGAGAGCCAATCCAGCCATGGAGGCGGACCCGGAACAGGCGGGTCTCATAAAGTGGGCGAGAGGTGTCCTGCCAGACTTCAAGCCTGAGAAGGCGGGAAGGGCAGTAGCTCCCAGCTCCCACCCAACTAGCGCGAACGCGGGCAAAAGCGCTGCCAAACGCCAGCGCTCATCGGAGGTGCAACCACCGCAGCCGAAGCGGACCAAGGTGCAGCCCCAGCGGTCCTTCGCCGAGGTGACCAAGGGCAAGATCCTGATTGGAGTGGTGGATGAGGGCTCCAGTGACGGACAGATCCCGAGGGACCAATGGCGTTGGATCGTTGGCGAGCTGCACAACCGGTTCGTGGAGGAGCTGTTGGAGTCGGGAGGTGCACTGCCCCGATGCGAAGATGCCGGATGGCACCAGGGTGGCGTGATCGCGTGCGAGGACACGGCCTCCGTCACCTTCTATAAGCGGGCGATCGCAGGACTGTGTGAGGTTTACCCCGGTGCGAAGCTCGTCGTCGTAGACTGGGACAAGATCCCCAGCAAACCGAGAGCCAGGGCATGGCTGTCCCACAAGCCGGCGGAGCCGGAGAAAATACTCAAGCTCTTGCAGCTGAGTAACCCCGACATCCCCTTCTCTGATTGGCGAGTCGCCAAGGTCGAGGAGGCCGTTGGTCCGAGGCGCCAGGTTGTCCTGACTCTAAATGAGGGGACAGTCGAGGTGCTGAGGAATAACGGGGGGCTTCTCCGGTACGGCTTCGACAGCGTGGCCGTGCGCGTCTATAAGGCAGACGCTAAGGCGGGCCAAAAAGAAGAGGACCTCGACATAGAGGAGCCTCAGATCGAGGAGGCGCCAGGGTTGTCCGACGACGAGGACCTTCTGGAGGACTACGCCTCCGAAGAGAGCGAACTGGCGAGGGGCCTTCGCGAGATTGGTATGTCCGAGGAGGAGGACGGAGTGGATGAGCCATTCTCGGACGCCGATACCACTGTGGTTGAGGTTAAAGTGCAGAATGTCTCTGACGTTCCTGCATATAAACCTCCACCACCGTAAAGCAGCCTCCGCTGCTCTATGTACTAATCCACCTGGCAGAAGGTGGCACTGGATCCAGGAGCCCTGGATCTGTGGCGACAGAATCCAAGGGTTGAGGGAAGCAATTTCAGCAATGAAGATATTGTGACGATCTGTCAGTGCTCGGGTAGGTCAAGGATGGCCAGGATTCGTCTCAGATATTTTATTTGGTTCAAGTGGGGTTGCTGGAAGAGAATCCGACCCGGGTCCCGAAGGAGAAGACGAGAGAATTACATAGTATTTATAAATCGGGTGTTTATTCGCAATATGGTTACAGTCGTTTCAGGGTGGCTGCTGTCCTCGAAGTGCGTCCGGCCGTCATTCGGCTCGGGATCGTTCTGCCTCGTTTCGCGTTGGTTACGGGTTGTTTCCGGGGTCCGAGATGGCCGCTCATCAGTCCTCGGGTCACGCGACCGCGAGGTTGTCCAACGCCTGTGAACGGGAACAACGGGGAAGAGGCCGTCGGGGTCTACCAGTTAGTGGGGTGGGAACGGAGGCCGTTGGTTCTACCAAGGTAAGGATGGTTTAAGAGGCCGATCAGGTCTACTAGTTATGAATAAGAGTTTTAGAGGCCGATCAGGTCTATTAAGTATGGGAACAGTTTACTATGTAGTACTAAGGAGGTGTGAAGAGGTTAGAGGCCGTTCTGGTCTACTAATTGGTGAGAAGAGTTTAGAGGCCGGTCTGGTCTACTAATTGGTGAGAAGAGTTTAGACGTCGTTCTGGTCTCCTAATTGGTGAGAATAGTTTAGAGGCCGGTCTTGTCTACCTCCGCGTTTACCCATCTCGTCACTCAAGTTTTTTTTTGAGGAGGAAAAAAAAAATTCATAAGGTGTTGGGAGTGGTTAAACTAATTTTTATTATTTTATTTATTTAAAATAATTTATTTATTTTATTTTATTTTTTTTTAAATAGTGAAAAAAATGAATTTTATTCAAGTGTATATCTTTGATTTTTTTTTTGTTTATTTTATTTATTTTATAATTTATATTGTAGTTTGTATTTATTTGATTTATTTATATTTTTTTTTTTCTCAAGCCTTGTCGAGTCCATCGGCTCGGCTCATATATCTTTTCCTTAAAGTTCTCTTATAAATAAGATATATTTTAAGTAATAGATTTAGTGAAAGTATCACTGCAATAAACATTAAAAGGTTTAACTGAGACTCTAGATGCGGGGTGGTATCAACCACAACAGTATTGACAACGTTAGCAGCGTTATCTTTTACTTCGGGCTTGGATTCTTTTCCACCCATTTTATAATTTGGAATTTGGACGATTAACGTCAATATAAACAAATAGTCTCAGTTACTTTACGCCAACTGGCGGAGAGAAATTTAACATTAATTCACTCCTGGGTGAATGTACAAAAATCCTACCTAGTGTTTCGTGAGGTTTTACGGGCTACACAGCTCATCGGGCAGAAAAATTTCCGCTCAATGTTACAATGTTTTGTTTAAAAAAAAAATATGCAGCGCAGTGCATCGATATTGGTGTGCCACGCAGGGCAACAAAAAAAAAAAAAGCATGCCATGGCGGATGTTTCCTTAGCTGTCTCTGCTTGCTGCTGAAGTGGCTAACGAAGGCGAACTGCTTGCAAGTCGAGCATTACACACTTTTGGATTAGATAAGTTTTTTGTTTTTCATTATCTTAATATTTGTTAACTTGTTCACTCGATGTTGCTCCAACTTTTTTACTCTCGATCAACTGTGGCTGTGTCTCAGATAAACTTGTTCACTCGATGTTGCTCCAACTTTTAGCTTCCGCTCAATTATGGCTGTGTCTCAGATAAACTTTTCCTTTGATAAGCGTTTTCCTTGATCTTTGCCCAACGTTTTGTTGTTTTTTCTCATAATCATTTTCAAATAATTACAACTTTGTGTTTGCTGGTTTCGATGTTACGGTTGCCATGTACGATGAAATAAGTCGCTTTAGGTTTTTGTTTTATAATTGGTTTTATTTAATTGGAGCAGGCAAGGTCCCGCTCCAATGAAAGTGATTTTATTAATGGTTCTTTAGTTTTAAACACAAAGGTTTCTTAGTCTAATTCGGTGAGCAGCGCTGCCGGCGTAGGCTGCAGCGCTGCGACGCTAATATACATAACTTATATGTATATATATATATATATATATATATATATATATGTATTGTCGCCGATCGACGGCGCTGGAGGAGATGGAGTGCAGTGGGCACACATAGCAGCGTTTGGCCAGCGTGAGAATGCTGGCTATGCAATTATGTGTGTTGGTCTTCAACTGGGCGCTCTTATTACATTTGCACTTGGCCTGGACTGTTTATGATAACAGTATTGCATCGCTATATGTGCATACTACATCTCCCTCCTTTTGAAAAATAACGTAATTTTATGAAGTTATTTTATACGATTATTCTAAGAAGGCACCTAGTGCTATCTGTTGAGCGCCAATGGCCTTTTCAATGGTTGTTGTAAGGCAATGTATGGCGGTCTCAGTTGATTTACCAGCTTGATTCGCATATTGGTACTTTTTTAGGGGATGTTGCTTGAGATTTACCTCCCTGATTTGCTGGTCGATTATCTTCTCCATAGTTTTGAGGAAGAAGGAGCTAAGGCTAATCGGTCTATATGATTTAAGCCATTTGAAGTCTTTCTTCCCTGCCTTTGGGATAAACACGGCTTTCACTTTAGCCCAGTTGCTTGGTATGTGTCCAAGCGGGAGGCTTGCTCGAAATACCAGGACCAGGGGGAGTGCGATTTGGTGCAGTCCCCGCTGCAACAAGCATGGATTGATCCCATCTGGTCCAGGTGATTTGTATGGGCTGAAATTTTGTAATGCCCATTTTACGCTATTTTGATGTAACAGTCTATAGGGCATGTTTCCAACAGGTTCTGAGTGATAGGGGGGTTCCTCTCTCTCAGCCTCATTAGAGTCTGCCACCATAGTCACGTGCAGGTGTGGGCACTCTCCAGTCTCAGAGAGGTAGGTTGGTGCCTCACATTCTGAGATGGATTGCTCCACAGCCACACACCCAGGAAAGTGAGTCAGGAGTAGGCTGCTCGTCTCCTTTGAGTTATTTGTGTGAGTTCCATCCGGCTTTTTCAGCGTGCAGATGCCGTTTGAGTGGTCTTTGGAGAGGGCTTTTTGCAGCCTAACCGCTTCCGGGAGAGATGAGATCTGCCCGCAGTGTTGGCGCCACGTAGCCCGTTTTGACCTTCTCAGCTCTTTGTTGTAGAGCGTTAAAGCAGTTGTGTAGGAGTCCCATGAGGCCCTCCCCCTCCTCGCTTTATTGAAGAGCCTTTTACGCAGCCTTTTTGAGATCATCAAGGCTTTTGTTCCACCAGGGAACAGTCCTTTCGGTCTTGCGTACCTTTTGGTCGCAGCTGGCGTGACATGCTGATTCAACATTTCTATGAAGCACAGTAGCTTCACGCTCTAACTCGTCTATGGATGTTATCGGACGGGTCGAGCAGTCTCTGGATTGCTCAAGTTCAAAACAGAAGAGATCCCAGTTAGTTTTTAGTTAGTTAGCTAGTTAGTTAGTTAGTTAAATTTTTGTTAATTAACAACGCCGATCTAGGGCGGGGTTGGTCATTTGCATACAGCAACTTACCGGATGGGGTGCTAAGCCCCAGGACACGTCCTGCATTTATCCAGGGCTCCTGGATGAACGCTATGTCCATTGTAGCGAACCTCTCGCAAAGTACATCAGATGCGGCCCTTGCGTGGTGGAGGTTCGCTTGGAGACATCGGAGGTGTTTCCTGGTGTTGGGGGGAGGGGGGAGAGAGGGGGAGGACATTAGTCCGCCCTATTGCGGCCCCTGGCCGCAATCTTCCGGCCGCGGTTGGTGCCTAGAAGGGCCCCCTCCTCCTGGGTGCGCCTCGCACTCTTGGGTATACGCCCGGTGCCTCGTGTGGTGCGCCCGGTTCCGCGCGTGATGCGCTTATGGAGTGGGGGGCGCAGGAACTTTCGCAGTGCTGCGGGCTCCTGGGCCATCGCGGTGCCCTGTGGAGTCGCAGCAGCCATAGCAGGAGCACTGGCAGTAGAGCAGATGGGCTTCTCCGCTGCGGAAACGGGAGCCACTGCCTGTCTTTTTGCCTGCGTGTCGGCCTTTGGCTTAAGGGTAGCCTTGCCAAACGCAAAGTTTAGGCTATGCCCTAGCTCTTTCAGCCGATTGGCCGAGACTGGGTCGAGCGCTATTGTTATAACCGCCGTGTTCTGCCTTGTTTCGCGGTGGAAGACGCGCCAGTCTCCCACGCTTAGGCCACTGTTTTGGCCTTCAATAAGGTCCAGAACCTCCGACGTCTTCATATCCGCATTAGGGAGCGGAAAGTAGCCGATGTAGACAGCGGCACGTGGAGCCTCTGCCTCGGGGACTACTTTTATGTGGGCGTCCTTCCACAGCCGGAGCTTTGGCACCTCTGTGGTCAGCCACTCAGCCGTCTCAGCGTTCCCACACGTAATAGCCATCCATCCTGGTCGAAACATGCAGCCAGAGAACAGCGGCTTCACAGAGCCGTGTCTCATGGCCATCACCCTCGTTAGGATGGCAGACTGGATGCTGTTCAGCTGATCCGTCGTGAAGAGTTGTTGGGGGTAGTCGGCAGCGAGTATTGCCATCTTCGATGAGCTGGCAACGTCCCTGTAGGAAGGCATGACACCGACTTGGGGTGATTGCTCCTGTGTCTGCTGCCCAGCCACAGCTACGGCTGCGGATGTGGAGGCTACTGGAGCCTCCGTGGCAGGCGGTGCAGTCGCAAGGCCACCCCTCGTCAAGGCACTGGATGCCGCGGTTTTGGTCATGGGCCTCTTATTCGACACTCCTTCTGGGGTCGTGTTGGCCGATCTACCTCTTTTATTGGTCCCGCCACTCTTGCTAGGCACTGCCCTAGGAGGGTCCATAGGCTTCTGGGCGAGCCTTTTGGCCTCCTCTAAGGGTATGCCGTTCGCAAGGTGTCTGCGCAACCTTTTTCGTGCGGCGCCCTTTATTTTGTCAACCTTGGGAGAGGCGAGAAGGGCTTCTTCCTCTTCCTTGGTGATGTTGTCGGTGCCAGAGCCTTGTGAACAGACGTCCATGGCTTCTTCGAGCTCCCGAGTGGGTTCGATATTGATCGATTTGGGCCTGCTAGAGCACCCTGTTTCAGTATTACTTTTATTGGTCTCCATATATTGGTCCCACGAGTAGTGAGGAAGGAAGTATCCCCCGGGGCAGAGCCTCATACCCCGGATCGGGCGCTTGTACGACCGGAGGTGCCAGGTATCCGGAAGCCACCGTTAAAAGACACACTAACGTAGTGCCATTCATCACAGGGGCACGGTACGGTAACACCGGTGATTACGGGTTTTTTCAAGTTGTCCTCTCTAGAACCGCCATATTTAGTCTAGAGCAGGGGCACCTCGAGCAGGATGTGGTTCTTCACCACATATGGTCGGTCTTTAGTAGTCGGCATGTGACTGCCAACTACCACTAGCTGAGTCGGATCAACGCGGCGACAGGCGCACACGCTTCACTGACACAGCCTTAGCCCCATTTCAAACATGTCTTAACATATTTACTTATTGCCCTCGGCATTTGTGGCCAGTAATAAAAGTTTTTTCAGGGTTGTAAGGATGCTAAACACGGGCCAGGATAAATACTCAGCCAGGCCAGGATCCTCTACAGAAAATATTTATTTGTGAGACAGGCAGAATAAAAGGGGCCTACTGGCCAGGATTTGGAAAGTAAAGGAACTGGGAATTTGTAGGGCAGGAGAGTGGCTGCAGCGCTCGTCTCGTATCCAGGCGAGATCCTTGTCATAAAGAGGCGGCTGCGTAACCGCGGGGCCGCTTCCCAGGCGAGGATAGAGAGGAAGGATTCCCACTATGGACAACGGCTGCGTAATCGCGGGATTTAGGAGGAAGGTTTCCCGCCAGGGAGACGGCTGCATAATCGTGGGGCCGCCCCCAAGGCGAGGATCAGGGAGAAGGATTCCCGGTATGGGAGACGGCTGCGTAATCGCGGGGCCGCCCCCAATGCGGGATTTAGGAGGATGTATTCACACCAGGGAGACGGCTGCGTAATCGCGGGGCCGCTTCCCAGGCGAGGATCAGGAGGAAGGATTTCCTGCCAGGGAGACGGCTGCGTAATCGCGGGGCCGCCCCCAAGGCGAGGATCAGGGAGAAGGATTCCCGGTATGGGAGACGGCTGCGTAATCGCGGGGTCGCCTCCAAATGCGGGATTTGGCAGGAAGGTCAGTAATGTTAGAGGAATTAATAATAATACTGTGACGAAGTCACAATTTTATATATTTAAGTATAAGCTAAATATAAGTTATATATACAGGGGTGCCATGGAAAACACTGTGGTTTTGATTTCCCCAAAAAGGCATTTCCGCTAAACCAATTTCTCGGTGCCATACAACATCGAATAAGTTTTGTGTTTTTAGTTTTTTCACAAACCATTCGAAATGGCTGGCAGGGTTGCCATGATGAAATCACCCATGTGTTTTAACAAACATTTTTTTGAAATGATTGTAAAATGGTAAGTATTGGATTACACAGCATTTGAAAGGGCAAGGGTTATACTTTAAGATGGTTTGTTTAGTATTTTCAGTAAAAGAACAAATTCGATGCTACATAACCTCAAATATAGGCAGAAAACGCTGTTTTTGCACTTTTAGGTTAGGATATCTCGGAAACCAGAGCCAATTCGGAAATTTCGACTTCGGATTCGGATTCAGCGCACCGAAAACCTTTGGAAAAGTATATACTGGTTTCTGGGTCAGAGGGTCGAGCTGATTTTGTTGGCCTGTGTTATTGTATTCTTTAAATAATGTGATTTAACCTATTTTGTTAATTAATTTAGTTTTTTTTTACTTTTATTTAAACAAAAAGTTTAAAATGTTGGCGCGAAAATAAATAAAACTAGCTAGACAGCTCTACTAAACCCGACTTCAAAATTTCGAATCTATTGATGTGGTAGGCATCGAAATTGACGTCAAGTTGTGTGTTTTCAAAGACCCGAAAAATATTTGAGTGGAAGTGCTGTGGCACCGAGAAATCATATTTCAGGGTTTTTGCAGCGGAAGTGGTTTCTGTGGCACCCCTGATAATCATAGCTAAAGCGCCAGCACTACCCCGCACACAAACCACTCATCCACGGCTTCCACTCAAACGCACTCCCACACTCACTCAAAAGTGCACTCACACACGAGAACCCACTCAAGCCTGACGAGAGAGGGAGCAGCGACCGATCGCCGGGTGAGCAGCGGCGTCGCCGCTATCACCAAAGCGCAGGCGTGGGAAAAAGGGCGCGTGCCAAGCCGCCCTCCCGATTGGCCAGATCGGATCACGCCATGAGCGCAAGACCGAAGCCAGAGCGACGGCACATGCGCTGAAGCACCGAGAGAGCGGCAGAATAGTGCTGCCGGCCCGATCGCCTGTGGGAGCAAGCGGGAAGAGAAGAGACGCCGCCTGCGCCGAGCGACAAAAGTAGGTCAGGGCCAAGCCATACTGAACAGAGCTTGGCAGTTAGTTCCCGACCGGGAAAGTGAGCAGCAGCAAAATTCCAAGTGCCTGAAAATCGACTAAGTCCGCGATCCCGCACCACGCGGTTGAAATCCCAAAACGTAAAGTCGCCGCCGCGAGTGCCACGCCTTCAGCGCGTCCAGGACCTGCGACAGGACCGTCGCAAGGACACGGCTGTCCAAAAGGAGGAGAGGTGTGTGTGAGCGGGTGATCCATGCGCCAGCCCTTCTAAGGCCCTTCTCTTCCCCGTCCCGCTGTTTTCTCTGAGCCGCAGGCCATGTATAAATATTAAATTAAATGATTTAGTTTCGCCGTTTTCTCTCTCTCGTTTTCCCCGCTTAGTTCGACCCCCTTTTTAAAATATGTAGCTAAACTTCGGCCGCCGTTATGTCTTGGCTGCCGCGGAAATAAATAAATTCTGAGGGGACCTCTGGAGCCGCTGAGGATTACCCCGGCCTGAGACGCTTCCTTACATGGCGGCCGAGTAGGGACTGGCCAAGACACAAAGGATTTTGTCACCCAGGCGAATTAAAACCCCGCCGGCCAAAAGTTAGCTTTTATTTTGATTAATTAAATTAATATATTATTCTTTTGGTCATGACTAACATTTTTCCCAAGGGGAATCGATACGGGCCATTTTTCGCAAGGGGTTCTTTTTTTTCGCACGCGTAGCGGCTGATCGGCGCAGCGAATAGAAGGAGGAAAAGGAGACGAGGAAAAACTTTCCGTGGGCTACGCGGAGTTTTGTCGCCGTTTTTCGCATCGTTTTGCATTGTCGTTTTCGCCATCGGGCGCCGGCTAGGTGCTGCCGCTGGCAGAGCGAGTTTTTTGCTTACGTTCTCGACTGCGCTGCTACCGCTGGCAGAGCGGCCTATTTTGCGTGCAATTCTGCCGCTGCTGCCGCTGGCAGAGCGGCCAAATTTGTACCCTCGTCCCAACTGCGCTGCCGCCGCCGGCAGAGCGACCTATTTTTGGCGTGCAATTCCGCCGCTGCTGCCGCTGGCAGAGCTTGCTAATTTTTTACTTCGCGATCTCGACGGCGCTGCTGCCGCTGGCAGAGCGACTTATTCCCGGCCTGCGATCCCGCTGCTGCCGCTGGCAGAGCGGCCTCCGCCGGCAGAGCCGCCCATTTCTGGCCGACTGCGCTGCCTCTAGGCTAGGGCCAATATAACGAGCTGCTGTAGTATACGCACATATTGAGTACACACTGTACAGACTATGACTCTTTTATAACAATAACAAAAGTCCAAGCATAAGTGGCTGGACGTAATACGATCGCGCACCTAAAGTGTATGACCGATCAAGTGCAGTGTCAGCATAATAATGCATAACCAAATGTGCGCGTGTGACTCTCCCGCTTGGGCGCTGCCCTCAGCAACCAAGTACATAGATATATACATAAGACAGCCGCTCCGCTGCCGGGCTTACTGGCAGCGCAGTTGCGCGGCTTTAGCTGTAATATGTTTATATGAATTTTTAATCAATAAAGATATATCAACGGGGACGGTCGTCCCCATAAAGAATTATACGGATTATTACTTTATGGCGACCGTGACATCCGGATCTCCGAAGCTGAATTGAACTTGACATACAACATAAAATGCGAAAATAGCAAACGGTGAATTGCAAGCGGTAAAACGGTGTGGAGTGTGTGTGGTATGGCGGAATAGCGAGCAAACAACAAGAAGTGGAGAAGAAACGAAAAAACCGAATTAAAGGAAGAGCAATTTAATAAAAAGAGAAAAAAAAAGGGAAACTTCCGCCATGGCATTTTTAGTTGGTCAATCCCTCATCGCCGTCTCCGCCGGAACCACCCAGCTATAGCACTCCTCATCCCGGCATTACTGGCCGAGAACATCCATGGCATTCTTAATTGGTCGATTCCTCATCGACACGACTCTGGCCATAGCCGTCTACACCGGATTATCCAGCTATAACCATCACAGAGTCTCCTGATCCCGGCGGAAAACAGCCGCAAATACAGACGAGAAGAAAACAAGTGTGGGAGGCAAACCGCCCCCTGCGCCTACGGGGGAAAAAACCACTGTGAAGGACGACAAGCCTGTGCAGCCAGCACCGGTACCGCCCGGCGCGCCAAGTCGGGCTATGGAAAAAGGACCGGCAGCGCTTCAAAGAGCGCGGATATAGCATATTTTATTTTATATATGTATATTTAAGACAAACTTTGTAAGACCAAGCAGTTTTTAGCTGCGGGTTTAGAAACGTTTTTTTGAAAGGCAGGTATCATTATTTTATGTATACTATAAATGAGGTAAATTAAATTTAAAAAAAAAAGCCATTAAGGCAGATATATATATAAATGAAAACAACATTTTTTTTTAGAATGTAATTATGCACGGTCTTATTAGGAAACCAAAATACATTTTAAACTACATATACGTACATATATAAAATCATCAAGCAAGTTAAAATCAAAAGCAAATGAATGAAAAAAAAATAATAATGATGATTTGATATCATAATGTTTTGTTTTGTTATTTAGCATACATGTAATTGTTTGCATACATGTGATTGGTTTTTTCTCTTTTCTAACCCGTCCTATGACGTATTCATGATTCTTCGCGCTCCTTTCCACGTATGTGGATAACCCATTTCGTAATTTTTTTTTGTTGTTGTCAACTAGTATCACAAACCCAAAACTTAATGGGATGCTGGGCAGCTCTTCTCAAAATGGGGTCTTGATGGAGCAGCGATAAGCCTGAAGTAAAGGAAGATAAGGCGAACGTTATAAATAACGTAAAAGTAATAGACCACACTGACGATATTCAATCTTTGTGGACACTATTATTCATAATCGCTATCATACTAATAATACAATTAGTATTCAATATTTATAGTTGGCATAACAAGATACTAAAGAAAAAGTATCTGAAAAGGGCAAACGACCTAGACAAGGTCTAGTTAAAACGCGCACTTAATCAATATAATTATATTAACAAGTGACGCACGATAAGATAAAAAATGGATAACATAACCCTAACAAAGAACACGGGCGTTAAGAAAAAGACCAACAAACGAGGTGGTCAGAAAAATTTCCTAAATAAAAAATTGAGGGAATTAAATAAAGCAGTTTACAGGGACAACAATGTCCAACCATGGAACACTAACGTTGAACTTAAAAAACAGATAGACGAAATACATGAAAAGTTACGTCTCTATAAGAATAAGGAATATAATTATATTAACCTGTGTGCAGAAAAGACTGCAAGGGCCCGCTTGACGAGCCGAAATGCGAGTATACTTGCCAAAAAGGGCATAATTAGAAACTCTGTCATTTTGGTATAGATTAATTAAACATTTGATAGATCGATTTAAGCTATTTAAAAAAAAAAAAAGTTATATGGCACAAATAAAGTTATAATGATATATAAATAAAATATATGTTCATTTAAAATATTTGATACGCATTTCTATATATATATAAATAGAGGATTTAAAGAAGAATAAGTATATACATGGATTGGCAAGAAATAAAAAGCAATCTTACCGAAATTAAAACAACTTTCGACAGATCATACAAGGGCTTGACTCGAAATAGAGAAGTGCAAAAAAGCACTCTAAAAAAAGACGCACAGATATTAGTGGGATGCTTTAATGAAGCACGCCAATTAATACATAAAGAAAGAGCAAGACTTACAAGAAGTCATTTAACACAGGCAGTTAAATTGCTTAACAAACTCCGAGAGAACTTGTTGAATGTCCGATCCAGACACAACTTGAATTTAACTATCCCTACGATATTAAACACACCTGTAGTAGCTGAAATCGATGGGGATATTAAAAGCTCAGAGGAATCTGAATCGGAAATTAAAGAAGAAGATCTTCACGACCTTTCAATTCCAGCGGTAATAACACTACCTGAATTGCTGGAGGAAGAAAGCTCCGATTCCAATAATTCAAGATTAACGGGACAAAAACACAAAATGACAGACTCTGCCGCAGCGTCAAGGGAATATGTGCGACAAATTTCGTCCACAATACCTGAGTTTGACGGCAAAAAGGTAAATCTAAATCGATTCCTCACGGCTCTCCGATTAATAAATCTGACAAAATCAGATAATGAGAATCTAGCAGTAGAGGTAATCAAGACAAAGATAATCGGTCCAGTATCATACAAGGTTGAAAATGAAACGACAATTATCGGTATAATAAATGTATTGAAGGCATCAGTTAAAGGCGAAGCGCCTGATGTCATTAAAGCTAAGCTGCTCAATACACAGCAGCGTGGCAAAACTGCGACGCAATATACCACAGAAATCGAAAACCTACGTAGGTCGCTTGAGGCAGCCTACATAGACGATGGTTTAGATTATGGTAATGCAGACAAATTCGCTACCAAGGAAGCGATATCTGCAATGATAAAGAATTGTGAGCATGGCAAGCTCAAAACAATACTGGAAGCAGGAAATTTCAACACCATGAATAGTGTGATTGAAAAATATATACACTGCAGTACTGAAATGACCGGCAATTCGAATAGTGTTTTATTCTATAATAACAGAAGACACTATCGAGGAAATAATAACCGAGGAAGTTACCACAACAGAGGTAATGGCCGAGGAAATTATAAGAACTATAATAACAATTATAGAAGCCGGGGTGGTTACCGTGAAGGAAACAGAGGACGCGGCGGTAACCATTACAATAATAGAGGTGGAGGTTACTCAAGGGGTAACCAATACCAAAATTATGGAAACAGCGTCCGAAATATTCAATCGGAAAACCAACATGCCCCCTTGAGCAACAGCCAACAGTAAAGCTGTATAAAATTAATCTCAATTTTTGCATTTTCATTCAAGTAAAGAATATGAGTACCAGTTCACTGGTAACTCTTTTAGTAGATACAGGTGCAGAAATTTCTTTGCTTAAATGCAGAAATAATAATTTACATAATATAAATTCGCTGAATACAACTAGTATATAAGGCATAGGGCAAGGGGCAATTCAGTCCCTAGGTACTATAAATGTGGAAATAATAGCTGCAAATGCAGCAATATCATATGAATTCCATATCGTACCTGACAATTTTCCTATACCAGGGGATGGTATAATTGGTTTGGATTTCATTAAAAAATACAATTGTATTTTAGAATTCAACGACCAAGAAGATTGGTTCACTTTGCGGCCCGAAAATTTCAGGAATATAAACATTCCTATAATACATTCACTAGATAATGAAATAGTTTTGCTAGCTAGATCGGAAGTTATTCGAAAGATTCAACTAATGTCTTCTGACACACATGTTCTCATCCCCAACCAGGAATTGCAACCTGGCATTATAAGAGCAAGTGCACTCGTAAGCACTCAGAACGCTTTGATTCGCATTATAAATACAACCAATAAAGACGCTATTGTTAACAGCGCAAACATAAAAAGCGAATCAGTAGATGACTATGATGTTTACAATGCAAATACAGACCATAGTGCACAAAGAACTTCAGAGGTATTAAAACTTCTCAAATTCCCGTCGTTATTTAAAAACGATTTAACAAAACTATGCACCGAGTATAGCGATATTTTTGGCCTCGAAACAGAAACCATATCAGCTAATAACTTTTATAAACAAAAATTTAGATTAAATGACAAAACTCAAGTCTACATTAAAAACTATAGAATGCCAGAAAGTCAAAAGCCAGAAATTCAAAGGCAAGTTGACAAATTAATAAGAGACGGCATTGTCGAGCCGTCTATCTCAGAATATAATAGCCCACTTCTCTTGGTACCCAAGAAATCTCTGCCTAATTCGGCGGAAAAGAGATTTGACTATCGTCAAATCAACAAGAAACTGCTAGCAGACAAATTCCCACTTCCAAGAATAGAAGATATTCTTGATCAATTAGGACGAGCAAAATATTTCTCGTGCCTAGACCTGATGTCAGGGTTTCATCAAATCGAATTAGATGAAAAATCAAGAAATATGACATCATTCTCAACTGCAACAGGTGCGTATCGCTACACGCGATTACCATTTGGGTTAAAAATAGCCCCTAATTCTTTCCAAAGAATTATGACTCTTGCATTTTCAGGCTTAACGCCTTCGCAAGCATTTCTGTATATGGATGATTTAGTAGTTATAGGTTGTTCTGAAAAGCATATGCTTAAGAATTTAACCGACGTTTTCAAATTATGAAAGAGGTTACTTACAAATTTACTGATAAAGGTATTTTACCAGATGACTCTAAATATGAGGTAATTAAAAATTATCCCCAACCAGTAAATGGAGACGAAGCTAGACGATTCGTCGCATTTTGCAATTATTACAGAAGATTTATTAAAAATTTCTCAGATAAATCACGCCACTTAACGAGGCTTTGTAAAAAGAACGCACCATTTGAATGGACAAGCGAATGCAATGAAGCATTCGAATACCTTAAAAGGGAATTAATGAAACCAACACTTCTTCAGTACCCAGATTTCAGCAAACAATTTTGCCTAACCACAGATGCTAGTAAACAGGCATGTGGAGCGGTACTATCTCAAGACCACAACGGTCAACAGCTACCAGTGGCATACGCTTCAAGAAGCTTTACAAAAGGCGAAAGTAATAAGTCCACAACAGAACAAGAACTAGCAGCTATTCATTGGGCAATAAACCACTTCAGACCATACATATATGGTAGGCATTTTTTAGTACAAAGTGACCATAGGCCACTATCGTACCTTTTCTCAATGAGAAACCTGAGCTCGAAATTAACAAGAATGAGGCTAGACTTGGAGGAGTTTGAATTCACAGTAGAATACCTCAAGGGGAAGGATAACCACGTTGCAGATGCTTTGTCCCGAATAACAATCGGAGAACTTAAAGCAATGAATAGACAAATATTTAAGGTCACAACAAGATCTTCAACAAGACAGAAAAATACCTGCGCAGGTGAAAAATTGCATGAACCACAAAAAAACGAAGACATTATAGAAAAGCCCAATATCTATCAGGTAGTCAATAACATTGATGCCAAAAAATATGTTGTTCTCAAAATAGACAAACATAAGTGTTTGTTGAAAAGAGGAAAGAATATCATAACACGTTTCGATATGACTCATTTTTATTCTAATGAAAAAATCGATTTAGATAAGTTTTTTCAAAGGCTTAATGAAGAAGCAATAATAAATAAAATCATTCGAACGCAATTGTCACCAAGTGAACAAATCTTCGAGTTTGTCACTATAAAGAATTTTAAAGAAAAGGGCAATAAAATATTACAAAATTTAACAATAGCGCTATTGAACAAGGTGACTAAGAGATAAAAACGCTAGGGTTCAAATAAAAGCAATACTGTCTAAATACCATGACGACCCGTCAGAAGGAGGCCACTCAGGAATTTCTAGAACCCTGAAGAAAATCAAAAACTTTTATTATTGGCCACAAATGACAAAGACAATAAGTAAATATGTTAAGACATGTTTGAAATGTCAGCAAGCAAAAACGCTGAAACATACAAGAACACCCATGACAATAACTGAAACACCAGCAACAGCATTTGATATAGCTTTGATAGATACCATTGGTCCACTTCCAAGATCAGAAGATGGAAATGAGTACGCTGTCACTATAATTTTGCAGGACATCAAAAAAAAAGGATAAAAAATTGAACGGCAAATTTTTTCTCTTTCACAAATAATTAACGGATAATTAACGGCAAATTATGGCATAAACAAAATTTTGATTTTCCAAAGTTGCCCTGCTAACTTGATGCACATCGATTTAACAAAATATTTGGTAACGGTACCAATACCAAATAAGGCTAAGGCAATATTCGAAAATTATATTCTCAAGTACGGTCCAATGACAAAAATCATTACGGACATGGGAACGGAATACAAAAACCAGATTATAGACGACTTGTGCAAATATATGAAGATAAAAAACATTACTTCAACAGCACACCATCATCAGACACTAGGAACAATAGAACGAAGTCACAGAACATTCAACGAGTATGTTCGCTCGTATATATCTGTTGACAAAACTGACTGGGATGTATGGATACAATATTTTGCTTATTGTTTCAACACAACACCATCAGTAGTTCACGAGTATTGTCCATATGAACTAGTATTTGGAAAATTACCAAGACAGTTCACAGATTTTGGCAAGATAGACAGAATAGATCCAATTTACAACATGGATGACTATTCGAAAGAAGTTAAACTAAGATTAGAAACAGCTTATATAAGAGCGAGAAATATGTTAGAAAAGGCAAAAGCCGATAGAAAAGTAAACTATGATAGAAATGTTAGTAATTTCGATTTAAAATTAGGAGATAAAGTATTACTTAGGAACGAAACAGGTCATAAACTTGACAATAATTATTTAGGACCATATTTAGTTTCAGATATAGGAGATTCTGATAATATTACAATTGTAGGAAATAAAAATAAAAAGCAGATAGTCCATAAAGATAGGTTAACAATTTTTAGTTCCTAATATATTTTGTAGGGTTGGCCAACCACATATATAAAACAACCACATATATAAAACAACCACATATATAAAACAACCATATATAGATAAACAAAACAAATACATTAGATTGTCTTTAAACAATGTAATTGATTTTATATATTTTATATCAACCAACTAAAAGCAAAAACAAATTTTTGCACAACATAAATACATATATTTTTTTCTATAGTTCAATATAAAACATTTATCTAATTTTGAATTTAAAAATATACTATTAAAAAAAAAAATAAATAAATAAATATATATATATATACAAAAAAAAAAATAAAATAATAATAATAAAATAAATTTAAATTATAATAATTAATAAATATTATATAATATTTGGAAAATAACTTCATATATTACGTTATTTTTCAAAAGGAGGGAGATGTAGTATACGCACATATTGAGTACACACTGTACGGACTATGACTCTTTGGCTTAGTCATATTAATAACAAAAGTCCAAGCATAAGTGGCTGGACGTAAACGATCGCGCACCTAAAGTGTATGACCGATCAAGTGCAGTGTCAGCATAATAATGCAAAACCAAATGTGCGCGTGTGACTCTCCCGCTTGGGCGCTGCCCTCAGCAACCAAGTACATAGATATATACATAAGACAGCCGCTCCGCTGCCGGGCTTACTGGCAGCGCAGTTGCGCGGCTTTAGCTGTAATATGTTTATATGAATTTTTAATCAATAAAGATATATCAACGGGGACGGTCGTCCCCATAAAGAATTATACGGATTATTACTTTATTGCCCTTCACCAGGATGGACACTCAGTAAAGAGCTTCGGTCGTGACAACTTGAAACATTTTCTCTCGCCTTGATCCTTACAAAGGATACCTGGACACTCAGTAAAGCGCTTCGTTCGTGACAACTTGAAAAATTTTCTCTCGCCTTGATCCTTACAAAGGATACCTGGACACTCAGTAAAGAGCTTCGGTCGTGACAACTTGGAAAATTTTCTCTCGCCTTGATCCTTACACATCGGGAAGGATATCTCGCACAATTAAAACACAAAAATCTCTCGCCGTGATCCTTACAACAGGATACCTCGAATAAAAATTCCTAGCCCTGTCGCCGCGACCTACATCCTTCGGCGTCGACAATATCCTTGCACATCGGAAAGGATTTCGAACACCGGCTCTCATCGTAAACCTCATCGACAATATCCTTGCACATCGGGAAGGATTTCGAATACCAGCTCTCGCCGCGAACCGTAGTTCATCGTCGACATCCTTTCGCTTCGGGAAGGACATTTCTAAAAAAAAATTTTTTAATAAATTCTCCCGAGCCCTCGTCACCTGGATTAGCTATCGTAAAAAGCACGAGCTGGAGGCAACCCTCAACGAGTTCGGTCTCGAGGCCACTGGAACCGTCGACGAGTTGCGCTCCCGCCTCACGGCATTCGTTCGGCAGACCGACCACGCCGAGCCCGTGCAGCTACGCCTTGCCGAGTTGGAGCGGCACCTCGGGAACATGCCCAGCGGGGACACCAAGGTGCTGTCCCCGGTACATATGGATAAGGATCTCAGCTCGCCAGGATTAGGGGCATCCGCCCCACCAGCAGCGCTTACGCTGAATATACCGCGTAGTATCTCCCCTGTAGGAGCCCGACAGCCGACCGCAAGGACCGAGGCGCCTCCCCAAGCGGTGACCCGTCCGGCCGACCCCCATATGGGGGCCACCCTGGTCGAAAGGATGACCAAGTGGGGCCTCTCGTTCGATGGGACCAATATGATGTCCACTGCCGGAAAGGATCCCAAAACATGGTGGCTGACGCCCTTTCTCGCCATCCGCTGCCCACGGCGCTACAAGCTCAAGTACAGGAGACCAACTGTAAGTGGCTCGCGAGGATGCTCCGGAATGTTCGGACCAAACCCGCTAACTTCCCGGACTTCAGAGAGGAGAATGGCCAGTTGTATCGCCGCATCGGGTTACGACCAGAAGAGGAGGAGTACACACCATGGAACTACCGGACTACATGGACTACCGGCAGCGAGTCCTCGAGGAGTGCCACGACCATCCTACCGCCGGACACTTGCGAATCCGGAAGACCAGCAACCGCGTGGCCCAGAGTTAACATGCCCACACTGGAGACAGGACCGACCCAGAGTTAACATGCCTCCTCTCTCCGGTCACACTGGAACCAATACCGAGAGTCAACATGCCCCCTATCTCTTTGGGCACACTTGGAGACGGACCCAGGAACAAGGAGGCGGTGCCAATACGAACTCTGACGAAGATATTGAAAAAATAAAGATTTGCCATTCTGCTGAATTCTTTGAAAGCCTTTCTCCCTCGGCCACAGGATTGTAACTGGCGCAGCCGGACTACGGACAAGGGATTAACAATGCCCACTACGCTTTTCGTTGAAATTCTAAAAGAGGTAATGAACATGTGACGGCAGTGGTTGTGAGTGGTAAAACAGTAAATTAAGTAAAAAGTTATTGAAACATAATGACGTGCAATTGCAAATAAAACAAAAGAAACAAACAAAATCAAGGTAAAATTGCTTCACAAGCGACCGTATATGTGTACATCAACCGCTGATAAGGCACCGGGATCGCTTGTGCGGGTTAATTTACAACAATATAACAACAACAAAAAATGCTGTGTGTGATGACCGTATATGTGTACATCAATCGCTGATAAGGCACCGGGATCATCCATACACCCTAAATCATAAAATATTACCAAAAGTGGAAAATGAATCAAAAAAAAAATTTTTTTTTTTGACATAAAACTGCTGTGTGGTGACCGTTTGTGTGTGTCGGAGAGCACTTGGTGTGCGTATTTGGGAGAGTATTGGTATACACTTGATTGTATTGGTACACTTGATTCTGACATCCGGCAACACACATATTTTTATGAAATATTACAAGTCATGATTTATCGATTTATAAGTTATGTACAACTATCGAGTCTCTATAGCGTCCTTTTTTTTTTACCATCGCTACTTTTTCTTAGTCTTGACTTCACTTTCTGCGACGCTAGTTTTCCTATTGTGAAATTCAAATTAAATCTAAACAAAAACGCTAATCATCAAAGAAAACAAATAAATAATTGTGGGACTTGGTCACTGGATGTCCTAAGTGCAAGGAACGCATGTTATTAGCTGCGTGAACACCACCATAGGTATGCTTTTTGGTCATTTCAAAAAAATAGCAATTTCATCACTATGGTAATATTGCAATATTGCAGCCTATATTTGTTGTAGTTCTGTAGTTTTGCCGTGACGATAGACTGGCGCTGAGTTGTAATCAGAACTCGCTGCGCAAGAAGCGAATGTACATCAATCGCCGCCAAGACAACGGGATATCCGCACAGTGGTTTATAAAAATAAATGTGAGTTGTGTGATTAACGACCGAATATGTGTACAACAATCGCTGTTAAGGCACCGGGATCGTTTTCATTTATCAATTTACATGAACGCAAATTTATTAAAAAAAAAATTAATAAACAGTGATACGGCAAAAACAAGTAAGCATGAATGTGTTTGTGTTACGCCGCTTGTAAAACCCTTGCGACGCTTGACGCTGAGTTCGCTTCTACACTGTTGAATTCTATTGAATTCTTTTTGCACACCACGCACTGCGAGAATAGAACCACTTAAAACAAAAAAAAAAAAAGCAATAAAATCAATTCTAGAAATATATTAAACATATGTATATAAAAAGAAATAAGAAAAATAAGAGAAAACGACGAAACAATCCACAAACAACTTAACGTCTACTGGTGTCACATGTTCACTAACCTCTAAAATACGCTCTATTGAATACTAATTTAATTTATGCATTACAGTCAAAGCCAAAAACAGTAGAAAACTACAAAGGTGGAAGGAAGCACAGCAGCACTGCACGAAAAACATACAACTAACAATAAACAACGCGAAACAAGGAAAAGAGAAAACTGCGTAACGGACACACACATACAGGTTTTCTTTTATTTTGGAAATAATACACACTAAAAAATAGATGCATAAACATAGTATCATAAAATATAATACAATAGTTTACTACATTAATATAAGTTAACAACACGCTTTACCTAAACCTTATAAAGCTTATAAGGTAAAGCTTAAGTCAGCGTCTGCAGTACTTCCTGCACGCGCCAACATAATATAAACAAATCATCAAAATCACAGAGCATTGAACTGCAGTTCACACGGGCACCTGTTCCCAATTCCAATTCCCAAGAAATATAAGCCAAAGCAGGAAATGGATTGCAGTCACACGGGCATATGCAGTTCCCGAGAAGTATTGGCAACAGGGAAAAGACAAATCATCAGCAGAACTGTAATTAACCAATTACAGCCGACTGCACCAGCACTGCCACCTTCGCCACACCAGCGCTGCCACCATCGCTGCCCTGACACGGTGTTATCAATCTTGGATTCGTCGCTGCTACCGTCGCTGCACCAGCGCTGCCACCATCGCTGCCCTGACACATTGTTACCAATATTTGATTCGTCGCTGCCACCGTCGCTGCCACCGATACATAAAAAACCTGATTCACAAAAAGTCCAGATTAGGGAACCAGAATAGAATATTAAATCAGTCTAAATTTTACATTCAATAAAGAAAGTTGATAAAACTAAATTCGTAAATTTATTTTTTTATTTAATTTATAACTAAATAAATTAACTGGCGCCCGAACAGGGACCGGTTTATAACTAACATAACAGAGCAAAACGCCTCTAAGTGTTCGCGAATAAAAGAGCAAAAAGCCTCTACGCTCGCGTCGTGACGAAAAACAAAAGTGTAAGTCGCGAATAAACCGTGTTCCGCCAAACAAAAGGGAAGACTCCCACCCACAGTGGTGGCCCTAAAAAAACAATATAAAGGCAACCCATCGCCTACAAAGACCAACGCCGTGCAAGGCCCGTCCCCACGGAACCTTCTGAAGGAAGTATCGCACCTGGATCCTCAGTAGACACAGCAAACCGGACCAAATCCAGACGATCGGGAAGGATGGCAATAATAAGCTACTTGTAAGATAGTTTTAAGGAAACTTTAAAGAAAAAAAAAACATATTAGCATAAGAAAACGAAAGTGAAGTGATCAACCAAAGCAAATAAACACTGTAAAAATATAAACGATTAATTGACTACAGAATACTGTAGCATAACAATTTCCAACTTTGCGATTCCCTACGAGGACCCTCCAAAGTAGAAGGAAGAAACCAGCTACTGGTTTTCAAACATATAAAAACTTTCCTCTTCGACCAAAATATTTCAAATTTCATTGAATCACTCTCACTGGTGAAGAAAATATTTTACCACAAATTCCTTTGCGAACAAACACTTACGATTTCTATTTTTATAAGCCTGAATTAATACGACATATTCTAAAATTTTTAAAATTTCATTGACCATTAATGGCAAATCCTAATAACTTACTTAGACCCCCAATGCTTCCAGCAAACCAGGTAGAACAAAACAGAGTCAATATGAACCAACAAGAACTTAACGCACACATTGGCAGACTAATTTCAGAGGCCATCGCTTCTCAGGTTCCCCAATTAATCAGACAACAAAATAACCCGAATAGTAATTTCTTAGATGTACCAAACCAAATAATTCAGCCTCAACATCGGGGAAGTCTTAATGAATTAGATAGAACACCAGATGTAGTTAAAAGCATCCGAGAGTTCTCAGGCGACCGCGGAGAATTTAGTTCATGGAAAAAGGGCGTAGATAGAATCATAGAGAACTACGAGGCACTACAAGGCACTGCTAAATATTTCGGTATAATACATACCATAAGAAACAAAATTGTTGGCAATGCCGACACAGCCTTAGAATCCTATAACGTGCCACTAGATTGGAAGGCTATTTCAAAGTGCTTAACAATGCATTACGCAGATAAGCGCGATTTGAGTACATTAGAGTACCAATTGACAACCATTACTCAGGGTGTCAATCAAACAGTAGAAGAATTCCATCAAGTAGTTTATCGTCACCTGTCCTTACTACTGAATAAAGTTGGTTGTATGGAATTATGTCGCGAGTCAGAACAAATGATGACTAAGCTTTACAGAGATAAAGCTCTAGACACTTTCATTCGTGGATTGAGAGGAGACCTACCTCGCCTTCTGGGAATGAAAGAGCCTGAAGATCTACCCCAAGCTTTACATCTATGTTTGAAAATCGAAAACCAAACATATCGATCCAACTATGCTACAGGCAAAATTCAATCGACGGTCTTCCGACCAAACCAAAAACCAATACCAATGCCTAGAACTCAATACTTGAATTATTCGACTCCACGAGCATTTCAAAACATGTCCCAAAGAGCACCAATTGCTCAACAATATACCAGACCAATGCACAACATGACATTCTCTGGCAATCAACAACCATACGTGCAACAACCATACGCACAGCAACCATACGCAAGACAGACGTACGCACCAAACCCAACTTTCTCACCGAATCGCCCCACGGCACCAAAACCGCTGCCCCGTCCTGAGCCTATGGACGTGGACCCCAGCATCCGCACAAAACAAGTGAACTATATGAACAAACCACGGAACTTCGAAATGGGTAAACGACCAGGAAACCCCATTCCCCTGTTGCACAGGAGGACAAACGACAACGTACTTTCAATATAGAAAGTAATGAACAAAATAATGACACTACCACACCTAGTAGCAATGACCAGAACACAGTAAACGAACAAACAGAATATGAACAGTTAGCGTACAGCCAAACAGACTCAAACGAATATGGACAAACGTTAGACGAATACCAAGAACAATACGAGTACGATTACGGGACCGATGTAGGACAAGAACAATACGCCGACCTGCATTTTTTAGAGTAAATTCCTCCTCCCTACCTTATTTTGAGGTGAACGTAGGAGGAGAAGTTTTGAGAATACTTATTGATACGGGATCTAATAGAAATTATATTAAACCTAGTTTAGTTAGTAATCCCGCTCTAATCGAGAAACCGTTTCAAGCCGTTACAGTTGGCGGTAACGTAAAAATTACACACTATAAAATGGCACATCTGTTTAATATCCGAGATGTGCGTATTAAATTTTTCCTTTTGCCGACATTAAAATCTTTCGATGCCATTCTCGGCAACGACACTTTAAAAGAACTTAAAGCAGTAATTCACACACACTCGAATTATATGACCATTAAGGACAACGTAAAAGTAATTATTAAAGAAAAAAAAATATGACTCAATAAACAATATTTGCCCCCGTACAGCCCATTTGTCCGATCAACAAAAAAATAATTTAGAAAATCTACTACAAAATTTTCCCAACTTATTCTCAAAACCAGACGAAAAATTGACGTACACTACTAACGTGACAGCAGAAATACGTACGAACAATGAAACACCTGTATATTCCAAATTCTACCAATATCCCATGTCTCTAAAAGACGAGGTTAATAAACAGATTTCAGAACTATTGGCAAACGGTATAATACGACCATCTCGTTCCCCGTACAATTCACCTGTGTGGATTGTTCCCAAGAAGATCGACGCTTCAAACGAAAAGAAATACAGAATGGTAATAGATTATAGGAAATTAAACAAAGTAACAATAGCTGATAAATACCCTATCCCCGAGATAAATGAAGTGCTTGCCCAATTGGGTAACAACAAACTTTTTCCGTTCTCGACTTAAAAAGCGGATTTCATCAAATAAAACTAAAGTCCTCAGATATAGAGAAAACCGCTTTCTCTATAAATAATGCCAAATACGAGTTCACACGCCTTCCATTCGGTCTTAAAAATGCTCCATCCATTTTTCAACGAGCACTAGACGATATACTGCGTGAACACATAGGGAAAATTTGTTATATCTATATTGATGATATAGTTGTTTTTAGCCAAGACGAAAAATCTCATCTTGAAAACTTAAATATCATATTCGATACCCTATACAGAGCCAATATTAAATGTCAACTTGATAAATGCGAATTCCTCAAGAGCAAAGTTGAATTTCTAGGTTTCGTAATATCCGATAAAGGTATTGAAACCAACCCTGACAAAGTATCAGCGATAGCTAATTTTCCTACCCCAAGGACAATAAGAGAACTCAGATCATTTCTAGGCTTATCAGGATACTATAGGAGATTTATAAGGGATTACGCAAAACTTGCTAAACCACTCACCATACTGTTAAGAGGTGAAGATGGACACGTAAGCAAGAAAGCAGCATCAACTAAAGCAATAAGCTTCAACCAAGAAGCCATAAAAGCATTTAAGAAACTAAAAAATTCATTAATATCACAAGATGTGATACTTAAATACCCCGATTTTAAAAAAGAATTCCACCTCACCACCGATGCATCAAACTATGCCATTGGTGCAGTTCTCTCACAGAACAGTCAACCTATCTCATTCATCTCACGAACCCTCTCCAAAGCTGAAGAAAATTATGCAGCTAACGAGAAAGAGATGTTGGCCATTATATGGGCCCTTAAAGCGTTACGCAACTATCTGTATGGTAAAGCCAAAGTGAAAATATTCACTGACCACCAACCGCTTACACATTCATTGAGTAGTTGGAATGGCAACGCTAGAATTAAAAGATGGAAATCTCACTTAGAAGAATACGACTACGAATTACTCTACAAACCAGGAAAAGACAATGTAGTAGCAGACGCATTGTCTCGCATTTCAAATTTAGGTCAGATAAACTCATTATCCACTCAACATAGCGACGAGAGTTCAAGCCATAACCTCATCCCTAGTATAGAAGTACCCATTAACGCTTTTAGAAATCAAATCTTCATCCATAAAGCAGACAACAACGACTATAAATTTAGCATACCTTTCCCTACGTTTCATAGACATGACATATACTTACAAACTTACGAACTTGACGAACTTATACTAATACTTCGGAAATACCTTAACCCATCCGTTATTAACGGAATACAAACTTCTGAGGATATCATGGGGAAAATACAATCAATATACCCAGATAACTTTAGTAAAGTTAAAATTCGTTTTACCCAAAGCAAAGTTACCGACCTCACTAATGAATCAGAGCAAGAAGAGGAGATACTTAAAGTCCACAATAGAGCCCATAGAAATGCTACGGAAAATAAAACTCAATTGTCCGAAAAATTTTACTTTCCCCAAATGAAGAAGAAAATAGAAAAATTGGTAAAACAATGCAAAGTTTGCAAAGAAGAAAAATATGATAGACATCCGGCTAACCCCATTTTAGAGCAAACTCCTATTCCGGAATACCCCGGACAAATTATCCACATCGATATCTATTCTACAGAAAAGAATTTAGTTCTAACAGCCATAGACAAGTTCTCTAAATTAGCGCAGGCCAAAATAATAAAGTCCAAAGCAATAGAAGACATAAGAAACCCTCTAAGAGAGATTATTTTCTACTACGGCGTCCCCAAATATGTTGTCATGGATAACGAAAAGTCTTTAAATTCACAGTCCATAACCTTTATGCTCAAAGACCAACTCAATATAGATATTTTTCAAGCACCACCCCACAAAAGCACTGTAAACGGTCAGGTCGAAAGATTCCATTCAACACTTTCTGAAATAATGAGATGTATCAAGAAAGATGGAACCCACAGAAACTTTCCAGAATTACTAGAAAGAGCAGTGTACGAATATAACTACACTATTCATTCTGTAACAAAGAAAAGACCACTCGAAGTGTTCTTTGGTAGAACAGTATCAACTAATCCCGAAGCCTACGAAAAAACCAGACTAGACAACATAGACAGACTAAAAGACAAACAGAAAAAGGACCTCGAATATCATAACCAGAACCGTAACGAATTAAAAAACTATAACGTAGGTGACGAAATTTATGTTAAGATAAACACACGACTTGGTTCTAAATTATCAGCAAGATATAGAAAAGAAATAGTTAAAGTTAACAAGAATACTACAGTTGAAACAGAATCAGGGAAGAGAATACACAAAAGTAACATACGAAATAACTAAAATTACCTTACCCTTTCAGGACATTAATGCTATGCACCATAACAATAGCGAATGGACTTCTAGACATTACCAACTATACTGACGTACAGACTGCAATAATAAATAAAGGACTAGGGAAAATTCAAACATCCACCACAAGAATAATTCATGTTATAGATATAAACCACATTACAAACACTTTAAATACTTTAGCTTCATATGTAGATAACGAACTAAAAAATTCAAACAGTTACCACACCATAAAACACGAATTGGATCAAACATTCTCCATTCTCCAAACTTTATCCCCCACACCACATAATAGAAACACTAGAGCAATCAATTTAATAGGAACCGCATGGAAGTACATTGCTGGTACTCCAGACCACGACGACCTAATTCTACTCCAAGATAATATGAACGATCTAATTAACAATAGCAACAAACAACTCTTAATTAACAATCAATTTCAGGAAAGACTAAATCAGATAACTAAATTTACTAATTCTTTATCAAATGCTATCAGAAAAGACAGCTATGTTAACACAGAAATAACTTTTAACTTGCAAAATCAAATCAGGCTCGTCAAAGAAGAAATCATAAATGTTAAATACGCCATTCAATGGGCTAAGCTAAATGTAATAAATACATTCTTATTAAATGAAAAAGAAATAATTGAAATTGATAAAATATTCAAAGAAAGCAATATGCCATTACTATCAATAGAAGAAATGCTAGAATTTTCCGATGTAACTATATTAAATAACAAAACTACAATTTTATATATAATTAAAGTCCCAAATTTAGAAAAAACTATATACGAAAACACACTTATCAAGCCCATTATCAAAAAGAACACAATTGTAAACATAAAATTTCAAGAAATATTTT
The DNA here is from genome assembly GCA_018903765.1 of Drosophila aff. chauvacae BK-2020. Lineage (NCBI taxonomy): Eukaryota > Metazoa > Arthropoda > Insecta > Diptera > Drosophilidae > Drosophila > Drosophila aff. chauvacae BK-2020. The sequence goes on from JAEIGO010000072.1 coordinate 1,146,405, forward strand.
TTAATAACGAAAATATGTTTGGCATAAGAAATAAATGTAAAACTTATCATAAAATTAAAATTTGTAACAAGAATAATATTGTAAACATAAGCAATAGTACTTGTCTACCTAAGCTTTTGATAGGAGAGAAAGGGTTATGTGAATTCAGCAACGCAGACCACATCGAAACAATAGAGGAAATAAGCAGCGGTCTTATAATGGTTAACAACTACAATGGCACACTAGAGTGGAACAACAAAATGCAGAAACTGGAGGGAACATACGTCATCAACTTCTTCAACGAGACACTCACCATCAACGGAAAAGAGTTCAGCAACGTCGAGACGAAGCCCATACAATCATCAAGGCCCATGATCCAAATAACCCCCGCAGAGAAAGAACGAATCAAAATACTATCTCTCAACGCTCTGGAAAGTTTACACATTAACAACACCAAACGTTTGGCAGAATTGGAAACAGATAGCAACTATAACAAATACTACGTCACCCTTCTTTTCGCTACCTCCACAATCGTCGCAGGGTTTTTATACTGTTGCAAACGAAAGCAAGAGAAGATTATTCTACAAGTGGCACCTCCCGAACCCCTGAAAACCACCAACAGAGTTAATCTCAACACCATACCATTCTTCTAATGAACGTCGCTTGAGGACAAGCTCAAAATAGAGGGGGAGGAGTTAACAACACGCTTTACCTAAACCTTATAAAGCTTATAAGGTAAAGCTTAAGTCAGCGTCTGCAGTACTTCCTGCACGCGCCAACATAATATAAACAAATCATCAAAATCACAGAGCATTGAACTGCAGTTCACACGGGCACCTGTTCCCAATTCCAATTCCCAAGAAATATAAGCCAAAGCAGGAAATGGATTGCAGTCACACGGGCATATGCAGTTCCCGAGAAGTATTGGCAACAGGGAAAAGACAAATCATCAGCAGAACTGTAATTAACCAATTACAGCCGACTGCACCAGCACTGCCACCTTCGCCACACCAGCGCTGCCACCATCGCTGCCCTGACACGGTGTTATCAATCTTGGATTCGTCGCTGCTACCGTCGCTGCACCAGCGCTGCCACCATCGCTGCCCTGACACATTGTTACCAATATTTGATTCGTCGCTGCCACCGTCGCTGCCACCGATACATAAAAAACCTGATTCACAAAAAGTCCAGATTAGGGAACCAGAATAGAATATTAAATCAGTCTAAATTTTACATTCAATAAAGAAAGTTGATAAAACTAAATTCGTAAATTTATTTTTTTATTTAATTTATAACTAAATAAATTAACTTATACAAACGAAAACTAAACAAACCAAACAAACACCCAAAATTTTCCATATACAAATACCATAACCATACCCCAATATATAATTAATCGCGATTATTTGCAAACAAAAAATACAGATTTATTCCTAACAAACGTAAATGTTAAAGAATACTACTAACACAGTTAGGGGCAGATCAGGGCTAAGAAGCGGATCTAGACTATCTGAGATAAGGGAAGCGACAGGAACAGAAGAGGAAGACCAGTCAGTTCAATCGCAAAACAATAATCCTAATCTCACCAACGCTATGGATTCCGGTAACGACACAGGGCCACTAAATTCCACCACCAACCTAAATCTACAACAACTACTAACCCTTGTACATCAACTACCAACCTACGAAGGCCCACCTGACAATATTGATAGATTTATAGACAGAGTAGATCAGCTTCTTTTGTTAGCCTCATCGGTGGACCAAGCAACATGCGGACAGTACTTACTTGGAACTATCCGTGACAAAATTAAAGGCAGAGCAGATGAAGCGCTGAATGTCTGCGATGCACTCCTTAGTTGGGATGATATCAAAGCAAACCTCAAGCGACTATACTCTAGCAAGAAAACAGAAGAAATGCTTGTTAGAGAGCTACATAATCTTCCGGACGGACTCAGTATGGGAAAATTGTATTACTCAGCCGCAAAAATAAGAAGCGAATTAATGTCACTCGCCAGAGAAGCAGACTCTAGTGGACACTCTCTTGCGGCCAAACGTGACCAATACGACAGATTCTGCCTAAATACATTCTTAGCTGGATTAAAGGACCCACTTAGGACAGCCATTAGGAATCAAAGACCAGAGACAATCGAGAAAGCATACGAAGCATAGAAGCCTGAACAAACAACAAGAAAACCGACGACGCGACAGCACAATATACAGGAATCACCCATACGTGAGAGGACAACCAACAAATAGTGACTACAACAGTCGCTACATACCACGACAACAGAACTATAATAATGGCAACAACGCTCGTCATGTACCACGATACGATAACACCAACAATGACAATAATGGCCGCTTTATACAGAGACAACAAAATTTTAACAACAATAATAATAGACGCTTCACACGTCAACATAATTCCCACAACAATAGTAATGGTCGACAAGATAAAGAAACTCTGGGCAGAAACCCCTTCCACAATAACGACCAACCAAATCAATCCCTAAGTCACCAAAACAGAAACAACCGTAATTCAAGAGCTCCCCTATGTAACATCAACGATGATGCAAATTTTCAAATAGAAGCCTCGGGAAGCCAGTCGGCTACATAAGCAAGAAGACTCACGGATCTTCCTTGCCATTTGTTTTATTATCACCATTATGGTGATAATACCATGGTATTATGGTGTCAAATCCTCTAAAATTCCTAATAGACACTGGATCTACTTACTCTTTCATAAACCCGGCACTTATTAATGAAGATCACATCAAAAAACTAACCTCAGATATCAATATCCACACTGTTCTCAGTACATTCAAAATTCGGGAATATACAGATAAAATAAATTTCAAACAATTCAAAAAAATTCCCAATTTTAAGTTCTTATTATTTAATTTCCACCCCCACTTCAATGGTCTCCTAGGCATGGATATCCTATCTAGCCTAAATGCAAGAATAAACTTTGCCGAGTCCATACTAGAAACACCAGAAACCGCCATCCCAATCCTCACAAGGGCAAACCCTGTAGACACATTACATAACCTGCCACAAAATACCAAAATGCTACTTCCGCTCCCAGTAAACTTCATGCAGGGAGACTTTATATTTGAAACTATGAATTTGGATAATCGAATATCCATAACAGGCGGTTTATACACCGCAAACGCAGGATCCGCCTATTTCGAAGTCTGCAATAACTCAGACCAGATCCAAACACTTTACCTCGAGGAACCGTTACAAGCAGAAGAGTTCTCTCCACAAACCCACCAATACTTAAACTGTATGTCCGCGGGAACAGATACAGAACGACCGGATGACCAACAATTAAAAATTCAAACGGAACACCTTAACAGCGAGGAAAAACAACAAATACTCAAACTATGCAAGTCATTCAAAAGACTTTTCCACAACGAAAACAACCAACTAACGTTCTCTAACGCCGTCAAACACTCTATACCAACAACAGATAATATACCGATACACACAAAATCTTACCGTTACCCATTTGTACATAAAGACGAAGTAAAAAAGCAAATTTCAAAAATGCTCGAGCAAAACATCATAAAAAACAGCCATTCCCCCTGGAGTGCACCCGTCTGGGTCGTACCTAAGAAAAGTGACGTCATAGGCGGAAAAAAGTGGCGCTTGGTAATCGATTTTCGGAAATTAAATGAAAAGACTGTCTCTGATAGATACCCTATCCCGAACATTGCGGATATACTAGATAGTCTAGGGAGGACCATGTATTTCACAACGATAGACTTAGCAAGTGGCTTTCACCAAATTCAAATGAACCCACGCGATGCGAGCAAGACGGCGTTCACCGTCGAAAATGGGCATTATGAATTCTCACGAGAATGCCCTTCGGTCTCAAGAACGCCCCTGCCACGTTCCAACGCGTTATGGACAACGTTTTAGGTGACTTAGTCGGTAACGTCTGTCTCGTCTATCTCGACGATATAATAGTATTCTCACCCTCACTCCAAAAACATATAGCAGATATTAAATCTGTTTTCACAAAACTCCAAAACGCAAATCTAAAAATCCAACCAAGCAAATGTAGCTTTTTAAGGAAGGAAATCGACTTCCTGGGACATATCGTAACCCAGGAAGGAGTCAAACCAAACCCACTTAAAATTCAAACCATCAAGGACTTCCCCTGCCCAAAGACAACCAGGGAAATTAAATCATTTTTAGGACTATTAGGGTATTACAGGAAATTCATAAAGGACTTTGCGAAAATAACTAAACCCATAACGAGACAGTTAAAAGGGAAGAAATCTATAATAATAGACGATGAATTTAAACAAGCATTCGAAACGTCGAAAGATCTTCTTTGTAATGATCCCATACTCATATACCCTGATTTCAATAAACCGTTCACGCTGACCACAGACGCAAGTAATTATGCTATAGGCTCTGTGTTGTCACAAGGCCCAGATACTAATGACAGACCCATATCCTTCGCTAGCAGGACACTCTCGGACACGGAAATCCGCTATTCGACGATAGAGAAAGAAATGCTATCTATCACTTGGTCTGTAGGTCATTTCAGACCATACCTTTTCGGGCGTAGATTCAAAATAGTCACAGACCATAAGCCATTAATCTGGCTAGAAAATTTGAAAGGTCAGAATCCAAAACTACTTCGATGGAAAACAATCCTGGCCGCTTACGACTACGAAATCGTATACAAAAAAGGGTCGCAAAACGTAGTTGCTGACGCACTCAGCAGAATTGAGCCAAACTTGAACATAAACGAGGACCCACAAATTATGCCAATCGCTTCGCAACCACTAAATCACTACAATTGCCAAATAATATTCCGTATCGGATCAACAACTTTAAGACAGGTAGAAACACCATTTATCCATAAAGTAAGACATATTATCACGGAACCCGTACATACTTTCGACTCTGTTACAAACACCCTTCAAACAATCCTGAAACCGAATAAAACATTCGCAATATTTGCACCAAACGATATTTTCAAAATAATAGAAGAGTCTTATAATAACTATTTCTTTGAAAATGACTTATACAAAATTTTCCGCTGCAATATATGGTTAACCGAAATTACGAATCCTCATGATCAGGAAAACGAAATTCGTGCATACCACTTTAATACCAATCATAGAGGCATAGATGAAACATATAACCATTTAAAAAGGGACATTTATTTTCCGCATTTATCACAAAAATTATAAAAAATTGCGATACCTGCCTAACCCTAAAATACGATAGACACCCCCATAAACCATTGATGCAAACCCCAACCGCCCCAGATGGACCATTGGCAGTCGTACATATAGACATATATTTCATTAACAATACTTGTAACCTCACAATTATCGATAAATTCACCAAACTAGCACAAGCCTACCCCCTTAGCAATAGGAATTCAATAAAAGTCGTCGATGCCCTATTACAATTTATAAGTCACTATGGCGCACCAAAGAAAATAATTTTCGACCAGGGCGCGGAATTTTCGGGCAATCTATTCAACGACTTCTTAAATCAATTCCAAATAACGGCTCATACAACTTCATTTCAACAATCAACGGGCAACGCTTCTGTCGAGAGACTGCACTCCACCTTAACCGAACTATACAGGATAATATTGAACAAAAGAAAGGAAGCACGCATAGAACGCGATCATGCCCAAATACTCGCAGAAGCAGTAGCAACATATAACAATGCAATACACTCCAGCACTTCCTATACCCCTTTCGAGCTCTTCCACGGAAGAACACACATATTTAACAAAACAATAACATTCGACAATCACCATGATTACCTTAAGAAATTAAACGAATTTAGAAAAGACATATACCCAAAAGTACAGGAACATTTAAGCGCGACCACAGAAAAAAATTGGTTAAATTAAACAAGGACAGGGAGACACCAGTCCAAGTCGATCCTAATGATAAAATATTTAGAAAAGAAAACCGTAGAAACAAGATAACACCGAGATTTTCAATACACAAAGTATATAGAGACAAAGCAGTCACTCTCCTAACAACTAAAGGTCAAAAGTTACACAAACAAAAAATTAGAAAAATAGTTAAGAAATCAATGGAAGAAATATAAGATAGACAAGCATTATTCAATAAATATATCAAACCAAGTAACTTAAAAACCCACATTAAGAAGAAACAATCTACGATACAAAAATACATAATAATTAAACAAAATGTAACTTTAGCTTTAGATGTAACGTTTATAAACACAACACTCATGTTTAATATTAAGATATCCATAAAAAAAACTGTTAAATTCAAAATGTCGTCGGAGTTCGTGGCATACACCAACAACGCCTAATCACCCTTCTCCGATCCGGCCATTTCCCCTTATGGCCGTCTCTTCGGACTGGGGGGGGAGGAGTTAACATGCCCACACTGGAGACAGGACCGACCCAGAGTTAACATGCCTCCTCTCTCCGGTCACACTGGAACCAATACCGAGAGTCAACATGCTCCCTATCTCTTTGGGCACACTTGGAGACGGACCTAGGAACAAGGAGGCGGTGCCAATACGAACTCTGACGAGGATATTGAAAAAAAATAAAGATTTGTCATTCTGCTGAATTCTTTGAAAGCCTTTCTCCCTCGGCCACAGGATTGTAACTTTTGCGATCAGTGGCGCGGGCGCGCAACGGGTTTGAATTTGAATGCGGTTGTGTATGGCTTTTCTTCATTTCTTTATTCTTCATTTCTTTCAGTTCGGTGTTTCTCCTTTATTTATTCTTAATGTTTGACTTCATGGTTTACTTCTTATTTTATATATGAGTGTTTCTTTCCTTATACTATTTCCTTAACCTCTATTTGTTCTCTTCATGTATTTTTCTTAACCTCTATTTGTTCTCTTCATGTATTTCTCTTATTTCCTATGTCTATGTGCGCGCACGGCGCGTCACAGTCTTGTGATGCAAATCAAGTCTGCATATAAACCTTCCTTTTCTATGCTTTTATTTAAATATTGTTTGTTATTATATTCAACATAGAAAATCGAAGTCATGGAGGATAATTTAAAATATAATATGAAGGAAAGTTCCTTTGCAGTGACAACCCGTATCATAAGAAATCCGCTCCTGTTTCCCCCCCCAAAAAAAAACCAATTGCTTTGGCGTTGGCGGGCGGGCTTCTTATTCAATATTTTTGTTGGCTATTTTAAGAGCCGAATCGTACACAATGCAGACCATAGACGTCGATCGGCTGGCCAACAGGATTTCCCCATAAAAAGCGCATGAACGTGTTCGGCACACGCTTCCATCCAGTCGTGGTCGGGCGGAAAGGAAATGACCAAAGGGGGTGGCGACAGGAAGCGGGGCACCGAGGAAATCTCGATCAATGAAAACGGGGAAAACACTAGTGCGAGTGCGGTTTTGAGCAGCAGCACATGATGGCAATGAAAGCGCAAACAGAAATATAGTGATCACAGAACGCACACGAATGCCAAATGGATCGTTATGGTTATAGAAACGAGGGGAAAATAAAATAAAAACGCCTTCTAAAATAGATATGCAAATGATTTGCAATGAAAAACTATGGCAAAAGCGGAACGCTGTGGAAAAAAAGCGTTGACAAGCAGGGGGAGAGGATGGCGGAAAATGGAAGGGGGCGGGTAACTGTCTGAGCGCCGGGAAAATCCGAAGTGACGCGGCGTTGGGCTGGCAATGCTGTATTTTCGATTTGGTTGTCTAAATCTTTACGTATATCTTCTAAAGGAGTTGTGATCATAGGGTTTACTTTTTTTTCTTGTCTTCCGGTTATTGCTGTTGGTTTAGTATGGATTTCTGTTGGTGCCGTGTTTTTCAGGGTCTGTGAATAAGACGTTTCTTGGATGGGATTGTGGCGCGTATACTATAATAGAACGGGCGGTTTTGTGATCAACCTTTTTGGTGATTTTTATAGCTACAAGTTCTTGTTCTTTGATGAAGATTGGGCTTTTTTGTACATGGAATTATGATTATTTTTGAAGTTTATGCATTTGGGCTCCTGTAGGCACTCGTTGCTGTCATTTGTGTGAGTGGTTTCTGAACATATTTTGCATGTAGGGCTTTCTTGTTTGCAAAAGGTTTAGGGATGGTTAAAACGAAGACATTTTTTGCATTGCATTGGACGTGGTATGTACGGGCGAGTGAAAACCATTTCGTAACCAATCATTACCTTTTCGGGGAGACTTGTCGAATCAAAAGTTAGTGTAATTAGTCCTGATGGGACACGTTTTTGGTCAATCAATTTAGTCCATTTGTAAACTTCTTTTACCTTTTGAGATTTCAGCTCTATTAGAATTTGTTCTTTGTTGCAATAAATAACTCCCTTCGTTTTGTTGAGGCTCTTATGTTCGTATGCTTCTACATCCATTGTACCCAATTTATATCGAGAAGAGTTTAGAGGCCGGTCTGGTCTACTAATTAATGAGAAGGGTTTAGAGGTCGTTCTGGTCTACTAATTCACTGATCTGCCTGGTAAACATTTTGCCCGCTGGTTTACTCTGACTGACCTGGCAAGTGTCACACTTGCGTACATACCTGGCTACGTCACGGAAGAGTCCCGGCCAGTAATACCTCTGGGCGATCCGGGTGGTAGTCTTCCTGATTCCGAGATGTCCTGCCGTGGGCTGGTCGTGGCATTCCGACAGTACTCGCTGGCGGTGTTCCTTGGCCACGCACAGTTTCCATGGCACCGAGTCTTCATCATCGGGTCGTGCTCCAATATGTCGATATAGCTGCTGATTCTCGTATACATAGTCCGGAAATTCTCCAGGCTTGTCCTGGACGAGTTTCAGCATCCGCTGGTACCAAGTGCATGTGGGTTGGTCTTCCTGAATCATCTGTATCACCTCCAAAGGCTGTCGTGATAGCGCATCCGCGACAACGTTCTGACTTCCGCGCCGATAGGTGACGTCAAATTGGTACTGCTGCAATTCTAACGCCCAGCGCGCGATTCGTCCCGTGGGATTATCGATTGAGTTGAGCCACTTCAACGCGAGATGGTCCGTTATCACCTCAAATCAATATCCTTCCAAGTAACACCTGAGTTTTCTAATGGCCCATATAATGGCCAGACACTCCTTCTCCGTGGTCGAGTAATTTTCCTCCGCGGCTATGAGACGTCGACTTGCAAACGCAATGACTCTCTCTTCCCCCTGGATTGTCTGGGTTAAAACGGCTCCTAGTCCTATGTCGCTAGCATCTGTCTGGAGGACAAACTTCTCATTGAAATCGGGGCACGCGAGGACGGGCGCCTCCGTGAGCTTCCTCTTCAGTTCTTCGAATGCGTCCTGCTGCTCCTGTTGCCATTGCCATTTCTTCCCTTTCTTCAGTAGGAGAGACATCGGTTGGACCACGCTGGCAAAGTTTGGTACAAACCTCCGGTACCACGAAGCGATACCTAGACATCTCCTCAGCTCCTTGCATGTGGTGGGTGGACTCAGCTGACGCACTGCCGAAATCTTTTCGGGGTCGGTGTGAATTCCTTGCTCGCTGATAACATGTCCCAAGTATACCAGGCTGCGCTTAAAGAAACTACATTTCTTTGCATTGAGGCGAAGGTTCGCCTTTCGTAGCCGTTGAAATACTTCCTTCAAGTTCCCCATATGCTCCTCCAAAGTCCGTCCGATGATAATAATATCATCCAAGTATGCAAAAGCGTTGGGCTCCATATCAGGACCAATAACGCTTTCCAGCGCCCGCTGGAATGTGGCTGGAGCGGGGTGCAGGCCAAACGGCATGACCTTCCAATGGTACAGTCCTCTCCCGGGCACCGTAAACGCAGTGCACTCGCGACTATTTTTGGCCATGGGGATCTGCCAATACCCGCTCTTCAAATCTAGTGTAGAGATGTACTTCGCGTGTCGCAGACGTTCCAATATGTGTGTAATCCTTGGCAGCGGGTATGCATCTGGAATGGAGGCAGCATTCAGTTGCCGAAAATCCACGCATAGTCTCGTTTCTCCTGATTTCTTGCCAACAAGTACAATCGGGGCACTGTGGGGACTGTACGAAGCCTCGATGCAATCGTTCCGAATCAACTCATCGATCTGTTCATCGATAATCCGCTGCATCGCCGGATTTTTGGGAAAATATCTCTGCTTAATGGGCTTGTCATCCCGCATCGTAATCGTATGTTCGGCGATATGTGACACTCCTGTCAAACCCTCAAACAATGCTAGCTCCTTCCCTAGAAATTCCTTCACCCGCGGCCCTAAATCTTCCGTTTCTTCCGTCTCCTTGATAACTGCTATGGCTCCTCCAGCGTCGGGTAAGTTCTCCGGTCTGGCTGGGGAGTGAGTTCCTGGCGAGTCACTTCGACTTGCGTGGTTGGCTTGGGGTGCCTCTCGAGCGGGTTCTTCCCTCGTCTCCTGGGTTCGTCGAAACGGATTGTTCCGCACTGCCTTCTCATCTCGGGGTCCTAGTGATCTATCAGTCGGGGCTGCTTCTCTACTCTGTTCTGCGTCGATGACTGGAGGTTCTGGTGCTGCGGGTTCGGTATTTGAAATCGGCTTCGGAGCGGAATCATTTACAGAAAGCGGAGAAAGGACTGTGTTATTCCTAGTACTGGCTAAGAGAGGGGACTGAGTTGAATAGAAGTGCGACCACATTGCAGGGTGGCGGATATGCCGCAGAGAAAGTCCATGCCTAACAGCACGTCTTCCATAATTGAAGGTAAAACTAATAGTGGAATTTGGACCCAACGTTGGTCCAGCTGAACTTTCGCTATCAGCGACTTGGTGACTTCTTTTCGTGAGCCTTCGGCCAGGCTAATTTGGGTGCGTACCGTCCGTACGTTATCAGGTGTACCTACGCATTGAACGACTCTCTCGCTCACAAAACTCCTGCTAGCTCCTGTATCTAACGTTGCATTGAATAGTTGCCCCTCAATCCGCACGCGCGCGATGATCCGGCTGTCTTGAACTTGTAATCTTCCTTCTAATTCCGGGGATTCCTCCTGGCAGTCTCCGGTCGTTCCCCGTGTTGGCGAAGACTCCTTTCGTTTCCCGGATTATTTTGTTGGCAGCATTCTCGGGTCCAGACTCCTCTGCGACCGCATCCCCAGCAGAAAACAACACGACGACTACGGCATCCGCTCGCATAGTGGCCTAATTCTGCACAGTTCCTGCAAGCTTCCCTGAAATTAGGCACCACTGATAAGTTTCCCACCCGGGGAACTTGTCCTGAAATACCCGCGGCGGGTATAGGTCCTCGTGCAGGTGGTGGTGCGACATTCGGGCGGTTCCTTTGGGGCATTCCAGGAGACGATCCGTGGTCCGTTCTCCTCGGTGGCTGCAGCTCGGCCAGCCTCCTGGCATGGTTTCCTGCATCCCGATCCCGGGTGACCTCATAATTGACCGCTAAGACAGTCAACTGTTCCAGCGTCGTGAACTCGTGTCGCCTAGTAAAAAGTTGGTAATCCTGCTGAAGATTTTCATAAATCCTATCCAACTCCTGCTCGGGGCTGTATCCCGCTCTGTGCATCAGCAGTCGGATATTTACCAAGTATTGCTTAAATGTTTCCCCCTGTCGCTGATACCTATTTCGAATGTCGTCTTCGAGTCGCTGAAAATACCTCGGCGGCAAAAAAGAAATCCAGAAAAGCCTTCTTGAAATTTGCCCACGATTCTCCTAACAGTTGGCTGGTCCTAAACCAGTTTTCCGCCGTATCCGTCAGTAGTCCGGGAATGGCTTGCGGCATCTTCTCCACGTTGACCTCGTATGCGGTGGCTCGCTCCTCGAGATGCTGGATGAACGCGATCGGATCCGAGTTCCCGTCGAACGTTATTCCCCAATTACGAAGCTTCTCCGCCAGGGTGGCTGCTGTCATCTCGGGTTTCCTAGGTGAAACGTCTCTCCTGGCCTCTGTGCCTCCAGCACCGTCCACGGTAATTCCAGGTACTGGAATCTGTAGCTGGCTATGGCTCAGGGTGTGGGGACTCGGGGGTCGCTGTTTCCGTTCGTTGATCGCGGCTAAAATCTCGGTCTCGCATTCTTGGAGCCGCTCGACGATTTCCAAGACGTTGTCCTCCTTATTATTAAATGCAGCCAACCGGCTCCTCATTTCCTCGACGCTTCCCGTTGCGTCTAACCCGAACTCCTTTAAAATCGCTTCCAATTCTCGCTTGCGGAGATACGAAATCCAACGTACACCCATGTTTGCAAAAATTTATACAATCTTCCTCGAAGCTAATTCCAGACACGAAAGAAATATTTTCCTACACAGCGAAAACTTATTGCGGGGTCAAACGAAGCTCACGGAATTCTCGAATTTATTTATAAAAACGGCGTATAAATTCTCAGGCGGACCGAAGGTAGCAACGATGAGGCAAAACGATTTCAAAATTCTGCGACGATGATTTAATAAACTCAGCTTAGTAGTGACTGTACTCGGCGACGGTTGTATGCGAACTCTCCAAAAATTCCGTTGACTATCGTGGGGGTAGATCGACGATGAGAGTGAAACAAGATGGCCGTGCTGTGGGGAATATGTTAGCTTCTCCCTACCTTGTGTTCTAGAAAAAATCTTGCGACCTGATGGGCTGACCGAGAGAGGGCCCGCTCTTTTCTCGTTTCTCTTTTGGCCTGTTCTTATCTTTCTTATCTTATGTTTCGTACCTAGCTTAGGAATATATATTTTCGGATACCTTTCTTTTCTTGGGGCTCTCGTATACAGGGAAATAAATATATATATATAAAATGTTATATCATTTTTCTCGGGATTTTCTTGGGAAACCTTTTCATCCAAATATCTATTCTGTTATATTTTATACTTTTCTTACGTGCACTCGCAAACTTTCCCTCTGGCGTACCCACAACAGACAAAAAAAATTTTTTGTGAGGTAGTTATCTGGGCTGGGATAGAGACTCAGTCTCGCCAGGGTCTCTCTACAGAAAATTTATAAAGATCTGGGACAATGTGACTAATATGAGGCGGTGGGCTGACGCTGGGTGGAGTTTGTCAGCCACCGAGTTACACTAAAAAAATATGTTGATAGGGTGTGACAGAGGGAAGGACCGAATTAGCCGTCGTGCATGTTTGGGGCCGAAGGACCGAGAGGGAAAAGAAGAAATAATAGCGAATTCGCTCCGGCCGGCTGTGCCTGGCCCGTCCAAAATATATTCAATGTAACTTGGAAATTTCCCAAAGTATAAATTTCGCCAAAATATAATTAATAAATAATAAATATACTTTAAATTTATTATTTTTTTCTCCCAGTGTAGCCGTCTTTATCTCATGGCATTTAATTTAACTTAGTTTCAAATTATTTAATTTAATTTAATTAAACTTTGTTTGATTTTCGCAAAATATTTTCTCCCAGTGTGGTTTCCCGCCTTCCCGGCCTTTTATTTATTAAACACAATTGGTTAAATTTAATATCATTATTTATTTTTAAATTTTTGTTCTTCCGATATTTCTCTTAGTGCACTCGCTTTCTTTTATTATTTCCTTTTTTTCATAATTTCCAAATTTATAATTTTTAAGATTTCATATTTACAAACTTCCACATTTTTCTCTCTGTGTTTTCGCCCGTTGACATTATTTTATAATTTTTAAGATCATATTTTCCGTTTACTATTTTATTACCATGTGTTCTATGTTTTCATATTTCATAAAAATTTCCGAGTCTCGCATAATGCATTTTCTAGAGTCGGCCGCACTCTCTAGTGACCACCGCATCGAGGGCTCGCAAAGATTTTAAGAACACACGCACTTTCTAGCCACCTCGTTGCGGTTCACTGTCTGCCACTCACCCATCTCGGTCGCTCGCACACACACGTTGGTTCCACGTGTGGAATGGCTCTGCCCCGCCGCTGGTCCTGGGCCAGGCATTGCCAAATCCTCCTCTTGCTCCAAATCCTATTGTCCAAATCCCATTTACGGTGGCAGTCGCCGGCCCGTATCTCCTGCTTTCCGAAAATCCAAAGTTTTGCGGTTTTACCCGCACACGGGGTTTTCACTCGATCGCCGATCTACGTTTTACGTCCGTCTCGATTCACTGCTTATCTCGAACTCCCCTCCGCTTCGCTTCGCGAAATTTCTTGCGGAGTTCTTTTTTGCCTTCTTCCAGGAGTTTACCGTACGATCGGTCGCTCCCTCTCTCTCGCTCTCATGGGCGCTTACCTATTTTCGGGTGGCGTGATCATGGTGAGTTTTGCTGTGGTTGTTGGTGTGCGTGTATCGGTGTGTACGGTAACCTTCCAGGCTAACGGGTCGAGCTTGGGTTGGTGGTGGCAGTTTTAAAACTATCGCGTGTGGCCGCCGTCGCCTTGATCTAATTACTGCCTATCGCTTACAAAACTAGTACCGGGGAATATGTATATACATATCTGCTATTATTTCTTATCCTATTATTATTTAATTATATGTTTATATTATATTAATATTATATTATTATTTATTTAATTCGTATTTACTATTTATTTGTATTACTATTTATATTTATTTATATTATTATTTATATGTGTTTTAATTATATTATTTAGTTGTATTATTTATTTGTGAGGGCCAATCGGCCCCTCACAGTCTACACTGAGTTTGTAAGGCTGCCCTTTGGCCGAATTATTTAGATTAATTAATCGAATATGTGGTTGCAACTCTATTTTTAGGAACACGCCTTTAATTTAAAAAAAAACATTAAAAACACTCAAACAAATTCTTATCCACACCACTCAGATCAGTATCAATTTCCGCAAAACTACGATTTTTAGTCAAAGAAGAACAGATATTTACTGATACATTTCCTTTTTTTTTTTTAAATTTAAACTTGTCGATGCACTTCACGAAAAATTATAACACTACAATCTAGAACCACAAATAGAATAATTTCAAGATCATACTCGCCAATAATACAGGGATACAGATTTATTTATGAGCGTACACTGTACTCCGGCATCAAAACAAAATGGGTCTGACTCACCGGTCAAGTCAAGGGACTACATTACATAAGTTAAACACGTTCTTCTTCTGATTGGGTCTGGATCGGTGATGCACGACGTCCTGGACAAACAGATGCGATGTGTCCTGGGTTTCCACAATGGTAGCAAATAATATTCCCCTTCTTTGTCTCGACTGGCCGGCTGGAAGTTGTATGATCTCCATCTTGATTTTTAAAATTGGTTTCCCTTGTATGGCAGTCCACGATTTTGTGCCCAATTTTTCCGCAGAAGTGACACTTAGGGGGTGTTTGCAGACAAGGTTTTTTTGCCACTGGATTCTCCAAAACTATGTGCTCTCCATTAACGGACGCAAATGCCTTAAGTTCGTTCTGCAGTTCAGAGCGCGTTTTGATATCAGTAGTAAAGACTGTACGTTGTAGTCTAGTGTCTTTTTGAGCTGTATGCGCTAGAACCACCGACAAGGCTATTTGCTCTGTGGTCATTGATTTCCATTTGGAAATACCAGAATAACTTATTTGGGATAACCAACTAGAAGCGCTGCCCTCAAGCGATTTACTTAATGCTATGAGCAATACGCTTCCAGTCATAGGCCTTTCAGACACTATAAGGTCCACTGTAGAACACCAAGCAGCTGCACTAGCTCCCTCTGTATCGGGATTAAACTTTGGTAATGTCACATTGTTCGTTTCAACTCGTCGTGGTTCCGCACTTGTCACAGACTTTAAAACTTCTATCATGCTTCGGTGTTGCATTTCTAGAAGTGCACAAACGCGATCACTGTACTCGGTTTGGGGCTGAGGCGATCCCACTTCTGATGTCGGAACGTCGTTATCTTCCGCGGATTCCATTGCGTTGCGGACCGTGCGTTTCCTCGGCTGTGACATGTTTCGCGCTTCGATCAAGAATCCCTCTTTGAATCGTAACTCCTCTTTTTATATGCCACCAACCTAGGTACTCGTCCTCTTCCTAGAATACATATACATTCGTCTGTCTCTTACACATCGTCACGCCGAGGCTATACAAAACAAAAGTATGTTAGGCCTTTACGCAGAAACCGTTTCCGAATACGAACGTCGACTTCTAATTTCCAATTAATTTCCATATTTCCACCAAAGACAAAGAGTAACATCTGCACGACTTCTAATTTCTAGGATTTACTTTATGAACGTTTTATTTCTAACTAAATAAACGAATTCGATCCTATTACTTAACCATTCAAGTTAATGACCCAAAAATAACGCTTCGACATATATTTAAGTATAAGCTAAATATAAGTTAGATATAATCATAGCTAAAGCGCCAGCACTACCCCGCACACAAACCACTCATCCACGGCTTCCACTCAAACGCACTCCCACACTCACTCAAAAGTGCACTCACACACGAGAACCCACTCAAGCCTGACGAGAGAGGGAGCAGCGACCGATCGCCGGGTGAGCAGCGGCGTAGCCGCTATCACCAAAGCGCAGGCGTGGGAAAAAGGGCGCGTGCCAAGCCGCCCTCCCGATTGGCCAGATCGGATCACGCCATGAGCGCAAGACCGAAGCCAGAGCGACGGCACATGCGCTGAAGCACCGAGAGAGTGGCAGAATAGTGCTGCCGGCCCGATCGCCTGTGGGAGCAAGCGGGAAGAGAAGAGACGCCGCCTGCGCCGAGCGACAAAAGTAGGTCAGGGCCAAGCCATACTGAACAGAGCTTGGCAGTTAGTTCCCGACCGGGAAAGTGAGCAGCAGCAAAATTCCAAGTGCCTGAAAATCGACTAAGTCCGCGATCCCGCACCACGCGGTTGAAATCCCAAAACGTAAAGTCGCCGCCGCGAGTGCCACGCCTTCAGCGCGTCCAGGACCTGCGACAGGGCCGTCGCAAGGACACGGCTGTCCAAAAGGAGGAGAGGTGTGTGTAAGCGGGTGAGCCATGGCCGCAGGCCAACATTCGTCAGGTGCCGGGGGAAGGCGCCAGCCCTTCTAAGGCCCTTCTCTTCCCCGTCCCGCTGTTTTCTCTGAGCCGCAGGCCACTTATAAATATTAAATTAAATAATTTAGTTTCGCCGCCGCCGGGCAAAAGGCGCCCACCGGATTAGGGCCCCTTTTCCCGCGCCGCTTCTTCGGGCCGCCGGCCAGATATATATATATAAATATGAAATTAAAATCCCGCAGTCTTGCCACCGCCGGCCAGATAATTATATCATGTAAAATAAACCTATATTGTGTAAACCCTCGCCTCTCATTTGTCCCGTATTCCGCTCCGGGTTTCTGCACCCATTCCTCGCGTCGCTGGGGAATCACGCCGTTCGGAAATTCTTCCAGGCGTAGGGCATAGGTGGACCGTCCGGAAAATCTTCCGGGTCCAGGGGCGCACGCCGCTCGGAAAGTCTTCCAGGCGTGGCGCAAGGTGGACCGTCCGGAAATCCCTCCGGGTCCAGGGACAGGCGGACCGACCGGAAAATCCTCCGGGTTCGCAGGGACCGCCGATCGGAAAGCCTTCCAGGCGGTTCCGAGGCTTTCCCTCTCGTTTTCTCTCTCTCGTTTTCCCCGCTTAGTTCGACCCCCTTTTTAAAATATGTAGCTTAACTTCGGCCGTCGTTATGTCTTGGCTGCCGCGGAAATAAATAAATTCTGTGGGGACCTCTGGAGCCGCTGAGGATTACCCCGGCCAGAGACGCTTCCTTACAATAATAATAAGTCTTAATGTCGGCTTCGGCTCGACTTGCTGTTGATGAGCTTCGGCTCTGTCGAGGTGGGCTCTGCCGCGGTGACTCTGCCGCGATGGGCTCTGCCGCGATTTGTTGGCTCTGCCGCTGTTAATGGCTCTGCCGCTGTTAAGGGCTCTGCCGAGTGTCTGGGCTCTGCCACTAAGCTCCGGCTCTGCCGTGATATGTTGGCTCTGCCGCTGATATGGGCTCTGCCGGTGGGGTGTGCGTGTGTATGTGTAGGGGTGTTTAACCCCTATGTACACAAAGATGCCCTTCTGGGGTTTTCCTTAATTTCTATGCTTAGCCTAAATCCCTACGCTACCTAATATTACAAATTAAAAATATGACCCTCTTCTAACTTAGTATTACTATGCACAACTATCTACTTGGCTACAAATTATTCTAACTACCTATACCTAATTCCCTACACTAAGTCCTATTCTACCTACATGTCTACAAAAATCCTAACCTACTTACATATCTACAAAAAGTTGTGGGGAACCAGTATGGTCCCTCACACCCCATCCCTTCCTCGGGGTGGGAGTGTTATTCTGATGTGGCGGCCATCCCGGGACACCTGCACCTGGTAGCGTTGCTCCCCTACCTCGTCTAGGTACCGCAGGCTACGTCCTGGGTTCTGTCGCGCCTTCTCCTGCACCCGGTGGACGAGGGCGGCGGGGAGCCAGCCTCCTGGCGTGGTCCACCCGACGGGGGCTCGGACCATGGGCTGTGGCACCTCGTCGTCGTCGTCGTCCTCGTCCTCGTCCTCGACAGGTTCGTCGACTCTCTCGATGACCTGCTCGTCGTCCTCCTTCTCGTCGGAGGTGGTGTCTGGCGAGGAAGCCTCCGCTGCGGGCCAGTGCGCCGCTCGCCTTTGGTGGTTGCGCAGAGGGGGTGCGATACCCCCGCGGAATCGCCGGCGCCATGCGTCGGTGGCGCCATGGGCCGCACCCTGGCCACGGGGCGATTTCCCACTGTCCGGCCGAGGATGACTCGATCCGGCGGTGATGGGACTTCCGCGGAGAGTGGCGTTGATGCCGCTGTGGCGGTGCCCGGCGTGGCGATCGATGGCGTTGACCCGCTGATGAGGGCCCGAGTTATATCTCGGTTCCTGGCCGCCGACGATGTCGTCGGTCCCTCTGGTGATGCCAGGAGCTCCAGGACTCGCTGCCTGGAAGCGGTGGAGCGCGTTGGCGTGGTACGACTGGCCGGAGTCAGTTCCATTACCTCGCTCTCCCGGACGGGTACTGGGTCCTCCCCCAGGGAGGGCATTCTCCGCCCTCTTTGGCCCGGGGGGTCCCTCTAATCCCGAGATGAGGATGGCCTCGTCCTCCGATGGCCCACTTTCCGGGACCTATTCACGGCAGTTTATGTCAACAACCCTAGGCTGACACCGGTCTAGAAGCTCTTTCACCTTCTTACAAAAACAAGCGGCGAGGCAAAAGCCTATAATAAGAAGATTCTTTGGTTTTGGTTTGATTAGGTTTTTATTATTTGGAGCAGGCAATGTCCCGCTCCAATGAAAGTAGCTTTGTTAATTGACTTAACTTATTCATACAAAAGGTTTCTTAGCCTAATTCAGGTAGCAGCGCTGCCGGCGTAGACTGCAGCGCTGCGACGCTTATATGCATATACTTATAAGTAAGCGACGGCGAAGGGTCGCTGAGATAGGGGGAAGGTATTATGTTCACGTATGTCGCGCATGTATGAAATGCGGACTCAGCACTTGGATAGCCCATTGCAAGGGTCTTTGACTTATAAATTAAGTGCATTAATATATTTGTATTTATTGTATTTATTTATGCATAACACTGAGTACAGTGTGCATTCGCTATGTGAACATACTACATCTCCCTCCTTTTGAAAAATAACGTAATTTAATGGAGTTATTTTCTAATTATTATATATTTTTTGTATTTATTTGTTATTATTTAATAGTATTTTAAGTTAAATTTTAGGTTCTAGAGTATATTTATTTATTTTTTTTTTTTTTTTTTTTTTTTTTTTGTATTTATATTATTATTATTTTTTTTTTTTATTTATTTATTATTTTTTGTGTTCTTATTTTTGTTGTTTTTTTTTTTTTCGAATGAAAATTAATTGATTTAGTAATAAAAAATATACATATAATATGTTGATTAGGAAATACAAATTTTTAATCTATCTTTATGTACTTTTTGTTTCTTATTTTTATTATTTGAAATTATAATATTTTCGTTTTCCTCTATACTTTCTACCTTATATGGTCCAGTATATTTAAAATCTAACTTATGTCTGGTTTCGTTTTTTAACAAAACCTGGTCTCCTATTTTTAGTTGGATATCTTTAACTTTCCTATCATATAATTCCTTATTTTTAAGTTTGTTATCTTCTATCATTAATCTAGCTCTTTTATAGGCTACTTCTAACCTATACTTAGATTCTTTAGCGTAATCATCCACATTGTATAGTGGTTCTATTCTATCTATGCTATTAAAATGTATCGGTAAGTTCGATGATTTACCGAATACTAGCTCATATGGACAATAGTCATGGGATCCAATTGTCCCAATCGGTTTTGTCTAGTGAGATATAGGACCGGATGAATTCATTTAGTGTTCTATGACTTCTTTCTACGGTTCCTAAAGTCTGATGATGGTGTGCAGTAGATGTTATGTTTTTTATATTCAAATTTTTAAATAACTCTTCAATTATTGAATTTTTATATTCTGTTCCCA
Source organism: Drosophila aff. chauvacae BK-2020 (assembly GCA_018903765.1). NCBI lineage: Eukaryota > Metazoa > Arthropoda > Insecta > Diptera > Drosophilidae > Drosophila > Drosophila aff. chauvacae BK-2020. Next base: position 1,166,695 of record JAEIGO010000072.1, read on the forward strand.
TGTCCGTAATGAACGTCTTCATTGGACCGTACTTCAGAATAAAATCTTCAAATATAGCTTTTGCTACCGTTTTTGCACTTTTGTTTTTGATGGGTATTGTTACGAGGTATTTTGTTAAATCGCAGATTAATGTTACTGCGTATTCATTTCCTCTTTCAGATTTGGGTAGTGGACCGATCGTATCCACAATTACCCTGTCAAAAGCCATTTGTGGCGTCTCTGTTATTGTCAATGGGGTCTTTGTATGCTTTGTCGTTTTTGACTTTTGGCATTTAGGGCATTTTTTTATATAATTTGATATGTATCGGGTCATATTTTTCCAATAATAACTCCTTTTTATTTTAGCTAATGTTCTAGCTATGCCTGTATGACCTCCTTGTATCGGATCATCATGGAATGTAAACAGTATTGCTTCTTTCTCTTTTTCATTATTTGATAATAGGGTCACCGGCTTGAGTAGCGCTACTCTTAGAGATTGTAATGTTTTATTGCCCATAATTTTTAAAAGATTCTATTGAGATGGTGTCAAAGATCTTTTCGCTCGGTGCCACTTTGAGTTGGCGGATATTAAGTATACCGGCTTCTTTTTCAAGCCTTTGAAAGAACTGACCTAAGTCGAGAATTTCATTGGTGTACATATCGCTAACATCAATTCTTGCTATAACTTTTTTCCACGTTTTAGTAAACATAGTGAATTCGTTATTCGCAAGGTCACTACTTTTCGTACCTCGTCATTTACTAAGACTTCGTATACGTTGGGCTGAGAAGCTTTGTTTCGAGTTTGCCTGGGCAAATCTACTTGTTCTTTTCCTGCGCAGGAATTTTTCTGTTTACTTTGGTTTCTGGTAGTGACTTTCAGAATGGAATTTTTATTTTGCATTTCCTTCAAATCTGATATTGTTATTCTGGATAATGCATCGGCTACGTAATTGTCCTTGCCCTTCAGATATTCTACTGTAAAGTTATATTGCTCAAGTTCAAGCCTCATTCGCGTCAGCTTTGAGCTTGGATTTATCATGGAGAACAGGAATGTGAGTGGTCTGTGATCAGTTTTGACAGTGAAATGTCTACCATAAACGTATGGTCTGAAGTAAGTTATTGCCCAATGAATTGCTGCCAATTCTTGTTCTGTGGTGCTTTTATTACTTTCGCCCTTAGTAAACGATCTTGATGCGTACGCAACTGGAAGCTGGAGTCCGTTTTTGATTTGAGTTAAAACTGCTCCACATGCTTGCTTACTAGCATCCGTTATTATGCAAAATTCTTTGCTAAAATCTGGGTATTGTAATAAATTTGGATTTATTAGTGCCGATTTGAGATGTTCGAAGGCATTCTGGCAATCAGTTGACCATTCGAATTTAACATCTTTCTTACATAATCTTGTTATGTGACGGGAATATTCGGCGAAATTTTTGATAAAACGTCTATAGTAATTACAAAAAGCTATGAATCTTCTAGCGCTGTCCGCATCATGTGGGACTGGATAATTCTTGATGACGTCGTATTTTTTGTCGTCAGGCAAGATTCCTTTATCTGTGCATTTGTGTCCCAAAAATGTGACCTCGTGCATGAAAAATGAACATTTTTCAGGATGTAATTTTAGATTGTATTTCCTACATTTCTCAAAAACATCAGTTAAGTTTTTAAGCATATGTTTTTCAGAACAACCTATGACTATTAGATCATCCATGTAAAGGAAAGCTTGAGAAGGTTCTAATCCGGAGAATGCTATAGTCATCATTCTCTGGAATGAATTTGGCGCTATTTTTAAACCGAATGGTAATCGCGTGAAACGATATGAACCATTGTTCGTCGAGAAAGATGTTACGTCCCTTGAATTTTCTTCGAGTTCGATTTGATGGAATCCAGACATTAAGTCTAGACATGAGAAGTATTTCGCTCTTCCTAGTTGATCTAAAATATCATCAATTCTGGGTAGCGGAAATTTATCCGACAACAGTTTTTTATTAATTTGACGATAGTCGATTACTAGTCTCCATTTTTTTCTTATCAGAACCGGGAAGGGATTTCTTTGGAACTAACAAAAGTGGGATATTGTACGGTGATACAGATGGTTCGACTATTTTATTATCGATTAGCTTTTGTACCTGTACCTGTATTTCGTCTTTTTGACTATGAGGATTTCTGTAATTTTTTTATGTATACCGGTTCGTCATCAGTCAATCTTAGTTTTTGTTTATAGAAATTATTTGTTGTTATTGATTCGGTTTCGAGTCCGAATATATCACTATATCTGGTGCATATTTCTGTTAATTTTGTTTTGAATTGTGGGGGGAAGTTTTTTGTTAGTTGAGATAAGACAGTTTTTTCTCTTACTTTGGGATTAGTTTGAACTATTTCGTAGTTCGAAAGTGTTTCATATTTTAAATCGTTAATATTTATTATTTTATCAACATTGGTTGTATTCAACAATCGGACAAATGCGTTTTTGACAGTTGCAACTGTGTTTGCAACATAAATACCATTTTGAATTTCCTGGTTGGGAATTAGTACACTATCTTCATTTGAAGATATGTGAATTTTTCGGACCACTTGAGATCTTGCTGGTAGAATCATGGAATTATTACCAGAACTGTATGTTATTGGAACATAAATTGGGAAATTCAAATTTGTTGGTCTCATTATAAGCCAATCTTCGTTGGGTTTGAAGTCTAGTTGACAATTAAATTTCTTTATGAAATCAATGCCTATTATTCCATCACATGGTATTGCAAAATATGGATCTACTATATGAAAATCATGTGGAATTATGTATTTATCTGTCTGTATCTCAATAAAAATTAACCCTTTGGTTTTAATTAATTCGTGGCCTATGCCTTGAATACTGATTTTAGTATTTTCCTGAACATCATGAAATATGTCAGAATTTTCCTTTAATATTGATATATCTGCACCCGTGTCCACTAGGAACACAAGTTTTTTATTTGTTTCTGTATTATAAAAAGATACAAAAGTGTTATTACTAAGATTGATGGTATAGATTTTTTTATTCGGTATTACACATCTGAAGGGGTTTGAGAGTTTTCCGAGTTTTGAGCTACTCTCACATTGTTTCGGTTTTGGTTACCGTTATTCCTGTTATTCCTTTGCCTATAATTTCCACGACCTCTATTATAATTATTGGTCTGGTTATTATAATTTTCGTTGTATCCATTGTTTCTATAGTTGCCTTGGTAGTGCGCGTTATACTGAAAGGTATCACGGCCTCTACCACGAAAATTATTTCGATAGTTACCACGATAGGTCTGTCCACCGCGTGCAAATAATACTGAATTTGCATTGCCAGTCATTTCAGTACTGCATTGCATGTACTTCGTAACGGCTTCATTCATTGTATTATAATTACCGGCTTCCAGTATCGTTTTTAGCCTGCCATGCTCACAATTTTTAGTCATTGTGGCTATGGCCTCCTTGGTGCTGAACTTTTCAGCATGTTCAGCCGATAGACCTTCATCAATATATGATGCTTCAAGGAGTTTCCTAAGGTGGTTAATGTCATTGGTAAATTTTTCTGCAGTTTTACCTTTCTGCGTTGTTCTGGCCATTTTAGCTTTTACTACATCGGACGATTCGCCGACAATATTGGCTTCTAATATGGCAATTATCGAAGAGATAGTTGTCTCATTTTTAACCTTGTACAAGGTTGACCCGATTATTTTCGACTTAATAACCTCTACCGCTAATTCTTCAAATGGTCCTTTTGTTAAATTGACCAATCTAACGGCTGTTAAAAATCTTGCCAGATTTAATTTTTCACCGTTGAATTCGGGTATGGCGCTTGATATATCTTTGATATATGCCCGTTGGGCCGCCGAGTCGGTCATTATGGTTTCTATAGTATCTAGTAAACCTATTAATGAAACAGATTCGTCTGACTCCAATACCTCTTCCTGTGTTGTTGGTATTGTTAATACCGCGGGAATGGTAAGATCGTGCAGATCTTGTTCTGCGGGCTTCTGCGGGCTTCTTCTGCCTCAGTTTCAGGGTCCTGAGTTTCAGGCTCCCCAGTTCCTAGCTCAGTGGGCTCAGAATCTTCGCCTGTTTCAAGTGTCGATTGGGTGTTCAAAATGCTTGGGAGTGAAATGTCCAATTGGAATTTGTCTCTTATAGACAGCAAGTGTTTTCGAAACCTGTTAAGGAATCCAGACACTTCGGACCAATGTTTCTTGCTTAGTCGTTCTCTATTTTCGTATATTATTGCGCGTGCTTGGTTGAAACACTCTACCAAAACAGTTGCAGGTTTGTTTACAGTGGCCTTTTGAATTGGCCTATTCTGTGTCAAAGATTTATACGACTTGTCGAACTGGTGCTTTATTTCGTTTAATATTTTGCACAATTCGTTCCATTCCATGCTAAAATTGGTATAGACCTTGCAGTCTTTTAATATTCAAGCTGGAATTTTAGAGAAATCGACTTTTTTTTTCGACTCTTTTAGGTGGGCTTTTCTTTATTCATATTTCTTTATTAAGGCGAGAAAATGTGTTGCTTGACTTTTCAAGGCTGGCATTGACTGCACGTATAATTGCAGTGAACACTGTCCAGAGGCCCTGGGCAGTCGGCTGGGCAACTTTTCTTTTCTTGTGGTAACTGTTTTTCTGGTGGTGGCCTAATAATTTTCTTATCACATAATGATTTTATCGCGGAGTGCGTACTGCCTTCTGGGTTTTGCTTTTGGAGACTTGATGTGAGAAAATCAAGCTCGCTTTGCATTTTCTGGGCAACTGCCCACGCGGGAGGTGGAGAATTCGTATATAGTAGCCACTTTAAGTGCGCCACTCTTTTTTTAATTTTATTTTTCACACCCCCGCGTTTACCCATCGCATAACGCACTCGTGTGGTTTTTTTTTCGAATTTTAATTTTCAAATAATAAAATTAATTTAATTAATTTATGATACAAAATTTTTATTTATATTTTTTCCTTTTGTTTATGTGAGGGGCCGCTGTGCCGCCTCTGCTCGCAGAGCTTTCGCTTTTATCTACGTTCGCCCCTCTTATCTACACTTAAGCTTTCGCTCTCCCCCGGGCTGGCGCGCTCCCAACTTCGCGGTCGGCCGCCGCCGATCTTCCGAGCTCGCTTTAACGAAGCAGAGCGGGCTGGAGCGCGGCTTTAGTTTTAAGCATTGAAACCAGTTCTCTGTATGCCACCGAATAAAGCTGATGCTTGTGAATTTACCCACGACGCCCCCGCTTCTTATTCCGCTTCGCCCTAACCTGGGTGGGTTTTTTTCGTGTCCCATTGCGCCAGAGGGAATTTTCCAGCAGCCTGCCACTATCTTCGGAGGACACCAGGCCCCCCTACAATCATTTGGTCCATCAGAGCCGGATTAGGATATTCTTCCCTTCTGCCAGCAGTTCCCGGCCATTTGTTCCGCCAAGATAAGTACGAGACTTCTTGTGTTTCTCACTGCCGGTCTTTAGCAGAGCTCCGAACATTCAATTTCGGTCGCTCTGCTGTAAGACTATTTTCCGTGTCATTTCCATATCCGTGAATTTTCCGACGCAACGGCAGTTGAGAAATTAATTTCTTCTCATCGATCGACATTTTTTTCCAATTCGTCCCCGCTTTGCTTCTGTTCGCGCCGCCATATTCCTCGCCGTCCTCTTTCCGTACATTAAAGTGCAAACGGTCGCGGCATACATATGTACATACATATGTGCATTCACCCCATGCATACTTGCACATATGTACATACATACATATTCTAATTTGTCGGCGCAACTTTAACTCCGCAAATTCGTAAAGTAAAAAGTGAAATTGTGTGGTGAGAAAAAAAAGGCATAATTAATATCGGTCAACTGGTGTGCACTGAGTTCGGGAATTTCCGTGTTCGCCGGACAGTCCGCCGTGGTTGCGATATTATTTTTTTTTTCTTCTTCATTCTGGTGCGTGCCAGGTTTTTTTCGCCACATAATTTTTCTGTCCTTTTACACATTCAATACATTCAAATACAGTCCACTTCTCGACGCTTCACTGTGCCCTTCAATATACATACACACATATATACATACATGCATGCCCATATATTCCACACATACGTATATTATCTGCCCTATTCCAGGAACTAAACTCCGCTACGAAATTAATAAATACAAATTAAAATCGAGACAAAACCAACAAATATTAAAAAACCCAACATTATTTTAAAATCCACACGGGCGGGACCGCGATTAATTGTTAAAAGTTTTGATTTTCTGCAGCGACCGCAGTGTTGTTGTTGCTGTTTTTTTTTTTTTCTCTCCCTCTCTTGCGTCCCTCACGCATGCACTGCCTTGCCGACGGCCGAGTTTAATTCCACCTCTCCGGCTTTGCAATTAGTACGTTGCGCATACACTGCTTTGCCGACGGCACAACAGTGAGTTTTCGGCCGAACCAAAAGCCAAGGTTTCAATTCCACCGTTCCAGCTTCACAATTAGTACATGGGAAAATAAAATAATTTTGTTTTTTTTAAATTATAAATTATTAACTGTGTTGTTTCTGATTTCGGTACAAAATCTACATTTAGTGGGCTTCTCTGTTTTCTGAGTCGACTAAAACTTAAGCAATCTCGACGTCCGAGCCTCGCTATACCTATAATATATAGAAGTTACTGGTATTTTTTTTTTTCCAAATTCATTTCCGAGTCCAATCCGCATAAGGCACCAGCTGCCTACAGCAGCAGTCGCTCGTTAAAGTTTTTCATCCGAATTTCCGCCTACTACTTTCAACAAGCTTCTGTGGCCGCATTTCATTTCGGTTTATTTCCTTTTCGTCCATTATCGGCAACCCAGATCACGCCGAGAGCATTTGTGGGACCGCCTTTTCGCTCCGTATGAGATACCCTTTGCTCACTTCAGGCGACAAGTGCGTCATCAGAACTTTGTTCTGAGAATGCCCACGGGAGGCGACAAAAAGCCGCGTCCGATCCCGTCGATCCGCTTGGACAGGTCCCCATCCGCATCTCCGCAGCCGTCTCATTTAAGGCCAAAGGCTTCCGCTGCCATTCAAAGAGCAGAAAGCAACGAATCCGTCAGTACCACCCCCGGTCCGTCAACAAGGGTTACCCGGTCGGTCGCAAAAATGACGCAAAGTGCGGGAGATGTCGCCCTAAAAAAGTTTATTGCCGCGACGGACGGAGTGAGTCAGTTCGAAGCTGACATCCACACTCCGGGCGCCCCTGAAACTGACGGTTGTTCCCCTTACATGTGCCGAGTCCATCTGGACGAAATCCGGAACTTGTGGGAAGACGTGAAGAAGGAGTATAAGAGCTGCAAGGACCTTCTCTCCGTGTCCGCTGAGGATCCGACCACCTCAACAGTGCTGAGATCTAAATACAGCTATATTCCGTCTTTTCGAGGTGTGTTGCCCATCTTCAGGAAGTCATAGACAAGGCCACCTTCCAGTCCGCTCAGGCGTCCGTCAGTGTTCACACACCTTCGACTACAGGGTGTCGTCTACCGCCAGTAGACACCGAAGTTTTCACTGGTGATTATCTTCGATGGCCCACATTCCGAGACCTTTTTACGGCGATATATATTCAAAATCCGCGTCTCACACCGGTGGAAAGGTTGTTTCACCTGCATTCCAAAACGAGTGGCGATGCACACGAAATTGTTGTGAAGGCACCAGTGACGAATGAAGGGTTTAGTTCCGCGTGGCAAGGCCTTATTGATCGGTATGAAAATAAGCGCTTGTTGGTTAACAGCCAATTAAAGATTTTGCACAGCCTCCAAGCTGTCCACCAAGAATCCGGGACCGCCTTACGAGAGCTACAAGGCACAATTCAAAGCTGTTTGACAGCCTTAAAAACATTCTCCGTTCCAGTCGAGGATTGCAACCTGGTGTTTATGGTGTCCGCAAAGCTTCCCAAAACTACACTCCTCTTGTGGGAGCAATCCCTCGACGACACGCGCGAACTTCCAACTTGGAATGAGATGGACAAGTTTCTGACCCAGCGCCATCGTGCTTTAGAGGCCGCGGACTATGTCCGGCCTAGCGGTTCGGGGCAATTTCCGCCGAGATCGGTAACTGCGAGTGCCCCACCGCGCAGGCTCAACTCGTACGAGAGTTGGCTTGAGTTGGCTTCAGCCCCCAAGGGGTGTGATCTTTGTTCCAGGGAAAACCACCCTATTCGCTTATGTCCACGGTTCCTCGAAATGGATGTGAATGGGCGCTCCGACTACATAAGGAGAAGGCAGCTCTGCCTGAACTGTTTCGCCCGAGGGCACCAGCAACGGGATTGCACCAGTACCCACAGCTGCTTCACATGCCACAGCCGGCATCACACCCTCCTGCACCGCGGCAATCCATTTGCAACCGCTCCAAGTTCGGCTGCGACCGCCAGGACTCGGCCCGCACCTACTTCAGAAGGCACGGGCGCCTCAGAGGATCCCTCAGATGTGCAAGTATACTTCGCGTCCGGTTCAAGAGCCGTTCTACTGGGCACTGCCCTCATAAACGTGTGCCATCTGGGGTGCAACTTTCAAGCGCGAGCCCTGATTGACTCTGGGTCTGAAGCGACCTTTATTACAGAACGGCTCTTCAACCTAGTCAAACTGCCTTTCAAAATGATCCAGGCCCAAGTGTCCGGCCTTAACCAAACCGTTGCCGCTCAGTCCACTAAATTGTGCAACCTTTCAATTCGCTCGCTTTCAAGACCTGGGCCACAAGTAGAGACCGCAGCTTATGTTCTTCCGCAGCTGGCCGGGAATTTGCCCTCGTATCCAATCCCACGAGAACTTCTTAAGCATCTTCCTGACATCCCCCTTGCGGACCCCAAGTTCTTTGAGAGCTCCCAAATCGATGTCTTGATCGGGGCAGACATTCTTCCGGCTATCCTCCTTGGCAACTCCAAACTTAACATTTGCGGTTCGCTTCTCGGCCAGGAAACCATTTTCGGATGGGTGTTGACGGGCCCAGTCCAATCGGCAGGCACCCGCAGTGTGTCTGCCTTCTCGACGCGAGTTACCTGCGGCCTCGAGGACTCGTTGGACCAGCTCCTCACCAAGTTCTGGGAGGTAGAGGAAGTGCCCACACAGATCGTCCCCGAGTCTGATTCGTGTTGCGAACAGAATTTCTTACAATCAACCAGAAGGGACCAACGTGGCAAGTATGTTGTGACGCTCCCCTTGCGCGACCCCGAGCACAAGGGTTCGGAGCTAGCATCGTCACGATCCTTCGCTCTGGCTCAGTTCCTACGGAATGAGCAGCGCCTGAAAAGGGATCCTGTCCTCAAAGCCCGGTATGACAACGTGATCCAAGAATACCTGGACTTAGGTCACATGGCCGAGGTTCCTACGACGAGCAGTTCCGCTACGTACTATCTTCCACATCATGCTGTTCTCAAGCCCGAAAGCACTACCACGAAAGTGCGGGTCGTTTTCAATGCGTCCAGCCCTTCCGCGAACGGGAAAAGTCTGAATGACATTCTTTACGCCGGCCCAGTCTTACAGTCCGACCTGACCATTCAAATCCTGAAGTGGAGATACTTCAGGTATGTCTTCAATGCCGACATCGAGAAGATGTACCGGCAAATTTGGGTAGACCCCAAGCATACTCCTCTCCAGCGCATCCTGTTTCGCAATTCCGATGGGGAAATCCGCGACTATGAGTTGAAGACGGTAACCTTCGGGGTCAATTGTGCTCCGTTCCTGGCGTTACGGGTCCTGCAACAGCTCGCTGAAGACGTAGAGTCGAGGTATCCGCAAGCGAGTCAGATTATCCGACATTTCATGTACGTCGATGACGTACTCGCTGGGGCAGACTCAAAGACGGAAGCGCAAGCGGCTATCCGAGAGCTCGAGGGGGCCCTGGGGTCAGCAGGGTTCCCACTTAGGAAATGGACTTCGAATAGCAAGGCGATTTTGGCAGACATTCAGACTGACCATCTCCTTCGGGCTGATTTTCTTGAAATTGACGCAGAAAGCACGGCCAAAACTCTCGGCGTGCGGTGGAAGGCGACGTCTGACGAGTTCTTCTTCATTCCTCCAGAATTGACTTTGGGATCGTCGTTCTCAAAGCGTCAAGTCCTTTCCCAAATTGCCAAGTTGTTCGATCCGGCCGGCTGGCTAGCCCCCTTCATAGTCCGAGCAAAGATTTTGATGCAGGACATTTGGCTCCAGGATTTAGGTTGTGACGATGTCCTCCCCCAAGAATTCAGCAAGAGATGGGTTGACTTCCGCGCAAATTACTTGGCGCTCGATCAAATCCGCATTCCCCGCTGGGTCGCTTTCCGACCACATTTGAAGGTAGAACATCATGGGTTCTGTGACGCGTCGCAAAAGGCATATGGAGCCGCCATTTATGTCCGAGTTGAGGTCGGGTCCACGATTGCGGTGAACTTGCTAACGGCGAAGACCCGGGTAGCCCCAGTCAAGACGGTGTCGCTCCCGCGTCTCGAGTTGTGCGGAGCCGTTCTTTTGTCCGAGATGGCCAACGCCATTCTTCCGAAGATGCCCGGGCCTGCGTCCGCCTTCCATTGCTGGACGGATTCAACTATTGTTCTCGCCTGGTTGAACAGGCCGGCGTGTCATTGGACGACATTCGTGGCAAATCGGGTGACGAAGATCACTCAGTTCACGGAGGGGGAGAATTGGGCACATGTCCGCTCCGAGCATAATCCGGCTGATCTCGCTAGCCGGGGGGTTGGGCTTAAAGATCTCGCGGACAGTCGGCTGTGGTGGCATGGTCCTGTCTGGCTGCAAGAGCCGCGTTGCGAGTGGCCCGTTCAAGGCAAGGACTTCCCCGAGACGGAACTCGAGAAGCGAGCAGTCAAGGTCCATGTTGCGAAGGCCCCTCCGGAAGATATTCTTGAGCGTTTTTCCACTTTCGACAAGGCGTTGCGAGTCCTTGCTTACGTTCTTCGCTTCATTCAGCGCTCGCGGAAGATCAAGACTGCGGGTGAAGATCACTTGACGGCTACTGAGATTGCGTCGGCCGAACGCCTCCTAATTTTCGTCACGCAACGCAAGCATTTCGTCCATGAAATTGTCTGTTTAAGCCAAAAGCGGCCAGTGCCAGCATCCAGTCCTATTCAAAACTTGAACCCGTTTCTTGATTCTCAAGGGCTCATGAGAGCGTGCGGCAGGGTAACAGCCTCCGAACTTCTCCAATATGACGAACGGCACCCGGTGATCCTTCCGTACAGCTGCCATCTGTCTCGACTCCTTGTCCATTTTACTCACCGCATAACGCTGCACGGCGGTAATCAAGTGATGATCCGTCTTATCCGTGCAAAATTTTGGATTCCGAAGGTGAGGAATTTGGTCAAGTCCGTAATCCACTCGTGCAAGGTATGCGTCATCCACAAAAAGAGGTTGCAAACACAACTTATGGGAGAGTTACCCAAAGAACGAACGTCCTTCTCGCGTCCCTTCACATATACCGGTATGGACTATGCCGGTCCCTTCGACGTCAAGAACTACACAGGAAGAGCCTGTCTTATTACAAAAGGGTATGTGTTGGTATTTGTGTGCTTCTCCACCAAGGCTATCCATTTAGAGCCGACGTCTGACCTTACGACTGAGAAGTTTCTCGCCGCTTTTGCCCGGTTCGTATCCCGAAGAGGTTGCCCCCGTCAAGTGCAGTCGGACAATGGAAAGACCTTTGTGGGTGCGGCGGCCCTACTCTCCCGTGATTTTCTCCAAGCTCTTAAAGGGGCTGTGACAGGTGCCTATAGTCACCAGCAGCTGATTTGGGAATTCATTCCTCCGGGAGCCCCACATGGGAGGCTTGTGGGAGGCCGGCGTCAAGAGCTTTAAGACTCTGTTCTACAAGTCAACGGCCACGCGGAAATATACATTCGAAGAGCTGTCCACGCTTCTGGCTAGGATCGAAGCGTGCTTGAATTCACGTCCGCTCGCGCCAATGTCCGAGGACCCCGCAGACCTGTTAGCACTTACGCCTGGACACTTTCTTGTCGGAGGGCCCCTTCTTGCAGTGGTTGAACCCGAGATAAAGGGGGATACAACTTCCATAATAAACCGCTGGCAACACCTGAAGGCTCTCCTTCAGCAATTTCGTCTGCGATGGAAGGAAGAGTACCTCAAGGAACTCCATAAGCGAAACAAGTGGCGCTCCCCTACTAGAGATCTCTGTGTCGGGGATATGGTGGTTGTCAAGGAAGACAACCTTCCGTCCAACGAGTGGCGCTTAGGCCGAATTGACGCGGTGTTTCCAGGACACGATGGCCACGTCCGTGTGGTCGACATCCGTACTGCGCGGGGACTAATCAAACGGCCCATAGCAAAGGTCGTCCTTCTTCCGATGGAAGCATCCGCCTGCCCTCAATGACCAGTAGTCTGTCCACTCCGATGTTCCTCGTCACTGTGCTGTTTTGTAGTTAGTCCAAGCCGTAGTGTTTATCAATACTGATTCCTGTTTTTCTCCGTCCTATTCCACCAGTCATATCAAGCAAGATGTCGCCACGTCCACGCAGCGCCACCGCACTGGAGAGCAGATGTACTCGAGGTACCAGTTCCTACCGATGCCGAGTCTGCAGTGGGATCCATCCGTTGCGGAAATGCCGCCGATTTCTTCGATTGAGTGCCGAGAAGCGGCTACGGGCTGTCCTTGCCAATCGATACTGCCCCAGCTGTTTGGCCCACGAGCACTCCGAGGAGCGTGTCGGCGAGGGGACTGCTGCAAAACGTGCGGCCAAGATCACCACACGCTGCTGCATTTGGTCGAACAGCCGGTGGCTCAGCGCCAGCCGCATCAGGAGGCGCGCCGCTCGCGGACCCACACCCCGCGGAACTCTTCAGACGCTCGTCGCCCCTCGTCCGCCAGTGCACAGCGTTCCCCGGCCGCTCTTCGACCCTTGTCCGCCGCTCCAAGGCGGCCTTCGGCCGTGCCTCGGTTCGCGTCCGCCGCTCCACTGCGTCCTTCAGCTGCTCGTCGGCACTCGACCGGCCCTTATCGACGTCTTTCCGCTGCTCCTCGCCCCTCGGCCGCCACACCTAGGCAGGTTTCCACCGGCCGTCCGAGTAGTCCGCAGAACACAGCCGCCGCTCCGTCGCTGTCATCGCTGTTGCAGCAGCACAGTGTCAACCTGTTACCGACTGCTCTGGTGCGGATTAACACCGGGACTCAGGTCTTCGACACGGCGGCACTCATCGACCCGTGCACGCCCACGAGCTGCATCGACGCGTCCCCTAGCGACCGCTTTTAGGCTGCCAACGACCAGAGTTGGGGATGAGCAGATTTGTTCCGCCACCGTGAGCTCCAAACATGACAGCAGTGTCCGTTTCAATCTGGTGTTCAAGGTCGAGCCCCGCGTGCGCATTCGCACTCCAGTCCGGGAGCTGAGCGAGACGGTGCGGGCCCACTTCCGGGACATTACCCTGGCCGACGAGCGGTTTTATCTGCCCGCGACGATTTCCGTAGTCCTGGGAGCGGACCTGTATCCGCGAGTGATGCAGCCAGGCTTCCTGAAGATCCAGGACGGACTGCCGGTGGCCCAGAGCACCGTTTTCGGATGGGTCGTGTCCGGGGCCTGCCACCAGCCATAGCAAGGACCATGTTGCAACCCGGGTGATTGCAAGGGGGGCGGAATGTTTATGTGAGGGGCCGCTGTGCCGCCTCTGCTCGCAGAGCTTTCGCTTTTATCTACGTTCGCCCCTCTTATCTACACTTAAGCTTTCGCTCTCCCCGGGCTGGCGCGCTCCCAACTTCGCGGTCGGCCGCCGCCGATCTTCCGAGCTCGCTTTAACGAAGCAGAGCGGGCTGGAGCGCGGCTTTAGTTTTAAGCATTGAAACCAGTTCTATGTATGCCACCGAATAAAGCTGATGCTTGTGAATTTACCCACGACGCCCCCGCTTCTTATTCCGCTTCGCCCTAACCTGGGTGGGTTTTTTTCGTGTCCCATTGCGCCAGAGGGAATTTTCCAGCAGCCTGCCACTATCTTCGGAGGACACCAGGCCCCCCTACAATCACCTTTATTGGTTTTTATTTTTCATATATGTATATGTTTTTTTTTTTAACAATGTAATATATTTCTGCCATAATCGTTTAGACCTTATCTAGGTCGTTTGCATGGCTTAAGGCCCTTTTCGTGATACATTTATTGTGCTTAATATAAGCTTTATACAAAATGTATGCACATAAAATTGCAACGATTATTGACAACAGTACATTCGTAAGATTCGAATTCGATTCTAGTTCGATCTTATTCTCAATATTTGCAGTGGAGTCCACTGCAGTATTGTCCAACATGGTTCTGATTTTAATTTTTCTTATTGATAATATACCATTTATGAATGGTTTTTCAGCACTACTTATTGAAGTCGATACTCTATACATATAGCTTTTATATGTATATGTATATTTACTTCAAAAAGTATTACTGAATTTTCCTTTTTTTTTTTTTATTTAAAAATGAAATTTTTATTCCTATTTATTTATTATTTATGATATTCCTACTTTTTTTTATATAAATTTACGTAATTTATGTATTCCTATTTTTTTTTCCTATTTACTTTTTCCTACTTTTTTTTACAATATTCCTACCTACTATGTCGTACGGCTTTACGGGCCATACTGCTCATCGGGCAGAAAAATTCCGCTCAATGTTACAAAGTGTCGTTTAGAAATAATATGCAGCGCAGTGCATCGAGGTTGGGTGTGCCACGCAGGGCAACAAAAAAAATTATATTCGGCTGGTCCGATCGTCCGATGCTGCTGTTGCCGGGCTGGCTGCTGTTTGCTCTTCCTTCCTTACGTCAGCTTGGCGTTGCCGGGCAGGCACGCTGACGTTCCCTCGAAGGTGCAGGCGGCGGGTAGCCTCCCGCACTCGGTTTCTGCTGCTGCTGACCTGGGCCTATGGGCTCAGGCGGCGCCGGTGCTGGTCCTCGCACAGACTATTTATTTTCCGCTGCATATACGGATATTTTCGGCTAGTGATGCCGGGATGAGGATGTCCTAAGTGTGTTTCGGTTTCAGTTTCAGTTTCAGTAGAGCCTGGAATCTTCGAATTCTATGGTCAGGCGGCGACTTTCTCCATAACGGGGGTCTCGATCTTTTGCTCAGCCACATCAGCCATTTCGATTTACTGTTGGTTTTACTTCCACAGAATGACGGAGACACGTTGAATTATGCGGTCTTGAGTTTGCGAATCACGATTCGTAGTAGATCATTTTGTATAGTTGTATAGTATCACGATTCGTAGTAGATCATATCGTAGTAATAAACGAATTGTAATTGTATGATTTTATAAATTTGTGCTGAATGCCGCCTTTTCTTTAATAGCTTCGCTAGGAAAGTCGCTCTTTGCTGGACATTTCACAAAGTAGACATCCATAGGGGACTGGTTGCTGGATTTTTTTTTTGTATGTGTGGCTCCTTTTCTCATCAGCTTGATTCCTCTGATTCTTCTGATTCTTGGATCTCCAATTCCTCATCCAAGTTCATCAATTCCTCCCATTCATCGGCCGTAAAAACCGATAGGACTTCGTCTATCCAATCCGATGTACTTATCTGTACATTTTTCCACGGATTGCAGCGAGTCACGGTCGCCATATAATAAGAAGATTCTTTGGTTTTGGTTTGATTAGGTTTTTATTATTTGGAGCAGGCAATGTCCCGCTCCAATGAAAGTAGCTTTGTTAATTGACTTAACTTATTCATACAAAAGGTTTCTTAGCCTAATTCAGGTAGCAGCGCTGCCGGCGTAGACTGCAGCGCTGCGACGCTTATATGCATATACTTATAAGTAAGCGACGGCGAAGGGTCGCTGAGATAAGGGGAAGGTATTATGTTCACGTATGTAGCGCATGTATGAAATGCGGACTCAGCACTTGGATAGCCCATTGCAAGGGTCTTTGACTTATAAATTAAGTGCATTAATATATTTGTATTTATTGTATTTATTTATGCATAACACTGAGTACAGTGTGCATTCGCTATGTGAACATACTACAAGCCATCGTATCCAAATCCCCTCTTACAAATGACGGGTTCGCTTCGGCGTGGGAAGCGCTTCACGACCGGATCCAAAATAAGCGACTTTTAGTCAACAGCCAACTCAAGCTTGAGTTCCATATCCCAAGAATCTGGTCATGCTCTCAAGGAGTTGCAGTCCACGATTCAAGGGTGTTTAACAGCGCTAGCCCATTCGCAGATATCCACTGACAACTGGGATTGTCTGCTAGTCTTCCTCTGTGCGAGCAAACTGCCAAAGGTGACCCTTTCTCTATGGGAACAATCCCTTACGTAAAAACCCGAGATTCCGGCTTGGGAGGAAATGAACACCTTCCTGAGCGAAAGGTATCGGACATTGGAGGCCATCGAGTATATGAAACCGACTCAGTCAATTCCAAAAAAGCTGCAATCCTTCCAAACAAAGGTCAGCACCAAACAGAAAGGGTGTGACTTATGCTCCACGGAGAACCATCCGGTAAGATTGTGCCCGCGCTTTCTCCAAATGTCAGTTGACGCGCGTTCCAACTACATCAAAAAGAAGCAGCTATACCTAAATTGTTTCGCCAGAGGCCATCAACTGCGTGACTGCACATACAGTTGTTTCACGTGTAGAGGGAGGCATAATACTCTGCTACACCGCGACAATCCAGTTGCCGGCATTCCAAGACCCTCCAATCCGCCTAGTCCACGACCTGCGCCCACGGAAGAAAGCGCAGTAACCTCCGATGGTCATTCCAATGTTCAAGTGTGCTTCGCTGCAGGATCCAGAGCTGTCCTGCTCGGCACGGCGGTCGTTAATATCTGCCATCGTGGCCGTAACTTTCAAGCGCGTGCTCTGAAGCAACGTTTATTACTGAGCGGCTTTTCAATCAAGCAACCTTTCAGGCCAGTTCAGAACCAAGTTTCCGGGCTCAATGCCAATGTTGCCGCTCAACCCACGAAGCTCTGCCAGTTTGCGATTCGCGCTCCTTCCAGGCTCGGACTGCAGTTAGATACGACTGCCTATGTCCTTCCACAACTAGCCGGAAAGCTTCCCTCATACCCAATTCCGATGAGTCTTCTAAAGGAGCTTCCTGATCTCCCCTTAGCGGATCCAAAGTTTTTCGAGAGGTCCGAAATTCTGATAGGAGCTGACATCCTACCGTCTGTGCTTCTAGACAGTTCCAAGAGCAACGTTTTAGGGTCGAGGACCTCCGAGACCGGCGCCATGATTGACCCATGCATGCCGATGAGCAGCATCGATCGGTCGTTGGCGTCTGCGTTCCGGCTGCCTACCACCCGGCTAGGAGACGACGAGGTTTGCTCGGTGACTCTCCGGTCCCGAACAAACAACTTCCAGCTCGATGTCGTCCTGAAGGTCGACCCCAGCCTGAGGATCCGGACACCCATTCGAGCGCTGATGGTCAGATGTTTATGCGAACCTGATCCAACCAGGGTTCCTAAAGCTCGAAGCACCGTGTTCGGATGGACCGTTTCCGGAGCTTGTCGTGAATGATGACACCGATCCTGCTGGCCATCCGGCCGATGAGTCCTTTGCCTACGGAAGGGGGGGGAGAATGTTCACGCCAGAAGGGCGCGAATTTCTAAGCGGCAGTGTGAGCGGCGAAAAAGCTTTCGCTGCAGCTCTGCTCTGGCTCTCTTCGCGCTCTCCCTCTCTTCCATCCAGCATTTTCACCACTCCGCGGTCCAGCGGCTTTCCTATTGTTAGTTCTAAGTTAGTATTAAAACTCTGTGAAAAAAGTGAAGTACTAAAAGCTGACTCCCGACGCCTACTTATTCTGGGCCCCCAACAACAACAACTACAGCAGCACTTCATCAACTCCACCAGCGACCACGAGCCAGTCCAGCGGCCGTACGACCTTTTGGCAAGAACTCCGCCCACTCCATTTCATGGTCCTTCGACTCCGGATCTATCCTAATCCACCAGCGCCCCCTGCGGAAAAAATCCAAGATAAGTAAGGTTGGTTTTCCATTTCTATTCCGTCCGTGGTCGCCATATTCCTATTCCAAAGGCGTTTAATTCTTTCCTTCCATCCGATTCCGAAAAGTGAAAAGTGAAAGTGGTATGCATTCGCCCAGCCGCAGTGAAGTTCTTCTTATTTTTTTAAAGTGCAACAAGTGCTTTGCCAATATCGGCCCCCTACTTCGTTTTCCACTGCGATCCGCTGGTGTCCAAAATATATACATATATATATATCACATCCCATATTCACACCCATCCATATTCACAGAAAACGTCCGTCACTAAACTGCTGTTTTGTCTTTAATAAAAAATTTATACACACAAAAGTTAAGTTCCAAAAAGTGCACAAAATTTAATAAATTTTCAAATTCTATAATTCATCCGCAGAAACTGCAATATATATTTAAAAATAAAATACATACATACATACACAGTCCAATTTATACGAATAAATAAATATCCGCATCACACAAAATTATTTTAAATATATTTAAACTACATACATACATACATAAAATGAAATTTATACCCCATCTTAAAAATTACACAGGCCGACAAAATTCTGACCCAGAAACCAGTATATACTTTTCCAAAGGTTTTCGGTGCGCTGAATCCGAATCCGAGTAACAGATTTAAGCTGTTTTATGTGCAAAGAAAAATGTTTGCTTCATAGGGCCTATCCATAATGTTTTTTTTGAGGTAAATTCGTTAACATGAAAATTTCAAAGTACGATATCTCAGCGAAAAAAAATAGATATTTAATCAAACTCAACAGCATTTGAAAGGGCAAGGGTTATACTTTAAGATGGTTTGTTTAGTATTTTCAGTAAAAGGACAAATTCGATGCTACATAACCTCAAATATAGGCAGAAAACGCTGTTTTTGCACTTTTAGGTAAGGATATCTCGGAAACCAGAGCCAATTCGGAAATTTGGACTTCGGATTCGGATTCAGCGCACCGAAAACCTTTGGAAAAGTATATACTGGTTTATGGGTCAGAGGGTCGAGCTGATTTTGTCGGCCTGTGTTATCCAGCCACTTAACCTATTTTGTGTAAAAAAAATAAAATATACAACTCCAGAAATAAATAAAATATATTTTTATTCGACATACATACATTACACAAACAAATATTAGTTTTTTATTCCGCTCCTGACTTCATACATACATATTTGCAGCGGAGCGCCAAACTCCAGCTTGCCCGCCTTCATACATATATTTGCTAGCTTTCCGCTATTCTGCGCTATACAGATTCATACGTATATACATACCTAAATACATAGGCTCGCCTAAGTTCGATTTCTCTCGTCTCCTCTTTCTCCTCTTGTTCAGACAGCAGGTGCAAGCTATTCGGCACACTACAGACTGCACTGCAGTGCACTGGCAAGAACGGCGACACAGTGCCGACAAGAAAATACCCTCCACTCGAAACAAAAATATTTCCGAGAACAAAAATTTTGAAAGAGTACAAATAAATTCAAAACAATTAACAACTGTTTATATCCAAATTCCTTGGTAGCTATCTTCAGTAGCTATCTACTCCAGAGAATTTTGGCGGGTTTTCCCACACAATTTCTAAAAATTTGTTGGGTTTTTGAAATACTAAACCGACAGTTGCAAATAATTATTTATTAAATACCGCCAAATTTCCTGTCTTTTTCCTAGATATTTTTAGCTATTTCTTTTTTTTTTGTCAATTTTTGGCGGGTTTCCCATAGAAATTTTAAACAAAATATTTTTGGGGTTCCTAAACACTAAAGCGACATTTTCAAATAATTATTTATTAATTAACGCCAAATTTTTCTTATTGTTCCTAGCTATTTTTGTGTCAATTTTGCGGGTTTTTCCACAGAATTTGTTTATTTTAATTTTTGTTTATTTTTTATGTTTCGCATTTCTCCATTGGTCGGCGAGTTCCTAAATTCGATTTGAAATATTTACGTGCGCGCGCCAACCGATAAATCGCAATCCCGATAAAAGGGAAGATTCCACACCAACGGCGGGCACACTCAATCTCGCCAAGCCCTATATAAAGCGAGCGGCGAGCCTTCATACCCGCACCTTAGTGTTCGACCGCTGCAGAGGTTTTTTTTTGTCGGTCCATATCCATTAATTCCCATTCGTTTTTTTGATAGCTAGGTTTTGCTATTTTCCAGATCTTTTGGTTACTTTGGAAACTTTTTAGCTATTTTCTGTGATTTATTTTCGGATATGAGTCATGCGCAGCAAAGATTGTCGAAAATATCGAAAGCGCAACACCTCCAGTTGTTCAAACGCCCTCCCAGCCGCTAATTTCATCCGGGTGCCGCTTACCTCCTTGCGACACTGAAATCTTCGATGGCGACTACCTCCGATGGCCCACTTTCCGGGACCTATTCACGGCAGTTTATGTTAACAACCCCAGGCTGACACCGGTCGAGAAGCTCTTTCACCTTCTTACTAAAATAAGCGGCGAGGCAAAAGCCATCGTGTTCAAATCCCCTCTTACAAATGATGGGGTTGCTTCGGCGTGGGAAGCGCTTCACGACCGGATCCAAAATAAACGACTTTTAGTCAACAGCCAACTCAAGCTTGAGTTCCATATCCCAAGAATCTGGTCATGCTCTCAAGGAGTTGCAGTCCACGATTCAAGGGTGTTTAACAGCGCTAGCCCATTCGCAGATATCCACTGACAACTGGGATTGTCTGCTAGTCTTCCTTTGCGCGAGCAAACTGGCAAGGGTGACCCTTTCCTTATGGGAACAGTCCCTTACGTCGAAATCCAAAATTCCGGCTTGGGAAGAGATGAATACCATCCTGAGCGAAAGATATCGGACTTTGGAGGCTATCGACGACGTTAGGCCTAGCGGCTCTGGGCATTTGCCGCCAGGCCAAGCTCCTACGAAGCTAGGGTGGCTCCTGCACCCAGAGGGTGTGATCTGTGTTTCAGGGAAAATTACCCCATTCGTGTATGTCCCCGTTTCCTGACAATGAGTGTCAATGATCGGTCAGATTTCCTCAGAAGAAAGGAACTATGCTTGAATTGTTTAGCACGAGGCCATCAGCAACGGGACTGCACTAGTGCCCACTCATGCTATACGTGCCGCGCACGGCATAATACTCTGCTGCACCGCGACAATCCAGTTGCCGGCATTCCAAGACCCTCCAATCCGTCTAGTCCACGACCTGCGCCCACGGAAGAAAGCGCGGTAACCTCCGATGGTCATTCCAATGTTCAAGTGTGCTTTGCTTCAGGATCCAGAGCTGTCCTGCTCGGCATGGCGGTCGTGAATATCTGCCATCGTGGCCGCAACTTCCAAGCACGTGCTCTGAATGATTCAGGTTCCGAAGCAACGTTTATTACTGAGCGGCTTTTCAATCAAGCAACCTCTCAGGCCAGTTCAGACCCAAGTTTCCGGGCTCAATTCCACTGTTGCCGCTCAACCCACGAAGCTCCGCCAGTTTGCGATTCGCGCTCCTTCCAGGCTCGGACTGCAGTTAGATACGACTGCCTATGTCCTTCCACAACTAGCCGGAAAGCTTCCCTCATACCCAATTCCGATGAGTCTTCTATAGGAGCTTCCTGATCTCCCCTTAGCGGATCCAAAGTTTTTCGAGAGGTCCGAAATTGATATCCTGATAGGAGCTGACATCCGACCGTCTGTGCTTCTGGACGGTTCCAAGAGCAACGTTTTAGGATCTCTTCTGGCACAAGAGACTATTTTTGGATGGATTCTCAGTTTCCCAGTGTCCACGCCAGCTGCTCCCACCGCTTCGGAAATGCCAACAGTTCCTTAGACTCAGTGCTGAGAAAAGGATCCACGTGGCTCTCGACAACCGCTACTGTACAAATTGTTTGGCTAACGAACACTCCGGAGGAGCCTGCCGCAGTGGTGATCGATGCAAGAAGTGCAAACAGCACCACCATACGCTCCTGCATAGGCACGAACATCCAGTGCAAGCGCCTCATTCGCAGCAGCGGGCACCTCCCTACTTCTAGGGCACGGCATTCAGATCAGACCCGATGTTCGAACCTCCATCCGATGTGCGGGCCCTCATTCCGGGCCATTTTCCCAGGAGCCGTTGGTTTCCACTACTAGATCGATGCTCAACATCAGCAGTTTAGTGCACGGGGTAAAGAACTCCACAAACGCAACAAATGGCAATGTCCGACCAAGACTCTTCAAGTCGACGACATGATAGTCGTCAAGGACAATCTACCTTCTCCATATCCACAAGGTTATTCTACCTGCTTCCCTTCCTATGAATTAGGGCTCTTCCCCCATTCCATCCATCCTATTCGGAAGTGCAAGAGGTTCCATTAACTGAGCGTTGAAAAGCGCCTTCGAGCAGCGCTTATCAACAAGTACTGCTCGAACTGCCCCGCCCATGAGCACTCAGGAGGAGACTGCCGCAGCCAAGAAGGATGCAAGAAGTGTGGGCAGAACCACCACACCCTCCTCCACATGCACGAGGAACCCCGCCCGGCTCCAAAAGGATCCGCGCTGCCACCTCCGACCCGCAAAGGGCGCCATGATCGACCCATGCATGGCAGTGAGCAGCATCGATCGATCGTTGGCGGCTGCGTTCCGGCTGCCTACCACCCGGCGGGGAGACGACGAGGTTTGCTCGGTGACGCTCCGGTCCCGAACAAACCACTTCCAGCTCGAGGTCGTCCTGAAGATTGACCCCAGCCTCAGAATCCGGACACCCATTCGAGCGCTGAGCGACGCAGTAAGGGCCAAGTTCGACGATATCCGTCTCGCGGACGAACGCTTCCACCAGCCGGCAACCATCTCCCTCGTGTTGGGGTCAGATGTTTACGCCAAACTGATCCAACCGGGCTTCCTGAAACTCGAGGACGGGCGACACCAGAAGGGCGCGAACTATTGAGCGGCAGTGTGAGCGGCCAGCGCTCGCGCTAAAGCTTTCGCTGCGGCTCTTCTCTTGCTCTCCTCGCGCTCTCCCTCCTTTCCACCAACGGCAAGTTCACCACTCCGAGGTCCCGCGGCTTTTCTATTGTTAGGTATAAGATAATCTTAAGCAACCATTGTCCAATGCAAGAAGTAAATAAAGTGAAGTTAAATCGAAGCTTCTCCCGACGCCTATTTACTTCGGGCCCCCAACAACAGCAACCACAACAGCACTTCTGCACATCCACCCAGCGACCACGACCCAACATCCAGCCGTACGGCTATTCCGCCCACTCCATTTCAAATTTATTTATGTGATAAATAAAGTTCCCGTTCACTTCGTGTGCATGCAGCTATTCTGTATTGCGTATTTAATTGTTATTATTTTCACAATTTAGTTGTGCTGCCGGTGTTTTCTTTGCATTTTTTGCATTCCTCTTTGTGCCTTCTCCGTTTAGTTTGCGCCGTCGGGACAGCTAAACGTTAAGCTCGCTCCCACGCTCACCCGTTTACCCGCTCTCTCGTTCTCCCGCTCTCTAGGTGCAGCTGCACTTTTATATCTTCCTATGTAAAAGTACAGTGGTATGTCTTTATAATGACCGCAATTGTCTGTTTCGCTAAGACCTGTAAAACGGTGGACGATGTAAGAAGAAAACATCGGTCTGCGTTACTGATGCGAGGTTGAAAAAGAAATGATGTCTTTTATGCGGCAGCCCAAGGGCGGTTTTAAAGACATGTTATCGAGTTTTCGTAAAACTCATGATATGCTCTTGGCGCTGGACACTCAATTTAATAGCCTTAAGCTATTGAATGAGTCTGCTAGGCGCAAAAAAAACCGCAACTGGTCTGCAGCATATAGGCGGATCTCAACAACCTGCGGCGGACTCCCAACAGCAGCCTCTCTCAACACAGCCAACGACCTCAGAATATAGTCAAAGAGTTCTGAGATCGAGTGGCAAGAAAGATTCGGCATCCGAATGTGTTGCGGGGGTGACCGTTCCCCCGATGATTTCCGTTTTGTCCCCTGGGGGGTCTCAAATATTGACCCCTCAAAGCCCCGTTAATTTACCTGCTCAGGGTATCAGGCCCGGACTACCGGCCGATATCGGCAATGCAGACAATCAGTCTGCAGCGCCGAAAGCCCTTGTAGTAATTCCACCTACGAAACACATATTTGTTTCTCGGCTCTCCCCTGGTCAGACATCGGAAGATGTCATCGCCTTTATCCAAGGCAAAACAAGAGCCAATAAAATAAAAATTAAGGTGGAAAAATTAAAATATTCCTATGTCAGGGACATTTCATCTTTAAAAATAAATGTTCCAAACGAACTTTTTGACACTATATTTTCTACCAAATTCTGGTCAGAATATGTTGTCGTCAAAGAGTTTAAAGCAAAGAAAAAAAAAGGCGGCCCGACCAGACCACTGCGCCCTCTACGATATCCGCTTCAAAAAAACTAATCTACTCCTTCTCTATCTCCTATCAGAATGCAAGAGGCCTACGTAGTAAGCTTCCCAAATTGTATTCTGATAGTCTCTCGCTTGCACCCCAGGTTATTGTGTTCGCAGAAACCTGGTTAAAGCCGGAGATTCTGAGCTCCGAAGTTTTCCCAGCAGTGTTCACGATATATCGGCTGGATCGGCCTATCAGACGTGGGGGTGGTGTCCTCATAGCGGTTGACTCCACTCTCGCGTCGGAATTAATAACTTTCGAGGAGTGCAACGATGTTGAATTCCTCTGTGTAAAGCTATCAGTCAATGGTAGCTCTATTTTCATTACCTGTTCATACATTCCTCCTTTGTCCGAACTTCCTATTTATTGGAACCATCTTTCCGCTATCCAAACGGTTTTCAAACGACTTTCAAATAAGGATCATTTAGTAGTTTTTGGTGATTTTAATATCCCAGGGGCTATTTGGTCCTCAAATAATTCCTCTAATATATTTTTCACCTCCACACCGCATTTATTGCTGGCTTGCTCGACATTTCGCTGTCTTAAGTCAACCGTATTGAACGCGCAGTGTTAAAGAATTATTTGACTCGTTGTAGGGTCCAGATCTCTCAGCACCCAAAACAGTTTTGTAATTTTGTTAACACTAAACGTAAGCCAATTACGCATCCTTCCGCTTTCGTTTGAAAATACAACCGTAAAAAACGATCGGGCTATTGCCGATCTGTTTGCGCAGTTTTTTCAAACCACTTACTCAACTTCCACTGACTGTAATCAGACTTATTCCTACATCATGCCCAAATCTAACTCTATTTTCAGTCCTACTTTAGACGAAAGCACTATTCTTTCAGATCTTCATCGCGTTAAGCCCGTTTATTCGCCAGGTCCCGACGCACAATGGCGCAAAAGATACAGATAGGTTGCAAAAATCAACTTTTTGATGACAACGGATCGTAAAATTTGCTATTGCATTTGACAGGTAATAGTTCAAAAGGGTTGAATCCAAAAAATTATTCAAATCGGTTTATTATTTTAGAAGTTACACGTGTTCAAAGTTAAACCTCTTTTTGGTTTGATATGCTTCCAAAAGCATATCGTTTTTTAGAAAAATTCTGACTTTGCGGTCGATTTTTAGGTAAAATATGTAACCGACCGGCATGGTTATGGTCTCTATCGAAAGGGTCATCAAATCTCGGTAAAACCAAGGTAGAATAAAATTATAATGTTTATTGCACGTGTTGGCATACCTGTTTTACGGAAGTACTAATTTTCACCTATTTTTCAACTTTGATGGAATGTCAAAAATGAGACTACACGAGATGATGGGTTGGCGTATGAGGTGTTGTTCCTGAATATGTTCTTTATCATATTCAAAAAAGATCGGCTGCACCAGACTGCCACCCCGAATTTCCAAGGCAAAAGATAATTTCAACTCAGCGTAAAAAACGCGCTGTTTCGTACAAATTCTGCTACAAGCACAGTCGCTGCGCAGTACGAAATTGTATGGCGGGCATACTTTTTTGCTGTATTGGCGGCTTGTTTTTCAATTTCTGACATTGTAAGGACACTTAATGATTTGAAATGATGAATTATTCTTCAACAATATTAAATAATGTAAAATTAAATGATTATTTTGAATAAAAAGTGCATAAATGATTGAAAATTTGTCCATTATTCTTTCTTTCGGAATTGGATAAAAGTTGAGGAAACTGCCTCAAAAAACATTAATTTTCGAGTACAAAATCTACTATTTATCACACCAAATAATGTGCACCCCGTCCGGACGCGATGTCCATTTCACGGTCTCCGTCGCCAGCCCCAGTCGCCAACGATCGCCCGCATCCGACAGTCTCCTTCAGTGGCAATCCTGCCGACAGCCGTCGTCGTGCTAGACACGGGCTCGAAGACTTTCGAGGCTGGCGCCATGATCGACCCATGCATGGCAGTGAGCAGCATCGATCGATCGTTGGCGGCTGCGTTCCAGCTGCCTACCACCCGGCGGGGAGACGACGAGGTTTGCTCGGTGACGCTCCGGTCCCGAACAAACCACTTCCAGCTCGAGGTCGTCCTGAAGATTGACCCCAGCCTCAGAATCCGGACACCCATTCGAGCGCTGAGCGACGCAGTAAGGGCCAAGTTCGACGATATCCGTCTCGCGGACGAACGCTTCCACCGGCCGGCAACCATCTCCCTCGTGTTGGGGTCAGATGTTTACGCCAAACTGATCCAACCGGGCTTCCTGAAACTCGAGGACGGGCGACACCAGAAGGGCGCGAACTATTGAGCGGCAGTGTGAGCGGCCAGCGCTCGCGCTAAAGCTTTCGCTGCGGCTCTTCTCTTGCTCTCCTCGCGCTCTCCCTCCTTTCCACCAACGGCAAGTTCACCACTCCGCGGTCCCGCGGCTTTTCTATTGTTAGGTATAAGATAATCTTAAGCAACCATTGTCCAATGCAAGAAGTGAATAAAGTGAAGTTAAATCGAAGCTTCTCCCGACGCCTATTTACTTCGGGCCCCCAACAACAGCAACCACAACAGCACTTCTGCACATCCACCCAGCGACCACGACCCAACATCCAGCGGCCGTACGGCTATTCCGCCCACTCCATTTCAAATTTATCTTATTTGATAAATAAAGTTCCCGTTCACTTCGTGTGCATGCAGCTATTCTGTATTGCGTATTTAATTGTTATTATTTTCACAATTTAGTTGTGCTGCCGGTGTTTTCTTTGCATTTTTTGCATTCCTCTTTGTGCCTTCAATTTAGTTTGAGCCGTGACAGCTACGTTGAATGAGTCTCCTAGTGCTTTTTTCTAGTAAAGTACTATGTCTTTATAATACCGACTGTTTCGCTAAGACCTGTAACTGACGATGTAAGAAGGTCGGGCGGCCTGTCGCGGTTAAAAGAAATGATTTTTGCAGCCCAGGGCGTTTTAGACATGTTATCGTTTCGTAAACTCATATATGCTCTTGCGCTACACTCAATTTAATAGCCTTAAGCTATTGAATGAGTTCTCTAGGCGCAAAAAAAGCCGCAACTGGTCTGCAGCATATAGGCGGATCTCAACAACCTGCGGCGGACTCCCAACAGCAGCCTCCTCTCAACACAGCCAACGACCTCAGAATATAGTCAAAGAGTTCTGAGATCGAGTGGCAAGAAAGATTCGGCATCCGAATGTGTTGCGGGGGTGACCGTTCCCCGATGATTTCCGTTTTGTCCCCTGGGGGGTCTCAAATATTGACCCCTCAAAGCCCCGTTAATTTACCTGATCAGGGTATCAGGCCCGGACTACCGGCCGATATCGGCAATGCAGACAATCAGTCTGCAGCGCCGAAAGCCCTTGTAGTAATTCCACCTACGAAACACATATTTGTTTCTCGGCTCTCCCCTGGTCAGACATCGGAAGATGTCATCGCCTTTATCCAAGGCAAAACAAGAGCCGATAAAATAAAAATTAAGGTGGAAAAATTAAAATATTCCTATGTCAGGGACATTTCATCTTTAAAAATAAATGTTCCAAACGAACTTTTTGATACTATATTTTCTACCAGATTCTGGCCAGAATATGTTGTCGTCAAAGAGTTTAAAGCAAAGAAAAAAAAGGCGGCCCGACCAGACCACTGCGCCCTCTACGATATCCGCTTTAAAAACTAATCTACTCCTTCTCTATCTCCTATCAGAATGCAAGAGGCCTACGTAGTAAGCTTCCCAAATTGTATTCTGATAGTCTCTCGCTTGCACCCCAGGTTATTGTGTTCGCAGAAACCTGGTTAAAGCCGGAGATTCTGAGCTCCGAAGTTTTCCCAGCAGTGTTCACGATATATCGGCTGGATCGGCCTATCAGACGTGGGGGTGGTGTCCTCATAGCGGTTGACTCCACTCTCGCGTCGGAATTAATAACTTTCGAGGAGTGCAACGATGTTGAATTCCTCTGTGTAAAGCTATCAGTCAATGGTAGCTCTATTTTCATTACCTGTTCATACATTCCTCCTTTGTCCGAACTTCCTATTTATTGGAACCATCTTTCCGCTATCCAAACGGTTTTCAAACGACTTTCAAATAAGGATCATTTAGTAGTTTTTGGTGATTTTAATATCCCAGGGGCTATTTGGTCCTCAAATAATTCCTCTAATATATTTTTCACCTCCACACCGCATTTATTGCTGGCTTGCTCGACATTTCGGTGTCTTAAGTCAACCGTATTGAACGCGCAGTGTTAAAGAATTATTTGACTCGTTGTAGGGTCCAGATCTCTCAGCACCCAAAACAGTTTTGTAATTTTGTTAACACTAAACGTAAGCCAATTACGCATCCTTCCGCTTTCGTTTGAAAATACAACCGTAAAAAACGATCGGGCTATTGCCGATCTGTTTGCGCAGTTTTTTCAAACCACTTACTCAACTTCCACTGACTGTAATCAGACTTATTCCTACATCATGCCCAAATCTAACTCTATTTTCAGTCCTACTTTAGACGAAAGCACTATTCTTTCAGATCTTCATCGCGTTAAGCCCGTTTATTCGCCAGGTCCCGGCGCACAATGGCGCAAAAGATACAGATAGGTTGCAAAAATCAACTTTTTGATGACAACGGATCGTAAAATTTGCTATTGCATTTGACAGGTAATAGTTCAAAAGGGTTGAATCCAAAAAATTATTCAAATCGGTTTATTATTTTAGAAGTTACACGTGTTCAAAGTTAAACCTCTTTTTGGTTCCAAAAAAAGCATGTCGTTTTTTAGAAAAATTCTGACTTTGCGGTCGATTTTTAGGTAAAATATGTAACCGACCGGCATGGTTATGGTCTCTATCGAAAGTGTCATCAAATCTCGGTAAAACCAAGGTAGAATAAAATTATAATGTTTATTGCACGTTGGCATACCTGTTTTACGGAAGTACTAATTTTCACCTATTTTTCAACTTTGATGGAATGTCAAAAATGAGACTATACGAGATGATGGGTTTGGCGTATGAGATGTTGTTCCTGAATATGTTCTTTATCATATTCAAAAAAGATCGGCTGCCCCAAACTGCCACCCCGAATTTCCAAGGCAAAAGATAATTTCAACTCAGCGTAAAAAACGCGCTGTTTCGTACAAATTCTGCTACAAGCACAGTCGCTGCGCAGTACGAAATTGTATGGCGGGCATACATTTTTTCCTGTATTGGCGGCTTGTTTTTCAATTTCTGACATTGTAAGGACACTTAATGATTTGAAATGATGAATTATTCTTCAACAATATTAAATAATGTAAAATTAAATGATTATTTTGAATAAAAAGTGCATAAATGATTGAAAATTTGTCCATTATTCTTTCTTTCGGAATTGGATAAAAGTTGAGGAAACTGCCTCAAAAAACATTAATTTTCGAGTACAAAATCTACTATTTATCACACCAAATAATGTGCACCCCGTCCGGACGCGATGTCCATTTCACGGTCTCCGTCGCCAGCCCCAGTCGCCAACGATCGCCCGCATCCGACAGTCTCCTTCAGTGGCAATCCTGCCGACAGCCGTCGTCGTGCTAGACACGGGCTCGAAGACTTTCGAGGCTGGCGCCATGATCGACCCATGCATGGCAGTGAGCAGCATCGATCGATCGTTGGCGGCTGCGTTCCGGCTGCCTACCACCCGGCGGGGAGACGACGAGGTTTGCTCGGTGACGCTCCGGTCCCGAACAAACCACTTCCAGCTCGAGGTCGTCCTGAAGATTGACCCCAGCCTCAGGATCCGGACACCCATTCGAGCGCTGAGCGACGCAGTAAGGGCCAAGTTCGACGATATCCGTCTCGCGGACGAACGCTTCCACCGGCCGGCAACCATCTCCCTCGTGTTGGGGTCAGATGTTTACGCCAAACTGATCCAACCGGGCTTCCTGAAACTCGAGGACGGGCGACACCAGAAGGGCGCGAACTATTGAGCGGCAGTGTGAGCGGCCAGCGCTCGCGCTAAAGCTTTCGCTGCGGCTCTTCTCTTGCTCTCCTCGCGCTCTCCCTCCTTTCCACCAACGGCAAGTTCACCACTCCGCGGTCCCGCGGCTTTTCTATTGTTAGGTATAAGATAATCTTAAGCAACCATTGTCCAATGCAAGAAGTGAATAAAGTGAAGTTAAATCGAAGCTTCTCCCGACGCCTATTTACTTCGGGCCCCCAACAACAGCAACCACAGCAGCACTTCTGCACATCCACCCAGCGACCACGACCCAACATCCAGCGGCCGTACGGCTATTCCGCCCACTCCATTTCAAATTTATTTATGTGATAAATAAAGTTCCCGTTCACTTCGTGTGCATGCAGCTATTCTGTATTGCGTATTTAATTGTTATTATTTTCACAATTTAGTTGTGCTGCCGGTGTTTTCTTTGCATTTTTTGCATTCCTCTTTGTGCCTTCTCCGTTTAGTTTGCGCCGTCGGGACAGCTAAACGTTAAGCTCGCTCCCACGCTCACCCGTTTACCCGCTCTCTCGTTCTCCCGCTCTCTAGGTGCAGCTGCACTTTTATATCTTCCTATGTAAAAGTACAGTGGTATGTCTTTATAATGACCGCAATTGTCTGTTTCGCTAAGACCTGTAAAACGGTAGACGATGTAAGAAGAAAACATCGGTCTGCGTTATTGATGCGAGGCCTGTCGCGAGGTTGAAAAAGAAATGATGTCTTTTATGCGGCAGCCCAAGGGCGGTTTTAAAGACATGTTATCGAGTTTTCGTAAAACTCATGATATGCTCTTGGCGCTGGACACTCAATTTAATAGCCTTAAGCTATTGAATGAGTCTCCTAGGCGCAAAAAAAGCCGCAACTGGTCTGCAGCATATAGGCGGATCTCAACAACCTGCGGCGAACTCCCAACAGCAGCCTCTCTCAACACAGCCAACGACCTCAGAATATAGTCAAAGAGTTCTGAGATCGAGTGGCAAGAAAGATTCGGCATCCGAATGTGTTGCGGGGGTGACCGTTCCCCGATGATTTCCGTTTTGTCCCCTGGGGGGTCTCAAATATTGACCCCTCAAAGCCCCGTTAATTTACCTGATCAGGGCGCCGACAGCAAGCGCGCAATGTATTCCACCTCAATATTTCCCTGCCAAAAAATAAAAATTAAGGTGGAAAAATTAAAATATTCCTATGTCAGGGACATTTCATCTTTAAAAATAAATGTTCCAAACGAACTTTTTGATACTATATTTTCTACCAGATTCTGGCCAGAATATGTTGTCGTCAAAGAGTTTAAAGCAAAAGAAAAAAAAGGCGGCCCGACCAGACCACTGCGCCCTCTACGATATCCGCTTCAAAAAACTAATCTACTCCTTCTCTATCTCCTATCAGAATGCAAGAGGCCTACGTAGTAAGCTTCCCAAATTGTATTCTGATAGTCTCTCGCTTGCACCCCAGGTTATTGTGTTCGCAGAAACCTGGTTAAAGCCGGAGATTCTGAGCTCTGAAGTTTTCCCAGCAGTGTTCACGATATATCGGCTGGATCGGCCTATCAGACGTGGGGGTGGTGTCCTCATAGCGGTTGACTCCACTCTCGCGTCGGAATTAATAACTTTCGAGGAGTGCAACGATGTTGAATTCCTCTGTGTAAAGCTATCAGTCAATGGTAGCTCTATTTTCATTACCTGTTCATACATTCCTCCTTTGTCCGAACTTCCTATTTATTGGAACCATCTTTCCGCTATCCAAACGGTTTTCAAACGACTTTCAAATAAGGATCATTTAGTAGTTTTTGGTGATTTTAATATCCCAGGGGCTATTTGGTCCTCAAATAATTCCTCTAATATATTTTTCACCTCCACACAGCATTTATTGCTGGCTTGCTCGACATTTCGCTGTCTTAAGTCAACCGTATTGAACGCGCAGTTTTAAAGAATTATTTGACTCGTTGTAGGGTCCAGATCTCTCAGCACCCAAAACAGTTTTGTAATTTTGTTAACACTAAACGTAAGCCAATTACGCATCCTTCCGCTTTCGTTTGAAAATACAACCGTAAAAAACGATCGGGCTATTGCCGATCTGTTTGCGCAGTTTTTTCAAACCACTTACTCAACTTCCACTGACTGTAATCAGACTTATTCCTACATCATGCCCAAATCTAACTCTATTCTCAGTCCTACTTTAGACGAAAGCACTATTCTTTCAGATCTTCATCGCGTTAAGCCCGTTTATTCGCCAGGTCCCGACGCACAATGGCGCAAAAGATACAGATAGGTTGCAAAAATCAACTTTTTGATGACAACGGATCGTAAAATTTGCTATTGCATTTGACAGGTAATAGTTCAAAAGGGTTGAATCCAAAAAATTATTCAAATCGGTTTATTATTTTAGAAGTTACACGTGTTCAAAGTTAAACCTCTTTTTGGTTTGATATGCTTCCAAAAGCATATCGTTTTTTTAGAAAAATTCTGACTTTGCGGTCGATTTTTAGGTAAAATATGTAACCGACCGGCATGGTTATGGTCTCTATCGAAAGGGTCATCAAATCTCGGTAAAACCAAGGTAGAATAAAATTATAATGTTTATTGCACGTGTTGGCATACCTGTTTTACGGAAGTACTAATTTTCACCTATTTTTCAACTTTGATGGAATGTCAAAAATGAGACTACACGAGATGATGGGTTGGCGTATGAGGTGTTGTTCCTGAATATGTTCTTTATCATATTCAAAAAGATCGGCTGCACCAGACTGCCACCCCGAATTTCCAAGGCAAAAGATAATTTCAACTCAGCGTAAAAAAACGCGCTGTTTCGTACAAATTCTGCTACAAGCACAGTCGCTGCGCAGTACGAAATTGTATGGCGGGCATACTTTTTTTGCTGTATTGGCGGCTTGTTTTTCAATTTCTGACATTGTAAGGACACTTAATGATTTGAAATGATGAATTATTCTTCAACAATATTAAATAATGTAAAATTAAATGATTATTTTGAATAAAAAGTGCATAAATGATTGAAAATTTGTCCATTATTCTTTCTTTCGGAATTGGATAAAAGTTGAGGAAACTGCCTCAAAAAACATTAATTTTCGAGTACAAAATCTACTATTTATCACACCAAATAATGTGCACCCCGTCCGGACGCGATGTCCATTTCACGGTCTCCGTCGCCAGCCCCAGTCGCCAACGATCGCCCGCATCCGACAGTCTCCTTCAGTGGCAATCCTGCCGACAGCCGTCGTCGTGCTAGACACGGGCTCGAAGACTTTCGAGGCTGGCGGCATGATCGACCCATGCATGGCAGTGAGCAGCATCGATCGATCGTTGGCGGCTGCGTTCCAGCTGCCTACCACCCGGCGGGGAGACGACGAGGTTTGCTCGGTGACGCTCCGGTCCCGAACAAACCACTTCCAGCTCGAGGTCGTCCTGAAGATTGACCCCAGCCTCAGAATCCGGACACCCATTCGAGCGCTGAGCGACGCAGTAAGGGCCAAGTTCGACGATATCCGTCTCGCGGACGAACGCTTCCACCGGCCGGCAACCATCTCCCTCGTGTTGGGGTCAGATGTTTACGCCAAACTGATCCAACCGGGCTTCCTGAAACTCGAGGACGGGCGACACCAGAAGGGCGCGAACTATTGAGCGGCAGTGTGAGCGGCCAGCGCTCGCGCTAAAGCTTTCGCTGCGGCTCTTCTCTTGCTCTCCTCGCGCTCTCCCTCCTTTCCACCAACGGCAAGTTCACCACTCCGCGGTCCCGCGGCTTTTCTATTGTTAGGTATAAGATAATCTTAAGCAACCATTGTCCAATGCAAGAAGTGAATAAAGTGAAGTTAAATCGAAGCTTCTCCCGACGCCTATTTACTTCGGGCCCCCAACAACAGCAACCACAACAGCACTTCTGCACATCCACCCAGCGACCACGACCCAACATCCAGCGGCCGTACGGCTATTCCGCCCACTCCATTTCAAATTTATTTATGTGATAAATAAAGTTCCCGTTCACTTCGTGTGCATGCTGCTATTCTGTATTGCGTATTTAATTGTTATTATTTTCACAATTTAGTTGTGCTGCCGGTGTTTTCTTTGCATTTTTTGCATTCCTCTTTGTGCCTTCTCCGTTTAGTTTGCGCCGTCGGGACAGCTAAACGTTAAGCTCGCTCCCACGCTCACCCGTTTACCCGCTCTCTCGTTCTCCCGCTCTCTAGGTGCAGCTGCACTTTTATATCTTCCTATGTAAAAGTACAGTGGTATGTCTTTATAATGACCGCAATTGTCTGTTTCGCTAAGACCTGTAAAACGGTAGACGATGTAAGAAGAAAACATCGGTCTGCGTTATTGATGCGAGGCCTGTCGCGAGGTTGAAAAAGAAATGATGTCTTTTATGCGGCAGCCCAAGGGCGGTTTTAAAGACATGTTATCGAGTTTTCGTAAAACTCATGATATGCTCTTGGCGCTGGACACTCAATTTAATAGCCTTAAGCTATTGAATGAGTCTCCTAGGCGCAAAAAAAGCCGCAACTGGTCTGCAGCATATAGGCGGATCTCAACAACCTGCGGCGAACTCCCAACAGCAGCCTCTCTCAACACAGCCAACGACCTCAGAATATAGTCAAAGAGTTCTGAGATCGAGTGGCAAGAAAGATTCGGCATCCGAATGTGTTGCGGGGGTGACCGTTCCCCCGATGATTTCCGTTTTGTCCCCTGGGGGGTCTCAAATATTGACCCCTCAAAGCCCCGTTAATTTACCTGATCAGAATAAAATTGTGGTTTCCAAACACTTTTGTTTCTCGGCTTCCCCCTGTTAACTGTGTTAAAGAAATAAAATTAAGGTGGAAAAATTAAAATATTCCTATGTCAGGGACATTTCATCTTTAAAAATAAATGTTCCAAACGAACTTTTTGATACTATATTTTCTACCAGATTCTGGCCAGAATATGTTGTCGTCAAAGAGTTTAAAGCAAAGA
Source organism: Drosophila aff. chauvacae BK-2020 (assembly GCA_018903765.1). NCBI lineage: Eukaryota > Metazoa > Arthropoda > Insecta > Diptera > Drosophilidae > Drosophila > Drosophila aff. chauvacae BK-2020. The sequence goes on from JAEIGO010000072.1 coordinate 1,201,806, forward strand.
AAAAAAAGGCGGCCCGACCAGACCACTGCGCCCTCTACGATATCCGCTTCAAAAAACTAATCTACTCCTTCTCTATCTCCTATCAGAATGCAAGAGGCCTACGTAGTAAGCTTCCCAAATTGTATTCTGATAGTCTCTCGCTTGCACCCCAGGTTATTGTGTTCGCAGAAACCTGGTTAAAGCCGGAGATTCTGAGCTCTGAAGTTTTCCCAGCAGTGTTCACGATATATCGGCTGGATCGGCCTATCAGACGTGGGGGTGGTGTCCTCATAGCGGTTGACTCCACTCTCGCGTCGGAATTAATAACTTTCGAGGAGTGCAACGATGTTGAATTCCTCTGTGTAAAGCTATCAGTCAATGGTAGCTCTATTTTCATTACCTGTTCATACATTCCTCCTTTGTCCGAACTTCCTATTTATTGGAACCATCTTTCCGCTATCCAAACGGTTTTCAAACGACTTTCAAATAAGGATCATTTAGTAGTTTTTGGTGATTTTAATATCCCAGGGGCTATTTGGTCCTCAAATAATTCCTCTAATATATTTTTCACCTCCACACAGCATTTATTGCTGGCTTGCTCGACATTTCGCTGTCTTAAGTCAACCGTATTGAACGCGCAGTTTTAAAGAATTATTTGACTCGTTGTAGGGTCCAGATCTCTCAGCACCCAAAACAGTTTTGTAATTTTGTTAACACTAAACGTAAGCCAATTACGCATCCTTCCGCTTTCGTTTGAAAATACAACCGTAAAAAACGATCGGGCTATTGCCGATCTGTTTGCGCAGTTTTTTCAAACCACTTACTCAACTTCCACTGACTGTAATCAGACTTATTCCTACATCATGCCCAAATCTAACTCTATTCTCAGTCCTACTTTAGACGAAAGCACTATTCTTTCAGATCTTCATCGCGTTAAGCCCGTTTATTCGCCAGGTCCCGACGCACAATGGCGCAAAAGATACAGATAGGTTGCAAAAATCAACTTTTTGATGACAACGGATCGTAAAATTTGCTATTGCATTTGACAGGTAATAGTTCAAAAGGGTTGAATCCAAAAATTATTCAAATCGGTTTATTATTTTAGAAGTTACACGTGTTCAAAGTTAAACCTCTTTTTGGTTTGATATGCTTCCAAAAGCATATCGTTTTTTAGAAAAATTCTGACTTTGCGGTCGATTTTTAGGTAAAATATGTAACCGACCGGCATGGTTATGGTCTCTATCGAAAGGGTCATCAAATCTCGGTAAAACCAAGGTAGAATAAAATTATAATGTTTATTGCACGTGTTGGCATACCTGTTTTACGGAAGTACTAATTTTCACCTATTTTTCAACTTTGATGGAATGTCAAAAATGAGACTACACGAGATGATGGGTTGGCGTATGAGGTGTTGTTCCTGAATATGTTCTTTATCATATTCAAAAAAGATCGGCTGCACCAGACTGCCACCCCGAATTTCCAAGGCAAAAGATAATTTCAACTCAGCGTAAAAAACGCGCTGTTTCGTACAAATTCTGCTACAAGCACAGTCGCTGCGCAGTACGAAATTGTATGGCGGGCATACTTTTTTTGCTGTATTGGCGGCTTGTTTTTCAATTTCTGACATTGTAAGGACACTTAATGATTTGAAATGATGAATTATTCTTCAACAATATTAAATAATGTAAAATTAAATGATTATTTTGAATAAAAAGTGCATAAATGATTGAAAATTTGTCCATTATTCTTTCTTTCGGAATTGGATAAAAGTTGAGGAAACTGCCTCAAAAAACATTAATTTTCGAGTACAAAATCTACTATTTATCACACCAAATAATGTGCACCCCGTCCGGACGCGATGTCCATTTCACGGTCTCCGTCGCCAGCCCCAGTCGCCAACGATCGCCCGCATCCGACAGTCTCCTTCAGTGGCAATCCTGCCGACAGCCGTCGTCGTGCTAGACACGGGCTCGAAGACTTTCGAGGCTGGCGCCATGATCGACCCATGCATGGCAGTGAGCAGCATCGATCGATCGTTGGCGGCTGCGTTCCAGCTGCCTACCACCCGGCGGGGAGACGACGAGGTTTGCTCGGTGACGCTCCGGTCCCGAACAAACCACTTCCAGCTCGAGGTCGTCCTGAAGATTGACCCCAGCCTCAGAATCCGGACACCCATTCGAGCGCTGAGCGACGCAGTAAGGGCCAAGTTCGACGATATCCGTCTCGCGGACGAACGCTTCCACCGGCCGGCAACCATCTCCCTCGTGTTGGGGTCAGATGTTTACGCCAAACTGATCCAAACGGGCTTCCTGAAACTCGAGGACGGGCGACACCAGAAGGGCGCGAACTATTGAGCGGCAGTGTGAGCGGCCAGCGCTCGCGCTAAAGCTTTCGCTGCGGCTCTTCTCTTGCTCTCCTCGCGCTCTCCCTCCTTTCCACCAACGGCAAGTTCACCACTCCGCGGTCCCGCGGCTTTTCTATTGTTAGGTATAAGATAATCTTAAGCAACCATTGTCCAATGAAAGAAGTGAATAAAGTGAAGTTAAATCGAAGCTTCTCCCGACGCCTATTTACTTCGGGCCCCCAACAACAGCAACCACAGCTGCACTTCTGCACATCCACCCAGCGACCACGACCCAACATCCAGCGGCCGTACGGCTATTCCGCCCACTCCATTTCAAATTTATTTATGTGATAAATAATGTTCCCGTTCACTTCGTGTGCATGCAGCTATTCTGTATTGCGTATTTAATTGTTATTATTTTCACAATTTAGTTGTGCTGCCGGTGTTTTCTTTGCATTTTTTGCATTTCTCTTTGTGCCTTCTCCGTTTAGTTTGCGCCGTCGGGACAGCTAAACGTTAAGCTCGCTCCCACGCTCACCCGTTTACCCGCTCTCTCGTTCTCCCGCTCTCTAGGTGCAGCTGCACTTTTATATCTTCCTATGTAAAGGTACAGTGGTATGTCTTTATAATGACCGCAATTGTCTGTTTCGCTAAGACCTGTAAAAAGGCAATTACTGCAAACGGTGGACGATGTAAGAAGAAAACATCGGTCTGCGTTACTGATACGAGGCCTGTCGCGAGGTTGAAAAAGAAATGATGTCTTTTATGCGGCAGCCCAAGGGCGGTTTTAAAGACATGTTATCGAGTTTTCGTAAAACTCATGATATGCTCTTGGCGCTGGACACTCAATTTAATAGCCTTAAGCTATTGAATGAGTCTCCTAGGCGCAAAAAAACCGCAACTGGTCTGCAGCATATAGGCGGATCTCAACAACCTGCGGCGGACTCCCAACAGCAGCCTCTCTCAACACAGCCAACGACCTCAGAATATAGTCAAAGAGTTCTGGGATTGAGTGGCAAGAAAGATTCGGCATCCGAATGTGTTGCGGGGGTGACCGTTCCCCCGATGATTTCCGTTTTGTCCCCTGGGGGGTCTCAAATATTGACCCCTCAAAGCCCCGTTAATTTACCTGCTCAGGGTATCAGGCCCGGACTACCGGCCGATATCGGCAATGCAGACAATCAGTCTGCAGCGCCGAAAGCCCTTGTAGTAATTCCACCTACGAAACACATATTTGTTTCTCGGCTCTCCCCTGGTCAGACATCGGAAGATGTCATCGCCTTTATCCAAGGCAAAACAAGAGCCGATAAAATAAAAATTAAGGTGGAAAAATTAAAATATTCCTATGTCAGGGACATTTCATCTTTAAAAATAAATGTTCCAAACGAACTTTTTGATACTATATTTTCTACCAGATTCTGGCCAGAATATGTTGTCGTCAAAGAGTTTAAAGCAAAGAAAAAAAAAGGCGGCCCGACCAGACCACTGCGCCCTCTACGATATCCGCTTCAAAAAACTAATCTACTCCTTCTCTATCTCCTATCAGAATGCAAGAGGCCTACGTAGTAAGCTTCCCAAATTGTATTCTGATAGTCTCTCGCTTGCACCCCAGGTTATTGTGTTCGCAGAAACCTGGTTAAAGCCGGAGATTCTGAGCTCCGAAGTTTTCCCAGCAGTGTTCACGATATATCGGCTGGATCGGCCTATCAGACGTGGGGGTGGTGTCCTCATAGCGGTTGACTCCACTCTCGCGTCGGAATTAATAACTTTCGAGGAGTGCAACGATGTTGAATTCCTCTGTGTAAAGCTATCAGTCAATGGTAGCTCTATTTTCATTACCTGTTCATACATTCCTCCTTTGTCCGAACTTCCTATTTATTGGAACCATCTTTCCGCTATCCAAACGGTTTTCAAACGACTTTCAAATAAGGATCATTTAGTAGTTTTTGGTGATTTTAATATCCCAGGGGCTATTTGGTCCTCAAATAATTCCTCTAATATATTTTTCACCTCCACACCGCATTTATTGCTGGCTTGCTCGACATTTCGCTGTCTTAAGTCAACCGTATTGAACGCGCAGTGTTAAAGAATTATTTGACTCGTTGTAGGGTCCAGATCTCTCAGCACCCAAAACAGTTTTGTAATTTTGTTAACACTAAACGTAAGCCAATTACGCATCCTTCCGCTTTCGTTTGAAAATACAACCGTAAAAAACGATCGGGCTATTGCCGATCTGTTTGCGCAGTTTTTTCAAACCACTTACTCAACTTCCACTGACTGTAATCAGACTTATTCCTACATCATGCCCAAATCTAACTCTATTCTCAGTCCTACTTTAGACGAAAGCACTATTCTTTCAGATCTTCATCGCGTTAAGCCCGTTTATTCGCCAGGTCCCGGCGCACAATGGCGCAAAAGATACAGATAGGTTGCAAAAATCAACTTTTTGATGACAACGGATCGTAAAATTTGCTATTGCATTTGACAGGTAATAGTTCAAAAGGGTTGAATCCAAAAAATTATTCAAATCGGTTTATTATTTTAGAAGTTACACGTGTTCAAAGTTAAACCTCTTTTTGGTTTGATATGCTTCCAAAAGCATATCGTTTTTTAGAAAAATTCTGACTTTGCGGTCGATTTTTAGGTAAAATATGTAACCGACCGGCATGGTTATGGTCTCTATCGAAAGGGTCATCAAATCTCGGTAAAACCAAGGTAGAATAAAATTATAATGTTTATTGCACGTGTTGGCATACCTGTTTTACGGAAGTACTAATTTTCACCTATTTTTCAACTTTGATGGAATGTCAAAAATGAGACTACACGAGATGATGGGTTGGCGTATGAGGTGTTGTTCCTGAATATGTTCTTTATCATATTCAAAAAAGATCGGCTGCACCAGACTGCCACCCCGAATTTCCAAGGCAAAAGATAATTTCAACTCAGCGTAAAAAACGCGCTGTTTCGTACAAATTCTGCTACAAGCACAGTCGCTGCGCAGTACGAAATTGTATGGCGGGCATACTTTTTTGCTGTATTGGCGGCTTGTTTTTCAATTTCTGACATTGTAAGGACACTTAATGATTTGAAATGATGAATTATTCTTCAACAATATTAAATAATGTAAAATTAAATGATTATTTTGAATAAAAAGTGCATAAATGATTGAAAATTTGTCCATTATTCTTTCTTTCGGAATTGGATAAAAGTTGAGGAAACTGCCTCAAAAAACATTAATTTTCGAGTACAAAATCTACTATTTATCACACCAAATAATGTGCACCCCGTCCGGACGCGATGTCCATTTCACGGTCTCCGTCGCCAGCCCCAGTCGCCAACGATCGCCCGCATCCGACAGTCTCCTTCAGTGGCAATCCTGCCGACAGCCGTCGTCGTGCTAGACACGGGCTCGAAGACTTTCGAGGCTGGCGGCATGATCGACCCATGCATGGCAGTGAGCAGCATCGATCGATCGTTGGCGGCTGCGTTCCAGCTGCCTACCACCCGGCGGGGGAGACGACGAGGTTTGCTCGGTGACGCTCCGGTCCCGAACAAACCACTTCCAGCTCGAGGTCGTCCTGAAGATTGACCCCAGCCTCAGAATCCGGACACCCATTCGAGCGCTGAGCGACGCAGTAAGGGCCAAGTTCGACGATATCCGTCTCGCGGACGAACGCTTCCACCGGCCGGCAACCATCTCCCTCGTGTTGGGGTCAGATGTTTACGCCAAACTGATCCAACCGGGCTTCCTGAAACTCGAGGACGGGCGACACCAGAAGGGCGCGAACTATTGAGCGGCAGTGTGAGCGGCCAGCGCTCGCGCTAAAGCTTTCGCTGCGGCTCTTCTCTTGCTCTCCTCGCGCTCTCCCTCCTTTCCACCAACGGCAAGTTCACCACTCCGCGGTCCCGCGGCTTTTCTATTGTTAGGTATAAGATAATCTTAAGCAACCATTGTCCAATGCAAGAAGTGAATAAAGTGAAGTTAAATCGAAGCTTCTCCCGACGCCTATTTACTTCGGGCCCCCAACAACAGCAACCACAACAGCACTTCTGCACATCCACCCAGCGACCACGACCCAACATCCAGCGGCCGTACGGCTATTCCGCCCACTCCATTTCAAATTTATGATAAAATTTTTCCTTATTTGATAAATAAAGTTCCCGTTCACTTCGTTGTGTGCATGCAGCTATTCTGTATTGTGGTAGTTAATTGTTATTATTTTCACAATTTAGGTTGTGCTGCGCGGTGTTTTTCTTTTGCATTTTTGCATTTTCCTCTTTGTGCCTTCAATTTAATAGCCTTAAGCTATTGAATGAGTCTCCTAGGCGCAAAAAAAGCCGCAACTGGTCTGCAGCATATAGGCGGATCTCAACAACCTGCGGCGGACTCCCAACAGCAGCCTCTCTCAACACAGCCAACGACCTCAGAATATAGTCAAAGAGTTCTGAGATCGAGTGGCAAGAAAGATTCGGCATCCGAATGTGTTGCGGGGGTGACCGTTCCCCCGATGATTTCCGTTTTGTCCCCTGGGGGTCTCAAATATTGACCCCTCAAAGCCCCGTTAATTTACCTGATCAGGGTATCAGGCCCGGACTACCGGCCGATATCGGCAATGCAGACAATCAGTCTGCAGCGCCGAAAGCCCTTGTAGTAATTCCACCTACGAAACACATATTTGTTTCTCGGCTCTCCCCTGGTCAGACATCGGAAGATGTCATCGCCTTTATCCAAGGCAAAACAAGAGCCGATAAAATAAAAATTAAGGTGGAAAAATTAAAATATTCCTATGTCAGGGACATTTCATCTTTAAAAATAAATGTTCCAAACGAACTTTTTGATACTATATTTTCTACCAGATTCTGGCCAGAATATGTTGTCGTCAAAGAGTTTAAAGCAAGGAAAAAAAAAGGCGGCCCGACCAGACCACTGCGCCCTCTACGATATCCGCTTCAAAAAACTAATCTACTCCTTCTCTATCTCCTATCAGAATGCAAGAGGCCTACGTAGTAAGCTTCCCAAATTGTATTCTGATAGTCTCTCGCTTGCACCCCAGGTTATTGTGTTCGCAGAAACCTGGTTAAAGCCGGAGATTCTGAGCTCTGAAGTTTTCCCAGCAGTGTTCACGATATATCGGCTGGATCGGCCTATCAGACGTGGGGGTGGTGTCCTCATAGCGGTTGACTCCACTCTCGCGTCGGAATTAATAACTTTCGAGGAGTGCAACGATGTTGAATTCCTCTGTGTAAAGCTATCAGTCAATGGTAGCTCTATTTTCATTACCTGTTCATACATTCCTCCTTTGTCCGAACTTCCTATTGGAACCATCTTTCCGCTATCCAAACGGTTTTCAAACGACTTTCAAATAAGGATCATTTAGTAGTTTTTGGTGATTTTAATATCCCAGGGGCTATTTGGTCCTCAAATAATTCCTCTAATATATTTTTCACCTCCACACAGCATTTATTGCTGGCTTGCTCGACATTTCGCTGTCTTAAGTCAACCGTATTGAACGCGCAGTTTTAAAGAATTATTTGACTCGTTGTAGGGTCCAGATCTCTCAGCACCCAAAACAGTTTTGTAATTTTGTTAACACTAAACGTAAGCCAATTACGCATCCTTCCGCTTTCGTTTGAAAATACAACCGTAAAAAACGATCGGGCTATTGCCGATCTGTTTGCGCAGTTTTTTCAAACCACTTACTCAACTTCCACTGACTGTAATCAGACTTATTCCTACATCATGCCCAAATCTAACTCTATTCTCAGTCCTACTTTAGACGAAAGCACTATTCTTTCAGATCTTCATCGCGTTAAGCCCGTTTATTCGCCAGGTCCCGGCGCACAATGGCGCAAAAGATACAGATAGGTTGCAAAAATCAACTTTTTGATGACAACGGATCGTAAAATTTGCTATTGCATTTGACAGGTAATAGTTCAAAAGGGTTGAATCCAAAAAATTATTCAAATCGGTTTATTATTTTAGAAGTTACACGTGTTCAAAGTTAAACCTCTTTTTGGTTTGATATGCTTCCAAAAGCATATCGTTTTTTAGAAAAATTCTGACTTTGCGGTCGATTTTTAGGTAAAATATGTAACCGACCGGCATGGTTATGGTCTCTATCGAAAGGGTCATCAAATCTCGGTAAAACCAAGGTAGAATAAAATTATAATGTTTATTGCACGTGTTGGCATACCTGTTTTACGGAAGTACTAATTTTCACCTATTTTTCAACTTTGATGGAATGTCAAAAATGAGACTACACGAGATGATGGGTTGGCGTATGAGGTGTTGTTCCTGAATATGTTCTTTATCATATTCAAAAAAGATCGGCTGCACCAGACTGCCACCCCGAATTTCCAAGGCAAAAGATAATTTCAACTCAGCGTAAAAAACGCGCTGTTTCGTACAAATTCTGCTACAAGCACAGTCGCTGCGCAGTACGAAATTGTATGGTGGGCATACTTTTTTTGCTGTATTGGCGGCTTGTTTTTCAATTTCTGACATTGTAAGGACCCTTAATGATTTGAAATGATGAATTATTCTTCAACAATATTAAATAATGTAAAATTAAATGATTATTTTGAATAAAAAGTGCATAAATGATTGAAAATTTGTCCATTATTCTTTCTTTCGGAATTGGATAAAAGTTGAGGAAACTGCCTCAAAAAACATTAATTTTCGAGTACAAAATCTACTATTTATCACACCAAATAATGTGCACCCCGTCCGGACGCGATGTCCATTTCACGATCTCCGTCGCCAGCCCCAGTCGCCAACGATCGCCCGCATCCGACAGTCTCCTTCAGTGGCAATCCTGCCGACAGCCGTCGTCGTGCTAGACACGGGCTCGAAGACTTTCGAGGCTGGCGCCATGATCGACCCATGCATGGCAGTGAGCAGCATCGATCGATCGTTGGCGGCTGCGTTCCGGCTGCCTACCACCCGGCGGGGAGACGACGAGGTTTGCTCGGTGACGCTCCGGTCCCGAACAAACCACTTCCAGCTCGAGGTCGTCCTGAAGATTGACCCCAGCCTCAGGATCCGGACACCCATTCGAGCGCTGAGCGACGCAGTAAGGGCCAAGTTCGACGATATCCGTCTCGCGGACGAACGCTTCCACCGGCCGGCAACCATCTCCCTCGTGTTGGGGTCAGATGTTTACGCCAAACTGATCCAACCGGGCTTCCTGAAACTCGAGGACGGGCGACACCAGAAGGGCGCGAACTATTGAGCGGCAGTGTGAGCGGCCAGCGCTCGCGCTAAAGCTTTCGCTGCGGCTCTTCTCTTGCTCTCCTCGCGCTCTCCCTCCTTTCCACCAACGGCAAGTTCACCACTCCGCGGTCCCGCGGCTTTTCTATTGTTAGGTATAAGATAATCTTAAGCAACCATTGTCCAATGCAAGAAGTGAATAAAGTGAAGTTAAATCGAAGCTTCTCCCGACGCCTATTTACTTCGGGCCCCCAACAACAGCAACCACAACAGCACTTCTGCACATCCACCCAGCGACCACGACCCAACATCCAGCGGCCGTACGGCTATTCCGCCCACTCCATTTCAAATTTATTTATGTGATAAATAAAGTTCCCGTTCACTTCGTGTGCATGCTGCTATTCTGTATTGCGTATTTAATTGTTATTATTTTCACAATTTAGTTGTGCTGCCGGTGTTTTCTTTGCATTTTTTGCATTCCTCTTTGTGCCTTCTCCGTTTAGTTTGCGCCGTCGGGACAGCTAAACGTTAAGCTCGCTCCCACGCTCACCCGTTTACCCGCTCTCTCGTTCTCCCGCTCTCTAGGTGCAGCTGCACTTTTATATCTTCCTATGTAAAAGTACAGTGGTATGTCTTTATAATGACCGCAATTGTCTGTTTCGCTAAGACCTGTAGAAACGGTAGACGATGTAAGAAGAAAACATCGGTCTGCGTTATTGATGCGAGGCCTGTCGCGAGGTTGAAAAAGAAATGATGTCTTTTATGCGGCAGCCCAAGGGCGGTTTTAAAGACATGTTATCGAGTTTTCGTAAAACTCATGATATGCTCTTGGCGCTGGACACTCAATTTAATAGCCTTAAGCTATTGAATGAGTCTCCTAGGCGCAAAAAAAGCCGCAACTGGTCTGCAGCATATAGGCGGATCTCAACAACCTGCGGCGAACTCCCAACAGCAGCCTCTCTCAACACAGCCAACGACCTCAGAATATAGTCAAAGAGTTCTGAGATCGAGTGGCAAGAAAGATTCGGCATCCGAATGTGTTGCGGGGGTGACCGTTCCCCCGATGATTTCCGTTTTGTCCGGGAAAATCTCCTCTGGGGGTCTCACAATAGTCTGACCCCCAAAGCCCCGTTAATTTCCCCTGGTCAGCCCGCAATAAAAATTAAGGTGGAAAAATTAAAATATTCCTATGTCAGGGACATTTCATCTTTAAAAATAAATGTTCCAAACGAACTTTTTGATACTATATTTTCTACCAGATTCTGGCCAGAATATGTTGTCGTCAAAGAGTTTAAAGCAAAAGAAAAAAAAGGCGGCCCGACCAGACCACTGCGCCCTCTACGATATCCGCTTCAAAAAACTAATCTACTCCTTCTCTATCTCCTATCAGAATGCAAGAGGCCTACGTAGTAAGCTTCCCAAATTGTATTCTGATAGTCTCTCGCTTGCACCCCAGGTTATTGTGTTCGCAGAAACCTGGTTAAAGCCGGAGATTCTGAGCTCTGAAGTTTTCCCAGCAGTGTTCACGATATATCGGCTGGATCGGCCTATCAGACGTGGGGGTGGTGTCCTCATAGCGGTTGACTCCACTCTCGCGTCGGAATTAATAACTTTCGAGGAGTGCAACGATGTTGAATTCCTCTGTGTAAAGCTATCAGTCAATGGTAGCTCTATTTTCATTACCTGTTCATACATTCCTCCTTTGTCCGAACTTCCTATTTATTGGAACCATCTTTCCGCTATCCAAACGGTTTTCAAACGACTTTCAAATAAGGATCATTTAGTAGTTTTTGGTGATTTTAATATCCCAGGGGCTATTTGGTCCTCAAATAATTCCTCTAATATATTTTTCACCTCCACACAGCATTTATTGCTGGCTTGCTCGACATTTCGCTGTCTTAAGTCAACCGTATTGAACGCGCAGTTTTAAAGAATTATTTGACTCGTTGTAGGGTCCAGATCTCTCAGCACCCAAAACAGTTTTGTAATTTTGTTAACACTAAACGTAAGCCAATTACGCATCCTTCCGCTTTCGTTTGAAAATACAACCGTAAAAAACGATCGGGCTATTGCCGATCTGTTTGCGCAGTTTTTTCAAACCACTTACTCAACTTCCACTGACTGTAATCAGACTTATTCCTACATCATGCCCAAATCTAACTCTATTCTCAGTCCTACTTTAGACGAAAGCACTATTCTTTCAGATCTTCATCGCGTTAAGCCCGTTTATTCGCCAGGTCCCGACGCACAATGGCGCAAAAGATACAGATAGGTTGCAAAAATCAACTTTTTGATGACAACGGATCGTAAAATTTGCTATTGCATTTGACAGGTAATAGTTCAAAAGGGTTGAATCCAAAAAATTATTCAAATCGGTTTATTATTTTAGAAGTTACACGTGTTCAAAGTTAAACCTCTTTTTGGTTCCAAAAAAAGCATATCGTTTTTTAGAAAAATTCTGACTTTGCGGTCGATTTTTAGGTAAAATATGTAACCGACCGGCATGGTTATGGTCTCTATCGAAAGGGTCATCAAATCTCGGTAAAACCAAGGTAGAATAAAATTATAATGTTTATTGCACGTGTTGGCATACCTGTTTTACGGAAGTACTAATTTTCACCTATTTTTCAACTTTGATGGAATGTCAAAAATGAGACTACACGAGATGATGGGTTGGCGTATGAGGTGTTGTTCCTGAATATGTTCTTTATCATATTCAAAAAAGATCGGCTGCACCAGACTGCCACCCCGAATTTCCAAGGCAAAAGATAATTTCAACTCAGCGTAAAAAACGCGCTGTTTCGTACAAATTCTGCTACAAGCACAGTCGCTGCGCAGTACGAAATTGTATGGCGGGCATACTTTTTTGCTGTATTGGCGGCTTGTTTTTCAATTTCTGACATTGTAAGGACACTTAATGATTTGAAATGATGAATTATTCTTCAACAATATTAAATAATCCCAGTAGAACTGCGCACTAGTTCGTAGGTGGTGAAATAAGTACTTACAAACAGACTACCTCTACTTACTTTACTAACCCTAAGCAATGTGATTTATCATTTCCACTTTTGTATGAAATGTCCGCATATAGGGTCAATCGCCACCACATCGATTACAATAAGGTTGGTGAAAAGGCTACCCATCTAAGGGTTAGTGAAAAAGTACCCATGACTAGAGTACCTACACTGGTACCCATCTAAGGGTTAGTGAAAAAAGTACCCATGACTAGAGTACCTACATTGGTACCCATCTCAGTGCTGGTGAAAAAAGTACCCATGTAAGGGTTGGTGAAAAGAGTACCCATGACTAGATTACCTACATTGGGACCCATAATAGGGTTAGTAAAAAGAGTACACATGCTAGATTTAATATATTTATTTAATGTTATATTTTTCAACAAATTTTAAAAAAATCATTCCAATTTGGCCTCCTTATGTTTGCTTATGCTGGTATTCTTAAAATGCCGTTTTTTTTTTGCAATTGCATGGCCTTGCGAAGTTGGTCCTCCGCTGGACCACCATCATTTAAATTGTTGATTGCATCTGAAAATAAAGTTAAGATGTTGATTGTAACAAAGTGCAATTACAATGTATTCAATAATATTTACCAAGCAAGGCTCTATAAAAAAAAATGTGGCTTTTTAATGCAATTTTGCCTTGTACCCTATCAACATTATGGGCCAAAACAACAGTATTTGCCAAAATATTTTTTAAATTTTTGGATATTCCGCCAGGCATCATTAAGGTCTTCATAGCATCGATCTATACAAAATAAAGAGTAATTATAGTTCTGTCAATAAATTAAAAAAAAAATAAAATAAATACTTACACTTTGAGCACGTTGAACAACTGCAAATAATTTTCGAATTTGTTCAAGCACTATACTTAATGACAATCAAAACAAACGGTACTTGATTCACATATTTTGTTTAACTTTAGAATTATTAAAAACCACCTTAAATTTCCCCCTAAAATTACAGGGGATGTCCGACAGATGGTGCTGGCTACTTCAATTAAAAATATTAAATATACATATAACGTATAAATATAGCGCCACCAAGGTTTAATGGGGAGAGGTTCCTGTAAAGGGAATGTAAAGCGCACCAGGCGGCAGAATCTGGAATAAGTCAAAGTGGACGAGGTGGTTCGAAGTTCGTTTACCTTAGGGTCAATTCAGTAGGTACCCATATGGTAACTAGCAATGAATTTAGTTAGGTGGTTCGACGCTCGTTTACCTGTGGGTTAATCTAGTAGGTACCCATATGGTAACTAGCAAAGAAATTAGTTAGGTGGTTCGACGCTCGTTTACCATAGGGTTACCTACCGAACCACTCATGTATGGGCTAGTGGAGTAAGTAGTGCAACATGGTCTATTGCCACCAGCAGTACTACAGGGATGTAAAATTAAATGATTATTTTGAATAAAAAGTGCATAAATGATTGAAAATTTGTCCATTATTCTTTCTTTCGGAATTGGATAAAAGTTGAGGAAACTGCCTCAAAAAACATTAATTTTCGAGTACAAAATCTACTATTTATCACACCAAATAATGTGCACCCCGTCCGGACGCGATGTCCATTTCACGGTCTCCGTCGCCAGCCCCAGTCGCCAACGATCGCCCGCATCCGACAGTCTCCTTCAGTGGCAATCCTGCCGACAGCCGTCGTCGTGCTAGACACGGGCTCGAAGACTTTCGAGGCTGGCGGCATGATCGACCCATGCATGGCAGTGAGCAGCATCGATCGATCGTTGGCGGCTGCGTTCCAGCTGCCTACCACCCGGCGGGGAGACGACGAGGTTTGCTCGGTGACGCTCCGGTCCCGAACAAACCACTTCCAGCTCGAGGTCGTCCTGAAGATTGACCCCAGCCTCAGAATCCGGACACCCATTCGAGCGCTGAGCGACGCAGTAAGGGCCAAGTTCGACGATATCCGTCTCGCGGACGAACGCTTCCACCGGCCGGCAACCATCTCCCTCGTGTTGGGGTCAGATGTTTACGCCAAACTGATCCAACCGGGCTTCCTGAAACTCGAGGACGGGCGACACCAGAAGGGCGCGAACTATTGAGCGGCAGTGTGAGCGGCCAGCGCTCGCGCTAAAGCTTTCGCTGCGGCTCTTCTCTTGCTCTCCTCGCGCTCTCCCTCCTTTCCACCAACGGCAAGTTCACCACTCCGCGGTCCCGCGGCTTTTCTATTGTTAGGTATAAGATAATCTTAAGCAACCATTGTCCAATGCAAGAAGTGAATAAAGTGAAGTTAAATCGAAGCTTCTCCCGACGCCTATTTACTTCGGGCCCCCAACAACAGCAACCACAACAGCACTTCTGCACATCCACCCAGCGACCACGACCCAACATCCAGCGGCCGTACGGCTATTCCGCCCACTCCATTTCAAATTTATCTTATTTGATAAATAAAGTTCCCGTTCACTTCGTGTGCATGCAGCTATTCTGTATTGCGTATTTAATTGTTATTATTTTCACAATTTAGTTGTGCTGCCGGTGTTTTCTTTGCATTTTTTGCATTCCTCTTTGTGCCTTCAATTTAATAGCCTTAAGCTATTGAATGAGTCTCCTAGGCGCAAAAAAAGCCGCAACTGGTCTGCAGCATATAGGCGGATCTCAACAACCTGCGGCGGACTCCCAACAGCAGCCTCTCTCAACACAGCCAACGACCTCAGAATATAGTCAAAGAGTTCTGAGATCGAGTGGCAAGAAAGATTCGGCATCCGAATGTGTTGCGGGGGTGACCGTTCCCCCGATGATTTCCGTTTTGTCCCCTGGGGGGTCTCAAATATTGACCCCTCAAAGCCCCGTTAATTTACCTGATCAGGGTATCAGGCCCGGACTACCGGCCGATATCGGCAATGCAGACAATCAGTCTGCAGCGCCGAAAGCCCTTGTAGTAATTCCACCTACGAAACACATATTTGTTTCTCGGCTCTCCCCTGGTCAGACATCGGAAGATGTCATCGCCTTTATCCAAGGCAAAACAAGAGCCGATAAAATAAAAATTAAGGTGGAAAAATTAAAATATTCCTATGTCAGGGACATTTCATCTTTAAAAATAAATGTTCCAAACGAACTTTTTGATACTATATTTTCTACCAGATTCTGGCCAGAATATGTTGTCGTCAAAGAGTTTAAAGCAAAGAAAAAAAAGGCGGCCCGACCAGACCACTGCGCCCTCTACGATATCCGCTTTAAAAAACTAATCTACTCCTTCTCTATCTCCTATCAGAATGCAAGAGGCCTACGTAGTAAGCTTCCCAAATTGTATTCTGATAGTCTCTCGCTTGCACCCCAGGTTATTGTGTTCGCAGAAACCTGGTTAAAGCCGGAGATTCTGAGCTCCGAAGTTTTCCCAGCAGTGTTCACGATATATCGGCTGGATCGGCCTATCAGACGTGGGGGTGGTGTCCTCATAGCGGTTGACTCCACTCTCGCGTCGGAATTAATAACTTTCGAGGAGTGCAACGATGTTGAATTCCTCTGTGTAAAGCTATCAGTCAATGGTAGCTCTATTTTCATTACCTGTTCATACATTCCTCCTTTGTCCGAACTTCCTATTTATTGGAACCATCTTTCCGCTATCCAAACGGTTTTCAAACGACTTTCAAATAAGGATCATTTAGTAGTTTTTGGTGATTTTAATATCCCAGGGGCTATTTGGTCCTCAAATAATTCCTCTAATATATTTTTCACCTCCACACCGCATTTATTGCTGGCTTGCTCGACATTTCGGTGTCTTAAGTCAACCGTATTGAACGCGCAGTGTTAAAGAATTATTTGACTCGTTGTAGGGTCCAGATCTCTCAGCACCCAAAACAGTTTTGTAATTTTGTTAACACTAAACGTAAGCCAATTACGCATCCTTCCGCTTTCGTTTGAAAATACAACCGTAAAAAACGATCGGGCTATTGCCGATCTGTTTGCGCAGTTTTTTCAAACCACTTACTCAACTTCCACTGACTGTAATCAGACTTATTCCTACATCATGCCCAAATCTAACTCTATTTTCAGTCCTACTTTAGACGAAAGCACTATTCTTTCAGATCTTCATCGCGTTAAGCCCGTTTATTCGCCAGGTCCCGACGCACAATGGCGCAAAAGATACAGATAGGTTGAAAAAATCAACTTTTTGATGACAACGGATCGTAAAATTTGCTATTGCATTTGACAGGTAATAGTTCAAAAGGGTTGAATCCAAAAAATTATTCAAATCGGTTTATTATTTTAGAAGTTACACGTGTTCAAAGTTAAACCTCTTTTTGGTTTGATATGCTTCCAAAAGCATATCGTTTTTTAGAAAAATTCTGACTTTGCGGTCGATTTTTAGGTAAAATATGTAACCGACCGGCATGGTTATGGTCTCTATCGAAAGGGTCATCAAATCTCGGTAAAACCAAGGTAGAATAAAATTATAATGTTTATTGCACGTGTTGGCATACCTGTTTTACGGAAGTACTAATTTTCACCTATTTTTCAACTTTGATGGAATGTCAAAAATGAGACTACACGAGATGATGGGTTGGCGTATGAGGTGTTGTTCCTGAATATGTTCTTTATCATATTCAAAAAGATCGGCTGCACCAGACTGCCACCCCGAATTTCCAAGGCAAAAGATAATTTCAACTCAGCGTAAAAAACGCGCTGTTTCGTACAAATTCTGCTACAAGCACAGTCGCTGCGCAGTACGAAATTGTATGGCGGGCATACTTTTTTTGCTGTATTGGCGGCTTGTTTTTCAATTTCTGACATTGTAAGGACACTTAATGATTTGAAATGATGAATTATTCTTCAACAATATTAAATAATGTAAAATTAAATGATTATTTTGAATAAAAAGTGCATAAATGATTGAAAATTTGTCCATTATTCTTTCTTTCGGAATTGGATAAAAGTTGAGGAAACTGCCTCAAAAAACATTAATTTTCGAGTACAAAATCTACTATTTATCACACCAAATAATGTGCACCCCGTCCGGACGCGATGTCCATTTCACGGTCTCCGTCGCCAGCCCCAGTCGCCAACGATCGCCCGCATCCGACAGTCTCCTTCAGTGGCAATCCTGCCGACAGCCGTCGTCGTGCTAGACACGGGCTCGAAGACTTTCGAGGCTGGCGGCATGATCGACCCATGCATGGCAGTGAGCAGCATCGATCGATCGTTGGCGGCTGCGTTCCAGCTGCCTACCACCCGGCGGGGAGACGACGAGGTTTGCTCGGTGACGCTCCGGTCCCGAACAAACCACTTCCAGCTCGAGGTCGTCCTGAAGATTGACCCCAGCCTCAGAATCCGGACACCCATTCGAGCGCTGAGCGACGCAGTAAGGGCCAAGTTCGACGATATCCGTCTCGCGGACGAACGCTTCCACCGGCCGGCAACCATCTCCCTCGTGTTGGAGTCAGATGTTTACGCCAAACTGATCCAACCGGGCTTCCTGAAACTCGAGGACGGGCGACACCAGAAGGGCGCGAACTATTGAGCGGCAGTGTGAGCGGCCAGCGCTCGCGCTAAAGCTTTCGCTGCGGCTCTTCTCTTGCTCTCCTCGCGCTCTCCCTCCTTTCCACCAACGGCAAGTTCACCACTCCGCGGTCCCGCGGCTTTTCTATTGTTAGGTATAAGATAATCTTAAGCAACCATTGTCCAATGCAAGAAGTGAATAAAGTGAAGTTAAATCGAAGCTTCTCCCGACGCCTATTTACTTCGGGCCCCCAACAACAGCAACCACAACAGCACTTCTGCACATCCACCCAGCGACCACGACCCAACATCCAGCGGCCGTACGGCTATTCCGCCCACTCCATTTCAAATTTATCTTATTTGATAAATAAAGTTCCCGTTCACTTCGTGTGCATGCAGCTATTCTGTATTGCGTATTTAATTGTTATTATTTTCACAATTTAGTTGTGCTGCCGGTGTTTTCTTTGCATTTTTTGCATTCCTCTTTGTGCCTTCAATTTAATAGCCTTAAGCTATTGAATGAGTCTCCTAGGCGCAAAAAAAGCCGCAACTGGTCTGCAGCATATAGGCGGATCTCAACAACCTGCGGCGGACTCCCAACAGCAGCCTCTCTCAACACAGCCAACGACCTCAGAATATAGTCAAAGAGTTCTGAGATCGAGTGGCAAGAAAGATTCGGCATCCGAATGTGTTGCGGGGGTGACCGTTCCCCCGATGATTTCCGTTTTGTCCCCTGGGGGGTCTCAAATATTGACCCCTCAAAGCCCCGTTAATTTACCTGATCAGGGTATCAGGCCCGGACTACCGGCCGATATCGGCAATGCAGACAATCAGTCTGCAGCGCCGAAAGCCCTTGTAGTAATTCCACCTACGAAACACATATTTGTTTCTCGGCTCTCCCCTGGTCAGACATCGGAAGATGTCATCGCCTTTATCCAAGGCAAAACAAGAGCCGATAAAATAAAAATTAAGGTGGAAAAATTAAAATATTCCTATGTCAGGGACATTTCATCTTTAAAAATAAATGTTCCAAACGAACTTTTTGATACTATATTTTCTACCAGATTCTGGCCAGAATATGTTGTCGTCAAAGAGTTTAAAGCAGGGGAGAAAAAAAGGCGGCCCGACCAGACCACTGCGCCCTCTACGATATCCGCTTCAAAAAACTAATCTACTCCTTCTCTATCTCCTATCAGAATGCAAGAGGCCTACGTAGTAAGCTTCCCAAATTGTATTCTGATAGTCTCTCCTTGCACCCCAGGTTATTGTGTTCGCAGAAACCTGGTTAAAGCCGGAGATTCTGAGCTCTGAAGTTTTCCCAGCAGTGTTCACGATATATCGGCTGGATCGGCCTATCAGACGTGGGGGTGGTGTCCTCATAGCGGTTGACTCCACTCTCGCGTCGGAATTAATAACTTTCGAGGAGTGCAACGATGTTGAATTCCTCTGTGTAAAGCTATCAGTCAATGGTAGCTCTATTTTCATTACCTGTTCATACATTCCTCCTTTGTCCGAACTTCCTATTGGAACCATCTTTCCGCTATCCAAACGGTTTTCAAACGACTTTCAAATAAGGATCATTTAGTAGTTTTTGGTGATTTTAATATCCCAGGGGCTATTTGGTCCTCAAATAATTCCTCTAATATATTTTTCACCTCCACACAGCATTTATTGCTGGCTTGCTCGACATTTCGCTGTCTTAAGTCAACCGTATTGAACGCGCAGTTTTAAAGAATTATTTGACTCGTTGTAGGGTCCAGATCTCTCAGCACCCAAAACAGTTTTGTAATTTTGTTAACACTAAACGTAAGCCAATTACGCATCCTTCCGCTTTCGTTTGAAAATACAACCGTAAAAAACGATCGGGCTATTGCCGATCTGTTTGCGCAGTTTTTTCAAACCACTTACTCAACTTCCACTGACTGTAATCAGACTTATTCCTACATCATGCCCAAATCTAACTCTATTCTCAGTCCTACTTTAGACGAAAGCACTATTCTTTCAGATCTTCATCGCGTTAAGCCCGTTTATTCGCCAGGTCCCGGCGCACAATGGCGCAAAAGATACAGATAGGTTGCAAAATCAACTTTTTGATGACAACGGATCGTAAAATTTGCTATTGCATTTGACAGGTAATAGTTCAAAAGGGTTGAATCCAAAAAATTATTCAAATCGGTTTATTATTTTAGAAGTTACACGTGTTCAAAGTTAAACCTCTTTTTGGTTTGATATGCTTCCAAAAGCATATCGTTTTTTAGAAAAATTCTGACTTTGCGGTCGATTTTTAGGTAAAATATGTAACCGACCGGCATGGTTATGGTCTCTATCGAAAGGGTCATCAAATCTCGGTAAAACCAAGGTAGAATAAAATTATAATGTTTATTGCACGTGTTGGCATACCTGTTTTACGGAAGTACTAATTTTCACCTATTTTTCAACTTTGATGGAATGTCAAAAATGAGACTACACGAGATGATGGGTTGGCGTATGAGGTGTTGTTCCTGAATATGTTCTTTATCATATTCAAAAAGATCGGCTGCACCAGACTGCCACCCCGAATTTCCAAGGCAAAAGATAATTTCAACTCAGCGTAAAAACGCGCTGTTTCGTACAAATTCTGCTACAAGCACAGTCGCTGCGCAGTACGAAATTGTATGGTGGGCATACTTTTTTGCTGTATTGGCGGCTTGTTTTTCAATTTCTGACATTGTAAGGACCCTTAATGATTTGAAATGATGAATTATTCTTCAACAATATTAAATAATGTAAAATTAAATGATTATTTTGAATAAAAAGTGCATAAATGATTGAAAATTTGTCCATTATTCTTTCTTTCGGAATTGGATAAAAGTTGAGGAAACTGCCTCAAAAAACATTAATTTTCGAGTACAAAATCTACTATTTATCACACCAAATAATGTGCACCCCGTCCGGACGCGATGTCCATTTCACGGTCTCCGTCGCCAGCCCCAGTCGCCAACGATCGCCCGCATCCGACAGTCTCCTTCAGTGGCAATCCTGCCGACAGCCGTCGTCGTGCTAGACACGGGCTCGAAGACTTTCGAGGCTGGCGCCATGATCGACCCATGCATGGCAGTGAGCAGCATCGATCGATCGTTGGCGGCTGCGTTCCGGCTGCCTACCACCCGGCGGGGAGACGACGAGGTTTGCTCGGTGACGCTCCGGTCCCGAACAAACCACTTCCAGCTCGAGGTCGTCCTGAAGATTGACCCCAGCCTCAGGATCCGGACACCCATTCGAGCGCTGAGCGACGCAGTAAGGGCCAAGTTCGACGATATCCGTCTCGCGGACGAACGCTTCCACCGGCCGGCAACCATCTCCCTCGTGTTGGGGTCAGATGTTTACGCCAAACTGATCCAACCGGGCTTCCTGAAACTCGAGGACGGGCGACACCAGAAGGGCGCGAACTATTGAGCGGCAGTGTGAGCGGCCAGCGCTCGCGCTAAAGCTTTCGCTGCGGCTCTTCTCTTGCTCTCCTCGCGCTCTCCCTCCTTTCCACCAACGGCAAGTTCACCACTCCGCGGTCCCGCGGCTTTTCTATTGTTAGGTATAAGATAATCTTAAGCAACCATTGTCCAATGCAAGAAGTGAATAAAGTGAAGTTAAATCGAAGCTTCTCCCGACGCCTATTTACTTCGGGCCCCCAACAACAGCAACCACAACAGCACTTCTGCACATCCACCCAGCGACCACGACCCAACATCCAGCGGCCGTACGGCTATTCCGCCCGCTCCATTTCAAATTTATTTATGTGATAAATAAAGTTCCCGTTCACTTCGTGTTGTAATGATCCTCGCCGAGGATCTTACAAATGTCCATATATATATATTTTACTGTAAATAATAATAATCATCTTCCTTATACTTCCGTGTAAACAATACGCATTAAATATTAAGTTTAGAATTAACAATAACCTTAGGGACACGAAGTCCATCCCCCATCTGTTATTTTAAGGGACACGAAGCCCATCCACCATCGGTTATTCATAACTATCGTATTAAGGGACACGAAGTCCATCCCCCATCTGTTAAGTTCATCCATATCGGTACACTAGAGTGCCCAGGTGGCAACCCAAGACCCCGATAGCCCGATACGATATATCGATAAAAGGAACGATCGACGATGTACGACCTCTAGACTGGAGATCGTGGCTTTTGGTTTCCGGTTTTGAAAGAAGACAGACGTGCGCGAGCGAAAAACGGAACGATTTGTGACAACACGCGGCATCGGCGACCAAGAAGCCCCCAGAGACACGCGAGTGAGTAGCGCAAATACCGGCGGCGACAGTATCCCGCCAGACGAGGCGATCGTGAGTGACGCGCGAGTGCGCGAGCATCTACCAACGGCGAAAGCGTCTTCCCGTTGGACCTCAACGCCAAACGACGACTCCAGCGGCGACAGCCTTTCCCGCTGCAGCGTCAGACCACGTAAGCCACTATTTCCCCTCCCCGCTGGCCGCAGCCACGGGCAAGTTATTGTTTGAGTAAATAAAGACCATAATATAGAGATCGTAGTGTCTTCTTTTCCTTGACCCCCATCCCCTTTGCATGCTAGCTTAGAGTGCGTCGGGAACGTGGTGCAGGTGGTTTCGCATCCGCACAAGCCTTCCACGTCTGCACCTCTGCTTCCTCCTTCCCCTCCCGATCCTCTGCCAGAGCACACGGCGTGGCCCGACTGGTTCCTCTGCGCTTGGTTTCGCATCCGCATCGGAAACGACGAGTTCACGCCGCTGTACCCTTGGCCTATCCACCGATCCCGATCCCTGCCAGCGTACGCCGCCTGGCCCGACTGCTTCCCCTGCGCTTGGTCTCGCATCCGCACCGGAACAGCCGAGTTCTCGCCGCTACGCCCCTGGCCTGCCCGTTAATCCCCAGTAGCCTCCGCGTGCACCCGGAGTAGTCGGAATCCCGGAGCCTCCGTGACTAGCCAGAGGCGGCGGCCCGAGAAGCCCCAGTGTCCCGAGGATTCCCCTTGACTTCCCCGCCCCCTCGTCCCACGAGCTTCCTGCAGGGTTGCCAGATCGATAGCATTGACCAGGGTTGCCAGATCGATAGCATTGACCAGGGTTGCCAGATCAACCCAAAATCAACAGGGTTGCCAGATCGATTGAATTAACCCGGGTTGCCAGATCGACAGAATTGACCAGGGTTGCCAGATCAACCAAAAATCAACAGGGTTGCCAGACCGACAGAATTGACCAGGGTTGCCCGATCAACCAAAAATCACCAGGGTTGCCAGATCGATTGAATTAACCAGGGTTGCCAGATCAACCAAAAATCAACAGGGTTGCCAGATCGACAGAATTGACCAGGGTTGCCAGATCAACCAAAAATCACCAGGGTTGCCAGATCGATTGAATTAACCAGGGTTGCCAGATCAACCAAAAATCAACAGGGTTGCCAGATCGACAGAATTGACCAGGGTTGCCAGATCAACCAAAAATCACCAGGGTTGCCAGATCAACCGAACCCGCTAGGGTTGTAGATTCGTCCCCAGAGCTACCAGAACGTGCTACGTGGTCCGGGTCGTCGATCGCCAAGCCAGGCGATCGCCAAGTGTTAGCAGCAGAGACGTCCTTGTGTTACACAACCGACTGTCGGCCGCTCAGCAGCGTGGCCGCAAGTCGAGAACGGGCCAGCACCTAGATAACAAGTCGATAAACGGTAGAGGATTATGCCTCAGTACTTCTGGCGGTCTCTCCGCTCCCACGTACATAATTCCTAGCTACAGGTCCCATCCCTTCTATACAAATTTCTTGTGTAGGTTCCTTGGCCGCGACTGAGATCTTACCCCGGCTATAGAAACCACGTCACAAGTGGCGCCCGAACAGGGACCTGATAGGGAGAAATACCAGGAATATTACCATCTGTATACGGAGTGCGAAGCCTCCGGAATAGGGACATAACCTCAAAATACCGCGAAAAATGACCAAAAGGTGAACAAAGTGCCCGCGACCGTGCGAAACACTCGAACTAACAATCCGCGCGTCCAGAACCAAGCCCACGTGCTTAGCCGCGAAACCGCCCAGTCCACGCGAACGAGTGCCAGTGCAGTGATAAGCCAAAACAAAGACTTAGACTATAGAGACGCATCCCCGAAGCGGAAAGCGAGATCAGTGCCTGTAAATCAGCGACGCAAAGACACAACCATCCGAGAAGGAGGAAAGACGCTTAGAACCAGCTGAAGGACGAGAAAGCCCCAGAGCCGAGACTCACAGCCATGGACGCCGACCAGAAAGTGCCCGGTGAGTTCGTTCCACGTAAAATTAAGAATCCGGGGGTCTCCACACGGTGGATCTATAGTCGACTCAAGGTCGAACTGTTAGCCTTTGCCGAGGAATTCGGATTCGCTGCCGACGGCGTCGTCGACGACCTACGCCGAAACTTTGCCGCGTTGGTCAAAGACTCGGAACAGACCCAAGAAGTATGGGCCCGACTCTATGACTTGGAGAAGCGATACACTATACGAACCAGTAGCCCCGCGCCTCGCGATGAGGATCGGCCTGGCCCCAGCGGCCACCTCGCCAGTATCAATGCCGGTCCAAACCCTGGAACCTCCCCTCGTAGTCGCAATGCCCCGAATATCGTTGTCTCTGCCCCTTCTTCACTCGACACGACCCAAGAAAACCCTTCTGACCCGGGCGGCGACCGACACCGCCGCGAGTACGTGTGCGTGCCGGAGAGGATCCGCAAATGGGGTCTCCAATTCGACGGTTATTCTGACCCACTCGCGTTCATAGAACAGGTAGAGAGCCGCGCCGTATCTTATGGCATAAACTTCGGACTCCTTCCCCGAGCCATGGCGGAACTGCTGACGGGCAGGGCTGATAAATGGTTCCAAACCAGCCGCCTGCAAGGGGCTGATTGGACCAGCTTTCGGAGAGAGTTCCTAGAGTTTTTCCTCCCGCCTAGGTATCTCCAGCGCTTAGACGACCAGATTCGGCGTCGTGAGCAGCTAGACGGGGAGACTTTCAAGGATTTCATATTAGACCTTCGCATTCTCATGCGTCACGCCGGCTACACTGAAGAACAGGAGCTGAATAGGCTCTATGAAAACATGGCCCCGGAATACCAAATGTATATCCGCCGTAGCGAGTTCCGGACCATCGGAGACCTGGTCCACTTAGCCACCGAGTTCGAAGCTGTCAAGATACGAGACCTAGGGCGTCACAACGCCAACCAAATTTCTATGCCCGCGCCGAATGCCACCGCTCCGACCCGAACTCTGCCTGTGTCCCACGGGGAAAACAGCCGGGGACACATACTGCGCACACCGCCCGAACCCAGAGTACAAATGCCGGCTAGAGTCAATCGAGTGTCAGCGCCCGCTCCCCGCGTTGAGGTGCGAGACGCATGTTGGAATTGTGGAGAGGCCGGACACCTCAGCCATGACTGCCGAAACCCTCGCCAGTACTATTGCTGGGACTGCGGCCGTCGAGGCATACGCACGGTGGAGTGCTGCCGACGCCCACAACAGGGAAACGAGACGGGTCCCCGCGATCGGCGGAATCCGTCGGGGACCAACCCAGCCGAACGCCGCCAGTAAATGCACCATTGAGGATAGAGAGGGGGAGAATCGCCGCCGAAGTCGAGATTGGTGGACATGTGCGACTAGCCACCATCGACACAGGGGCTTCTAGGAGTTTCATAAGCCAAGACATTGCCGAAGTGGTCGGACAACCCCACCAGTTCCGAGAGATCCGCACCCAGATTAATCTGGCGGACACGTCGCGAGTGGAGGTCACCCGATTGCTACTGGCCAACGTAACGCTCGCTCGGAAGACGATCCAGGTGTCTCTACTAGTCATGCCAGCTATGCTAGAACCCCTGATCTTAGGGATGGACTTCTTGGCCACCATAGGTACTACCCTCCGATGTGGGACCGCCAGTCTCACACTATCTCGGCGCAGACCTGGAGATAACGACCCGGTCAGACATAAACCCCCCGAGCAAAACGCGCAAATGAAACCCGAGCCTCGACCTCGACCCCAGAGACCACCCCGGCAAATAGACGGCACAAGGACCTCACAAACCTCGACCACCGAACCCCGCCTCGGCATTACGGATCATGAGATAAGACCACGGAACGCAAGAAATATAGAAATAATCAAGGAGAACCACGTAGAGGAATCAGAAAGCGATCCTAACCCAGAACCAGAAACCCAGAGAAATTACAACCCAGAGCCAGAGACGCAGAGTCATTACAACCCAGAGCCAGAGACGCAGAGTCAGTACAACCCAGAGCCAGAGACGCAGAGTCATTACAACCCAGAGCCAGAGACGCAGAGTCATTACAACCCAGAGCCAGAGACGCAGAGTCATTATAACCCGGAGCCAGAGACGCAGAGTCATTATAACCCGGAGCCAGAGACGCAGAGAAACGATAACCCAGAGCCGGAGGCACCGGGTCCACGGACACCCGACCCCGGAAACCCAGAAGACGATGACACGATTCCGCCCCGCGTACGAGCGTTCCTCAGAGAGCAGCTAGCACTATTCGAAGGCATGGCAGGAGTAGCCAACATAGCCGAACACCGAATAACGATGAAGGACGACCGACCGATTAAACAACGCTACTTCCCAAAGAACCCCGCCATGCAACGAATCATCGACGAACAGGTGGATGCCTTACTGGAGCAAGGATGCATAGAGCCGTCACACAGCCCTCATAGCGCACCCTTGGTTCTAGTACGGAAGAAGACCGGCCAATGGCGAATGTGTGTCGATTATCGGCAATTGAACGCGAAGTCCGTCCCGGACGCGTATCCGTTGCCGCGTATCAACCACATCCTGGAACGATTGAGGAACGCAAAGTTTATCTCCACGTTGGATCTACGCAATGGATACTGGCAAATACCCATGGCAGCAGAGAGCCGAGCCTGCACCGCTTTTACAGTACCCGGACGCGGCCTGTACCAATGGCGAGTCATGCCCTTCGGTTTGCACTCCGCACCAGCGACCTTTCAGCGAGCGCTAGATAGCGTGATCGGGCCAGATCTTGACCCACACGCCTTCGCATACCTTGACGACATAATCGTCATAGGGGCCAGCTTAGAGGAACACATGACTAATCTACGTAAGGTGTTCGGACGCTTGAGGAAAGCGAATCTGCGGATTAACCAAGAAAAGTGTTCTTTCTTTAAACGGAAGCTAGCCTACTTAGGACACATGATCAGCGACAGAGGGATACACACTGACCCAGACAAAGTAGCCGCGGTACGAAACCTGAATCCGCCGACGAGCCTGAGAGAACTAAGGAGATGCCTCGGCATGGCTTCATGGTACAGGCGTTTCGTACCAAACTTCGCGGCCGTAGTCCAACCCATGACGAACCTGCTGAAGAAGAACCAACGGTGGAAGTGGGGACAGGAGCAACAGGCTGCCTTTGACCTCCTCAAGAACCTGCTGACAGACGCACCCGTATTAGTATGCCCGGATTTCTCCGCGAAGATGACACTCCAGACCGACGCCAGCAACTACGGACTCGGAGGAGTATTAACCCAAGAAGTCAACGGCCAAGAACGGGTCATTGCATATGTAAGCCGGAAGCTCGATGCCGCAGAGTTAAACTATTCTTCCACAGAGAAAGAATGCCTCGCTATTGTCTGGAGTATCCGAAAACTCCGTTGTTACCTCGAGGGTTACAGGTTCGACGTGATTACCGACCACCTGGCCCTTAAGTGGCTCGATCACATCGAGAACCCAACCGGAAGGATCGCGAGATGGGCACTAGAGCTCCAACAGTACCAATACGACGTGCATTACAGACGTGGGAAGTACAATGTTGTCGCCGACGCCTTATCCCGACAACCCCTGGAACACCTTCAGATGCTCACCCACGACGGTCACCAGTGCAAGTGGCTTCGACGTAGGCTCCAAGAGGTCAAAGAGGAACCCCAGAAGTTCCCCGATTACACCATCGAAAACGGAGAACTTTATCGACACTTAGGACACCGCCCTGACGACCAAGATTATATCCCTGGAAATTGTGCATAGCGAACGAACATCGAGAGCGCATTCTCCAGGAATGCCACGACGCCTCCACGGCCGGCCACCTCGGCATTCGGAAGACGATTCTCCGAATCTCGCAGAAGTACTACTGGCCTGGAATGTTCCGCGACGTACGACGACATGTGCGCCAATGTCTCCCATGCCAGAAGTACAAGTCAGTACAACGACAACAAGCCGGAAAGATGTTAACCCGACAAGTCAGTGAACCTTTCGGCATCTTATGCGCAGACTTCGTGGGGCCGTTGCCCCCGGTCAAAGGGAAGGGAATACGATGCTCCTAGTATTCTTTGATAGTTTCACGAAATGGGTCGAGTTGATACCCCTACGGAAGGCAACCACGGCTACCCTGATACGAGCGTTCCGCGAGAGGATCCTCAGTCACTTCGGAGCGCCCAGGAAATTGGTGTGTGATAATGGCACCCAGTTCACGAGTAAAGCATTCAGAGACTTCCTCCAAGAAATGGGAGTAGACCTTCAGTTCACTGCTCCATACTGCCCCAGGGAAAATCCGACAGAAAGAGCTAACCGTACGGTCAAAACTATGATCTCGCAGTACGTCGAAACCAACCAGAACACATGGGATAGCTTATTGCCGGAATTGTCACTTGCAATCAACACCAGCATCTCGGAGACGACGGGATATAGTCCCGCCTTCCTGCTTCAAGCCCGAGAGCCGAGATTACCTGGATCATGGTATGAACGGGTCACGCCGGGTACGGCCGCGTTACCTCAGTCACCGCTCGAGAGGTCGGAACACCTCAAGGAGATCTTCGCCATCGTCCAGAACAACCTCCAGAAGGCCAGCCGGGAACAAGGACGACATTACAACTTGCGCCGAAGGAGCTGGAAGCCCGCGATGGGATCCTTGGTCCTAGTGCGACAACACCACCTGTCCAAAGCGGTGGAAGGCTTTGCTGCGAAGCTCGCACCAAAGTTCGACGGGCCATACAAGGTGGTTGCGTTTCCATCCCCTAACGTGGTCCGTGTCCGCTTGCCAGGTCACCGCAAGGGTCGACTGGTCAATATAGGTGACCTAAAACAATTCCACTCATCTCCTCTCGCAGCCCCTGACGCCGAAGAGGTCGGCATGAATGACTCTGTCGCCCAGGGAAACCAGAGTCCTGGCCCCAAAAGACTGACCCGTACTTGTAACCTCGCTCGGTTTACCAGCAACCCACCCGTACCGACCGACGTATTAACCAACGCCCTACTGCTGGCCACGCGGCCCTGCCTACCGCATACAAGTACTAAGAAAGATTTTTTCCTTTCTCTCTTCCACAGGACCAGCATGGACACAATATCCATTTCGAGCGACAGCGACGACCGCGCAACAGCGCCCTCCAGGCAGCCGGCAGTCAACCGTGACCCCCGACTACGTCCGGGAACGGCGTATGTCGGGCGGTCCACGCGACCATGTCCGATGGGTGGGAGCCAGCCGGGAGACTCTGGTCGAGCGCCCCAACCCTCACCAGAGGCCTCCTGGACTAGGACACAGGCCCATCGGGCAGCGCCGACTGCCTCCCCGGACTATGACACGGACGAGAGTGTCTACTCGAACTGCCCGGACTTCGGAGCAGACCCGGCAAACCCGGTCACCAATTCCGATGATATGTCAGTGTCCGACGACGGGGAAATCTACGACCCGTGTGGTCGCGACGAGGAGGATGGGGACGAGAGAATTCCTCAATACCCAACACCCGGACTCCGGAGGCAGAGGCCCGAACGTCCGCGTCGAGGATGACTCCACGAACGGGTCAGATACTGACAGCAGCTGTTCTGATGAGGCACACCCAGGAGAAGGAGCCGCCCACTATATATACGAGGGCGAGGACCGTTTCGCCTTCCATCGTGGGTCGTGGGTATACCTCACCCACACTACATACCAAGTAATCCAGATCGAAGCACCATTCCGCCCGACGCCGAGCCCGATCATAACTTTCCCACCATCGCCGGAAAGGCTCTGTGTGATGGGCCCAGATCACCATCCGGGATGGGACGGAACAGAAGATGGAGAAGTGTGGATCATGGACTCACCACTAACGACCTCCGGTACCTACACCCGAGCTGCGGAGGATGTCCCGGCGAACGACGGACACCCCGTACGAGCACCACCCTCGCCGATCGTTCAACCGATCACCCTGCCAGCGCCAACCGCCTCCCGGCCCACCACGCCGGCCAGCAAGGCCATGGAGTGGGAGAGCGAGACGAGTGACGAGGAGGCGGACACCGGCCAACGATTTCGGCGCCGCGAGAGGCCCCAGGAGGCAGAGGCCGCAGGTGAGCCAAGCCAGCTCACGTCGTACATCATGCCACCCCTGGTTGCAGTAGCAACACCAGAGCCCAGACACGCTCCCGGCAGCACGGCCGCATCCAGCGAGACCGACTTAGACCTCGGCCTGTCACCCGGCGCGCGTGGGCTACTAATGGAGGAAGTTCCCGCAGAGTGGGAGGAGTATCTTCAGGACCTCCCTGACGCCTGGGATCCGCGGAGTCCACTCACTTCGCCCCCGGCCCAGATCCACATCGACGAAGGGGACAACACCGGCCACGACCCCCGAAGGAGAGGTACCACCCCCTACCAGCCGGTTGGGTGGGCACCGTCCCGAACAACGAGTTGCCGCCAGTAGTCTGGACGGCAATACAGGAACGGCAACAAGCAGCCCGACGAAGGAGACAGCGATTCCGGGTCCAAACGGGAGAAGGAGCGTATCAGGTGACGATGAAGCCGGCCGGAACCATCACGATCAATTTCATCCCCCCGACGTACGGAGGGGATGTAATGATCCTCGCCGAGGATCTTACAAATGTCCATATATATATATTTTACTGTAAATAATAATAATCATCTTCCTTATACTTCCGTGTAAACAATACGCATTAAATATTAAGTTTAGAATTAACAATAACCTTAGGGACACGAAGTCCATCCCCCATCTGTTATTTTAAGGGACACGAAGCCCATCCACCATCGGTTATTCATAACTATCGTATTAAGGGACACGAAGTCCATCCCCCATCTGTTAAGTTCATCCATATCGGTACACTAGAGTGCCCAGGTGGCAACCCAAGACCCCGATAGCCCGATACGATATATCGATAAAAGGAACGATCGACGATGTACGACCTCTAGACTGGAGATCGTGGCTTTTGGTTTCCGGTTTTGAAAGAAGACAGACGTGCGCGAGCGAAAAACGGAACGATTTGTGACAACACGCGGCATCGGCGACCAAGAAGCCCCCAGAGACACGCGAGTGAGTAGCGCAAATACCGGCGGCGACAGTATCCCGCCAGACGAGGCGATCGTGAGTGACGCGCGAGTGCGCGAGCATCTACCAACGGCGAAAGCGTCTTCCCGTTGGACCTCAACGCCAAACGACGACTCCAGCGGCGACAGCCTTTCCCGCTGCAGCGTCAGACCACGTAAGCCACTATTTCCCCTCCCCGCTGGCCGCAGCCACGGGCAAGTTATTGTTTGAGTAAATAAAGACCATAATATAGAGATCGTAGTGTCTTCTTTTCCTTGACCCCCATCCCCTTTGCATGCTAGCTTAGAGGAGTGCGTCGGGAACGTGGTGCAGGTGGTTTCGCATCCGCACAAGCCTTCCACGTCTGCACCTCTGCTTCCTCCTTCCCCTCCCGATCCTCTGCCAGAGCACACGGCGTGGCCCGACTGGTTCCTCTGCGCTTGGTTTTCGCATCCGCATCGGAAACGACGAGTTCACGCCGCTGTACCCTTGGCCTATCCACCGATCCCGATCCCTGCCAGCGTACGCCGCCTGGCCCGACTGCTTCCCCTGCGCTTGGTCTCGCATCCGCACCGGAACAGCCGAGTTCTCGCCGCTACGCCCTGGCCTGCCCGTTAATCCCCAGTAGCCTCCGCGTGCACCCGGAGTAGTCGGAATCCCGGAGCCTCCGTGACTAGCCAGAGGCGGCGGCCCGAGAAGCCCCAGTGTCCCGAGGATTCCCCTTGACTTCCCCGCCCCCTCGTCCCACGAGCTTCCTGCAGGGTTGCCAGATCGATAGCATTGACCAGGGTTGCCAGATCGATAGCATTGACCAGGGTTGCCAGATCAACCCAAAATAAACAGGGTTGCCAGATCGATTGAATTAACCCGGGTTGCCAGATCGACAGAATTGACCAGGGTTGCCAGATCAACCAAAAATCAACAGGGTTGCCAGACCGACAGAATTGACCAGGGTTGCCCGATCAACCAAAAATCACCAGGGTTGCCAGATCGATTGAATTAACCAGGGTTGCCAGATCAACCAAAAATCAACAGGGTTGCCAGATCGACAGAATTGACCAGGGTTGCCAGATCAACCAAAAATCACCAGGGTTGCCAGATCGATTGAATTAACCAGGGTTGCCAGATCAACCAAAAATCAACAGGGTTGCCAGATCGACAGAATTGACCAGGGTTGCCAGATCAACCAAAAATCACCAGGGTTGCCAGATCAACCGAACCCGCTAGGGTTGTAGATTCGTCCCCAGAGCTACCAGAACGTGCTACGTGGTCCGGGTCGTCGATCGCCAAGCCAGGCGATCGCCAAGTGTTAGCAGCAGAGACGTCCTTGTGTTACACAACCGACTGTCGGCCGCTCAGCAGCGTGGCCGCAAGTCGAGAACGGGCCAGCACCTAGATAACAAGTCGATAAACGGTAGAGGATTATGCCTCAGTACTTCTGGCGGTCTCTCCGCTCCCACGTACATAATTCCTAGCTACAGGTCCCATCCCTTCTATACAAATTTCTTGTGTAGGTTCCTTGGCCGCGACTGAGATCTTACCCCGGCTATAGAAACCACGTCACAGTGTGCATGCTGCTATTCTGTATTGCGTATTTAATTGTTATTATTTTCACAATTTAGTTGTGCTGCCGGTGTTTTCTTTGCATTTTTTGCATTCCTCTTTGTGCCTTCTCCGTTTAGTTTGCGCCGTCGGGACAGCTAAACGTTAAGCTCGCTCCCACGCTCACCCGTTTACCCGCTCTCTCGTTCTCCCGCTCTCTAGGTGCAGCTGCACTTTTATATCTTCCTATGTAAAAGTACAGTGGTATGTCTTTATAATGACCGCAATTGTCTGTTTCGCTAAGACCTGTAAAACGGTAGACGATGTAAGAAGAAAACATCGGTCTGCGTTATTGATGCGAGGCCTGTCGCGAGGTTGAAAAAGAAATGATGTCTTTTATGCGGCAGCCCAAGGGCGGTTTTAAAGACATGTTATCGAGTTTTCGTAAAACTCATGATATGCTCTTGGCGCTGGACACTCAATTTAATAGCCTTAAGCTATTGAATGAGTCTCCTAGGCGCAAAAAAAGCCGCAACTGGTCTGCAGCATATAGGCGGATCTCAACAACCTGCGGCGAACTCCCAACAGCAGCCTCTCTCAACACAGCCAACGACCTCAGAATATAGTCAAAGAGTTCTGAGATCGAGTGGCAAGAAAGATTCGGCATCCGAATGTGTTGCGGGGGTGACCGTTCCCCCGATGATTTCCGTTTTGTCCCCTGGGGGGTCTCAAATATTGACCCCTCAAAGCCCCGTTAATTTACCTGATCAGAATAAAAATTAAGGTGGAAAAATTAAAATATTCCTATGTCAGGGACATTTCATCTTTAAAAATAAATGTTCCAAACGAACTTTTTGATACTATATTTTCTACCAGATTCTGGCCAGAATATGTTGTCGTCAAAGAGTTTAAAGCAAAGAAAAAAAAAGGCGGCCCGACCAGACCACTGCGCCCTCTACGATATCCGCTTCAAAAAACTAATCTACTCCTTCTCTATCTCCTATCAGAATGCAAGAGGCCTACGTAGTAAGCTTCCCAAATTGTATTCTGATAGTCTCTCGCTTGCACCCCAGGTTATTGTGTTCGCAGAAACCTGGTTAAAGCCGGAGATTCTGAGCTCTGAAGTTTTCCCAGCAGTGTTCACGATATATCGGCTGGATCGGCCTATCAGACGTGGGGGTGGTGTCCTCATAGCGGTTGACTCCACTCTCGCGTCGGAATTAATAACTTTCGAGGAGTGCAACGATGTTGAATTCCTCTGTGTAAAGCTATCAGTCAATGGTAGCTCTATTTTCATTACCTGTTCATACATTCCTCCTTTGTCCGAACTTCCTATTTATTGGAACCATCTTTCCGCTATCCAAACGGTTTTCAAACGACTTTCAAATAAGGATCATTTAGTAGTTTTTGGTGATTTTAATATCCCAGGGGCTATTTGGTCCTCAAATAATTCCTCTAATATATTTTTCACATCCACACAGCATTTATTGCTGGCTTGCTCGACATTTCGCTGTCTTAAGTCAACCGTATTGAACGCGCAGTTTTAAAGAATTATTTGACTCGTTGTAGGGTCCAGATCTCTCAGCACCCAAAACAGTTTTGTAATTTTGTTAACACTAAACGTAAGCCAATTACGCATCCTTCCGCTTTCGTTTGAAAATACAACCGTAAAAAACGATCGGGCTATTGCCGATCTGTTTGCGCAGTTTTTTCAAACCACTTACTCAACTTCCACTGACTGTAATCAGACTTATTCCTACATCATGCCCAAATCTAACTCTATTCTCAGTCCTACTTTAGACGAAAGCACTATTCTTTCAGATCTTCATCGCGTTAAGCCCGTTTATTCGCCAGGTCCCGACGCACAATGGCGCAAAAGATACAGATAGGTTGCAAAAATCAACTTTTTGATGACAACGGATCGTAAAATTTGCTATTGCATTTGACAGGTAATAGTTCAAAAGGGTTGAATCCAAAAAATTATTCAAATCGGTTTATTATTTTAGAAGTTACACGTGTTAAAAGTTAAACCTCTTTTTGGTTTGATATGCTTCCAAAAGCATATCGTTTTTTAGAAAAATTCTGACTTTGCGGCCGATTTTTAGGTAAAATATGTAACCGACCGGCATGGTTATGGTCTCTATCGAAAGGGTCATCAAATCTCGGTAAAACCAAGGTAGAATAAAATTATAATGTTTATTGCACGTGTTGGCATACCTGTTTTACGGAAGTACTAATTTTCACCTATTTTTCAACTTTGATGGAATGTCAAAAATGAGACTACACGAGATGATGGGTTGGCGTATGAGGTGTTGTTCCTGAATATGTTCTTTATCATATTCAAAAAGATCGGCTGCACCAGACTGCCACCCCGAATTTCCAAGGCAAAAGATAATTTCAACTCAGCGTAAAAAACGCGCTGTTTCGTACAAATTCTGCTACAAGCACAGTCGCTGCGCAGTACGAAATTGTATGGTGGGCATACTTTTTTGCTGTATTGGCGGCTTGTTTTTCAATTTCTGACATTGTAAGGACCCTTAATGATTTGAAATGATGAATTATTCTTCAACAATATTAAATAATGTAAAATTAAATGATTATTTTGAATAAAAAGTGCATAAATGATTGTAAATTTGTCCATTATTCTTTCTTTCGGAATTGGATAAAAGTTGAGGAAACTGCCTCAAAAAACATTAATTT